>CM038681.1:462643895-463076790 GCA_021605205.1 Aegilops longissima
CTGCACTAGTGTTGACGTGGGCCATAACCCACAGGCCCAGAATTTTGAAAAGGAACAGATGTAACCTTGATGAAGGAAGAAATTTGGAAGAATCGGTGATTCAATCAGCATACGTTTGTAGGAGGTTACGCAAAAACCTGAGAGCAGTGAAGTAATGATAGATGTATTGTTTGGCTTGCAGAAACCATGGATTTACTCGAAACCAGTTCGAGGACAAGAGAAATTCTGCAATGCTTGTGAGTATGCCCAAGTGTTAGAATACGTGATTCACTGTTTACGTATGTAGTAATGATTCAAGTACGGGATGGATTGGCCCCCATACCGGAGACTTCTATCATGAACTATCATATGTTGATGGAAAATCAGAGAGCTTTGAAAACCTTAGAAGAGTGTCGACGCGACAAGCCATAAAACCATAGAATGGTAGGACGATGGAACCCCTTTACAGGCAACCGTAGCCAATCGTAGGTTATACGGTGAGGTTCAACCCAGACCCGTTTTCTGCAGGAGAAACCATAAATTGTAGACCACCATGAGTATTTCGATAGTTGTCTAGAATGGACACGGACCTATCAGCTAAGAAGATCCAGTCTCGGACGAACCACAACTTTGAAGAACCGAACCAAGATTCTGAGGAAAACTCTATGCTTTTGACAGAAGAGCTTTGATGAAGGAGCTATTGTAAGATATGTGAAGGGACATACATTGTCGGCACTCCAGAGGAAGTATCTGAGTTTATTGGAACTGTAACCTTGTTTTGAGTGTGGTAGCACCCCTGACCTTTCTGACCAGAACTTTTGCTAGAAGACCCCCAACCCCTAACCCTTTCTTGCTGGCCTCTTCGAATCTCGAGGACGAGATTCATTCTAAGTGTGGTAGGTTTGTAACATCCCAAAATTTCAAATTTTGGAATGTTATATTAAATAAATAACTATGCTTGTTGTATGATTGTTGGTTTGATTGATTGAGTGAAACTGAGTGAAATTTGAAACTTTTGAAAGTTGAATGAGAGGGAATGAAATGACTTCCCCAAAACTTTCTCCTTTGCCTTTTGGATCTCAATGAATTCAAATTCATTCCAACACCAAAACCTAGAGGGAAGATGACATGACTTTTTCCATTTGGAATGAAAAGGGTTTTGAAAAGATTTGAATTTCATTTGAGAATATTTCAAATTCAAAGCTTTACGCAACTCAATGATTTTCATGAGGGAAGATAAAATGACTTCTTCAATTATATGAAATATGAGTTGGAAGTTATAAAGTATCAAATTGAAAGTCATTTGAAAGTGCCTTGAAACCCTCTTTCAAATTTGAGTTTTGGAATTTGAATTCAAACTTTGGCAAGTGGGAATCATATCAAAATCTATGCCTGATAAATACTTGAGTAAAAGTATGAGAGGAGTAAATATGACACTCCAAAAATATCAGAGGAAAACAATGCCAAAAGTTTTGAATTCAAATTTGAGTTTTAATTGAATTTGAAAAAAATGAATTTTTATAAAGTTTGGATTTTGCCTTGGGAAAATGTTCAAATGATAGGAATATTCCCGATCATTTTGGTATATATATGTCCTATATAAAATAATTATATTTTAAAAGATATCTCTGTTTTGTTTTATTTAAAATTAAAATTTAAAAAAACCCCCCCAGTGCGCCAGCCAAAGCATCGCTCCACCCGCCCCATACCAAGACTGCCCACCAGCGGCCCAACCAGCCACCAATGAGCAGCCGAGCCAGCCCTCCAGCTCGCTCAAAACCCCTGGCGTCGGACGCCCGACCAGCGCCGCCCTCTCTCTCTCTCGACGGTGGGACCCCACCCGTCATCAACCCATGCCTTTCGCCTCGCCAGATCCGCCGATTGCGGATCCCGACGGATCCGGATCCGATCCTCCCGATCGCCTCCCTTGCCACGCCGAGGCCCTCCCTATAAGAACCCCTCCCCGCACCCCATTCCCCCTCGCCCCTCATGAACCCTCCTCCTCCCTCTCGAACTCGCCGGAGCCCGAGAGCCGCCGCCGCGCCATTAGCCCGTTCCGGCCACCCCCGACCACCCCGAGCTTCCCCGACTCCACCAAGACCCTCCCCGAGCTCGTCCGCACCCGCCGAGCCACTCCGCCGACCTCCCCGACGGCCGGAGAGGCCAAAGCACTCGTCGTCGTCGCCGCCGCCGCCGCCGAGCTTCGGTAAGTCGCCGGAGATCTCCTCCCCCGACCGATGCGCTATCTACGGTGTAGATTAGAACCCCCGAAGGGGTATGTTTTTTATAAAAAAACCGGCCGGTTCGTTACGGTTTATATTTAGTTAGGTTTATTTTTATTAGCCCGGCCCGACTCGTTTAACCCTAGCCCTCTTAGTTTATTTTACGCTCAGTGCGCAGTTTAGGCCCATTAGGCCCTTTTTCATTTATTTTTGTTTTCTGTTTTAACAGAATAGTTCCTGTTTTGAAAAATTCATATCTTTTATTCTGTTTAATATTTTTAAGTGATTCTTTTTTTGTTGGGTTGCAAATTTCTTATAGTTTCTGTAGAAAATATAATTAGCTATGTTAAAATTATTTATAATTGCTTTAATTTAGTTTTAGTCAGAATAGTAAATCTGCCATAAAATGAGTTAGGAAAATTATTTTATATGATTCTTTTGTCCCAACTTTATTTTGACATTGTCAAACCATAGAAATTAATTTCGGTATTTTAGGATTAATAAATAAATAGTTTTAAGCAGAATCTTGTTAATCCTAATTAATTAACTAGCTCTTGTTTTCCTATTATTTTAATTAGTAAATAAATTTATTTTTAACATGTGATTGATTATTCTAGGATAGATTCTGTCACTTTATGGGATGAACTTTTATTTATATTAAATAAAACTTTTATTTTATTTTTCTTAATATAAATTGGATTAGGCCTAATAGGAGTTTTACTATAGCTTTTAAATTGATTCCTTTTGCTCCTAATTGATTAATGCATTATTTTCTGTTAAGTTAACATAAGCCCATGGTTAGGTTATGTTGAGAAAAAAATTTGTTATGTAAAAACTAGTTTTAGTTGTTGCTTGAAGTAGGAAAACTTTGAGTTGGATTTCTTCGAGTTTTTCCTTTGGGTTTTGATTCGTTTGTTTTGGTGTGTTATATTACTATGCTATTGTTTTATGTGATCATATGCTATGTGCTTATTATAGTTATTGTTTGCCTCGGTAGAATTTTCCGAATTGCGAAGCTTGGTACTACGAATCCCTAGTTTTCGAAGATCGTCAACAAGGCAAGTTCACTTTGACCATGCTTTCTTACCTATGTCTTATTGCATTTAGTGGCACCTTTGCAACCACCTCTCAAGAGTGTTATTGAATCCTTGTAGTTGAGTAGTATGCATGAGGTAGGAACCCATCACCTGTTACCAAGCCGGGGCGTTATTTATTTTAATGCTACGCTATAGTAGGCGGGGTTGGTATGAGTGCTCGGGAGTGGTGTGAGAATGGAGGATCTCGTCAATGGCGACAACTCCATGATGGAATCTGCAAGGACTGCATCTTCAAGGCCTCAAGACTTCAAGACTCGAGACAAGAATTCAATACACACTCTTGGGTGAAGGATGGTTGACGGGCACCTGGAGAAACCAGTGGTTGGCGGGATGCATGGAGAAGCGCCATGACATCTTGCGGAAAGCTTCACCCAGACTCAAAGAGACGGAAGAATACTTCATGCCGGAAGCTTACCTGCAACCGCAAGTCATTATGGGCTCGCTTGGTTGACCTTAGTTGTGACTCTGGCTGGGGCGGTACTAGCGGATGTAGAACTACGGTAGGATGGGATGAGTACGGACGGTGGTCGGAGGAACTCTTGGAAGACCATGTTTGACCATCTTGTTCTCAAACACCACGAAGTGCGAGAACGTAAAAGAGGATCGAATCTTGCGGGTAAAGTGTACAAACCTCTGCAGAGGGTTTAAACCTAATCGATTAGCCGTGTCCCGATTCACGGACAATTTGAGCATCTGGACTTGGATCTATCTCGGAACTCTCAACACGGATGATAACTTAATTGTGGGCAACTTATGATGAATTTGGGCTATGAGACATCGGTTGGCGGAACCATGTCATGATAGAAAACTCTATAGTACAAACTTCATTTATTCCTTTGATGTAGGGAAAATAAAACCAGCTTTTACGCAAACAAAACTCGATCTGAGCCACAAAGCCATATTGCATATAGTATAGTTTTATCATCTGTTTTCTCATGTTGTGATCTTGCGGTACATTCAATGTAATTGACCTACACGGCTGCAACGTATCATGTTGCAGATATTTCCTCGACAGTAAGAGTTACGATACAGGGTTACGGTCTACACTCAACCTGCCGATGGCGTTGATGGGACTCCACACCGACTATTTGTTTCAGCTGTGACTTATGAGGTATATATCAGTTTCGTTAATTATACATGTGATTGCACTTTGATATATACATTGATGTACTGTGTGTGCCAGCATAATGATCCAGGGATGGCACAACAACACAGAGGCTTGACCGTTTGAGGTCGGGTCGCTACACCATAATAGCTTGTGGCTGCACACGGAAGTTTCTAGCGTGAATAATCTTATGATCCCTTTGAGCCTGGGTGGCGAACCAAAAAGGACATCATGGTATATCCCTAGGTGCCCGCAACCAATCCACCCAGATGTGTATTTAAGTAGCCACCTTAAGTTAACCATTAATTAACAATCTCACATCTGTCATGGATACACTCAAACCGAATCCACGTCTACGAGCATAGCATGGCAACATAAGCATAACGTAGAAGTAACTCCCGAGGGTTTGATAATAAAAGGGAAATAGGTTCTACCTCATCACCTACTTCCCAATACCCACAAGTTACTCACATCCTAATCATGCAGTGTTTGGGGGTTGTAACTAATGCATAAAAACTGGGTATGATAAGAGTATGATCAATGTGTTACTTGCCTTGCTGACGATCCGCAAACCCTAGAGACTCATAGTAGCACGCTTCGCACTCCAGAAATTCTATCGCACACAAACAATAGCATACATAAGCACTCAAGCATAGATGCACGTGTAAAACTCAAATAAGAAGATCAAACTGAAGGTTCAACTGAAGAGCTTCGATTTGCAAAAATAATCAGTCGAATCGGAGCTACGGAACTGAAACTATGGTCAAAAGAACCTCGAAATCAAATCTGCTTGAAACCAAATTTTAAATTGTCAAAACCTTGGTCAAGTTGATTAAACAGAAAGAGGGGCTCGAGACGAAGATTTTGGCATTGGTTTCACTGTATTTGGACGGTTGAAAAGTTGCGAGGGTTTGAAGATCAGGGGCTAATCTGAAATAAAAATAATCGTGGATAGGTCCCTGGCCGAAAATAAACAGAAAAAGAAAAAAACTATCGGACGAACGTCCGCTAACAGAGACAAACGGGCGAATTCGTTCGTTAAAACGAACGAACGCTAAATAACTAAACCGAAGAAAAACCGAATTGACCTAAATAAATAAATAAATAAACCGATCTAGGTTTTAAGAAAACCGGGCAGTTTTTACCTAAAACCGAAAGAACCGTGGCCGAGATCCGTGGCTTCAATGAGGCGGGAGGCGGCGGGCGACGAGGCGAGGAGCGGCACGGGCGGTGTGTGCGACGCGGCGGCGGCTCAGCGGATGGCGGCGCCGTGGCGGCGGCGTCTTCTTCTGCTTGGCGGCGGGGAGGGGGTGGCGATGTGGGCGGCGACGGCTTTTTAAGGAGGAGGGGGCGGGGCGGCGGCTTGGGAGGGCAACAGCAGCGGCGGAGTCGAACTCCGGCGAGTCCGTGTGAGCACTGTTCGAACGCAGGCGGTGGCGCGATGGGCAGTTGGGCGGCCCCCCGATTCGGTCCAGAAGTTTTTAAAGTAAATAAATTCCACCGAAAGAAAATCCTAAATAAATATAAAAATTTCGAAAAATTCCAAAAACAATTTTCTCCGTCTAAATAAAATATTTAGAACATAGTGAACATTTTCTTGGCCTAAAATGCAATTTTGAAAATGCATATTTTCTAATTCAAATAAAATAGCAATAAAATCCAAATAAAATTATTTATTTGATTTTAACATTTTCCTCAATATTTCTTTTATTTTGGAGAAGTCATATTATCTCCTCTCATTTATTTTTATATTGAAATATTGGAGAAAAATAATTAAAACCAAAATGATCCTCTTTTCAATATTTGAGAAAACTCAAATATGAAAATAATAAAATCCCCACTCTCTCCGTGGGTCCTTGAGTTGCTTAGGATTTTTAGGATCCAAAACCAAAATGCAGATAAATTATGATATGCATATGATGCCTTATGTATAACATTCCAAATTGAAAATTTGGGATGTTACAGTACCAGTAGCTATGTGTTTGATCTCTTTCTCTCTCTCTCTCTCTCTCTCTCTCTCTCTCTCTCTCTCTCTCTCTCTCTCTCTCTCTCTCTCTCTCTCTCTCTCTCTCGTGTTCTTGATTTGGCACGATCCTGATGTACCGTGAGCTTTTTTACTATAGTTGAATCATATGGTGTTTGTCCTCCTCTATCTTCTTGTGATGAATTGAGTTTTACCTTTGAGGTTTCACTATTATTGGATTGAATACTATGATGGATTTGAGAACACTTGATGTATGTCTTGCGTGGGATACCCGTGGTGACAATGGGGTGTTCTACTGATTCACTTGATGTATGTTTTGGCACTCAACTCGCAGATTCCCAAGGTGACATTTGGGTAATCTATGCATAGGGGTTGATGCACATTTTCGTCCTTGTTTCTCCGGTAGGAATCTTGGGGCACTCTTTGAGGTTCTTTGTGTTGGATTAAATATTATGAATCTGAAGTTGTTTGATGCATATCGTATAATTGACCCACATATACTTGTGGTGGCATTGGAGTATCTAGGTGACATTAGGGTTGATTGATGTGTGACATATGGTGTTATTTTACTATGAACTCTAGGGCAGTTTGTGACACTTATAGGAATAGCTCAGTGGGTTGATCGGAAAGAATAACTTTGAGGTGGTTTCGTACCCTACAAGCAATTTCATCTTATGTTCTCTGCGATAGGAATTTTGGAGTGACTTTTATCGCATGTTGAGGGATTGCCATATGATTTAATTATGTTATCATTGTTGAGAGAACTTGCACTAGTTAAAGTATGAACCCTACGACTTGTTTCGAAGCATTGCAATACCGTTTTCACTCACTTTTGTTACTTGCTACCTTGTTGTTTTTATATATTCAGATTACAAAAACCTATATCTACCATCCATACTACACTTGTATCACCATCTCTTTGCCGAACTAGTGCACCTATATAATATACCATTATATTGGGTGTGTTGGGGACACAAGAGACTCTTTGTTATTTGGTTGCACGGTTGTTCGAGAGGGACCATCTTCATCCTACGCCTCCCATGGATTGATAAACCTTAGGTCATCCACTTGAGGCAACGATGCCAGAAAAGAGTCTTGATGACCCACAAGTATAGGGGATCAATCGTAGTCCTTTCAATAAGTAAGAGTTTCGAACCCAACAAGGAGCAGAAGGAAATGACAAGTGGTTTTCAACAAGGTAATTTCTGCAGGCACTGAAATTGTCGGTAACAGATAGTTTGATAGCAAGATAATTTGTAACGAGCAAGTAATAGTAATGGTAAATAAAGTGCATCAAGGTAGCCCAACCCTTTTGTGGCAAAGGACAAGCCAAAATGGTTTCTTATAATAGGCAAAGCGTTCTTGAGGGTACAAGGGATTTCATCTAGTCACTTCCATCATGTTGGTTCAATTCGTGTTCGCTACTTTGATAATTTGGTATGTCGGTGGACCGGTGCTTAGGTGTTGTTCTTACTTGAACAAACCTCCTACTTATGATTAACCCCCTCGCAAGCATCCGTAACTACGAGAAAAGTATTAATATAAAATCTAGCCATAGCATTAAACTTTTGGATCCAAATCGGTCCCTTACGAAGTAGCGCATAAACTAGGGTTTAAGCTTCTGCCACTCTAGCAACCCATTATCTAATAACTACTCCACAATGCATTCCCTTAGGCCCAAATATGGTGAAGTGCCATGGAGTCGACGTTCACATGACACCACTAAGGGAATCACAACATACATATCATCAAAATATCGAACACATATCGAGTTCACATGATTACTTGCAACAAGATTTCTCCCATGACCTCAAGAACAAAATTACCTACTCAGAAATGATAATCATGCTCAAGATCAGAGGGGTATTAAATAGCATAATGGATCTGAACATATAATCTTCCCACCAAATAAATCATATAGTAATCAACTACAAGATGTAATCAACACTACTAGTCACCAACATGTACCAATCTGAGGTTCCGGTACAAATATTGAACAGAAGTGATGAACTAGGGATTGAGAGGAGATGGTGCTGTTGAAGATGTTGATGGGGATTGGCCTCCCAAAGAAGAGAGGGTTGTTGGTGATGACGATGGCTTCGATTTCTCGGGAAGTTCCCCTGGTGGAATCGCTCTGCCGGAGGGCAAAAGTGCTCATGCCCAAGTTCCGCCTCGAGACGGCGGCGCTCTGTCCCAAAAGTCCTCACCTTCATTTTTCTATGTCAAAATGACTTATATAGCAGAAGATGGGCACCAAAGGTGGGCTGAGGAGGGCACAACCCACCAGGGCGCGCCCCTAGGCGCGCCCTGGTTTCTTCTGCTCACCAGGGTGGCCCCATCCGGTAGTTATTTTCTCCGGTATTTTTCATATATTCCAAAACAGTTTTCCATAAAATTTTCAACTTATTTGGATATGTGCAGAATGGGTAACTCTGACGTAGCCTTTTCAGGTCCAGAATTCTAGCTGCCGGCATTCTCCCTCTTTGTGTAAACCTTGCATATTATGAGAGAAAAGACATTAGAATTACCCCAAAAAGTATTATTATGCATAAAAACATTATAAATAACAGTATGGGAACATGATGCCAAATGGATGTATCAATCCCCTATACTTGTGGGTCATGACGGACCACCCATCCGTCCGCTGACCATTGCTACTTGCTATAGGCGTTGGGATTTTCCCCAAGAAGGGCAATATAGTATAGTAGTAGATATTATTTCCCTCACTTAAGAACTAAGGTTTATCGAACCAGTAGGAGACACCAAGCAAACAAGATAAAAGGAACTTGCACGCACACAAAGCAAATACTTGCATCAAACGCGGGCAAGAGGGTTGTCAATCCCCTTGTACTCGTTAATTGCAATGATTAAATGTGATAATGGTAGATAGATAAACATAAAGTAAAAAAATAAAAGTAAATAAATTGCAGCAAGTATTTTTGGGATTCTAGTAAATATAAAGCGAATGACCCGGGGGCCATAGCGTTCACTAGAGGCATCTCTCTCGTGAGAACAACAAAGGTGGGTAACAAATTACTGTTGGGCTATTGATAAAATATCACATAGTTATGATGATATTCATGGTATGATCAATATATAGGCATTACGTTCGAGACAAGTAGACCGACATCCATCTACATCTACTACTGTTACTCCACTCCTCGACCGCTATCTAGCATGCATCTTAAGGTATTTAGTTCATAACAAACAGAGTGATGCTTCCGGTGACCCTGAAACGCTTCAGGTTCCTCTCGAAACTATTTTGAATATTAATGAAATTATTTCATAAATATGTCCTCCTTACTCCTGTCCTATTAACACTCATCAGATCATGATTACCTTAAGCTTGTGACGATGTAGGTTTGATAAATCATCGACATCAACAAACCCTTTCGCTCAATGACCGATAGCGAAACCGTGGACGTCCATATCGATCCCTATGAGTACAAAATGACATTCAAGTGAACCTTTGGTTATCATGTGATATTCCTTTTGCTTCGGGATACTTCACAAAACCCGAGGTGAGATGTATCGGTATCCTCTTGAGTCATTCTCATGCTCACTATATCGGTCTCCTCGTTATCAGTGTTGTTCTTCTTTCTCATTAACATGTCTCGTCATCCCCGTGACTTAGTAACCTGTGTCTGGCCAGACGATGATGGATGCCATCACATGGAGAGGGCACTAAGAATATCTCTCCATCATCAGAGGAGCAAATTTCACTCTTGAGCTATCTAGTTTGATGTACTTGTAAGTTGTAGTTATGATCATCGTGTTACCGATGATGTTTGAGTAACCCCAAAGTCCATCGTACGGTAAGTAGTGACTATGGTACCCTCATGGTCTAAGGAACTAAAGCATATGTTAAACTCTCTGTGTTATAACGATTGACTTGTGACGATAACATCTCAAAGTATAACAATAAAGTTTGGGTCAATTCAATATGATCGTTCTTCTAATGTCATATTCTCATTGTTGTTTCGAGACTATCGTACACTTAATGATATCTAAAAATCTGGAAAACATGATCACTAACAACACTTGAGCTGGTCTTAGAGGCTAGACTAGGAATCAAATTTTACCGTTTATCATTCTACACGTGCATATGAGTTTTTCACTGAATCACATATTCCAAGATTATAGCAGTTATAATATAGAATATGAACTTTTAATTATGAACATAGAAATATAATAATACAATATTATTGCCTCTACGGCATATTTCTAACACCTCGGGGAGCGAAGCACATCAAGTTTCACATGCCATTGAATTAAACAGGGGTAACAAGTTCAACAAGTTTCACTTCCCAACCTTTCTAGGCATCTCGGATTTGCACCCAAAATGAGCACCATTTTGCTCATCACACAAATTATGGGGAACCAACAATCATATACTCAACAAGCTAACTGCAATCTTTTTATTGTACTTGAAAGACATGTGCCCCGCAAAATAAAAAGAAAGAAAGAAATGGGACTAGAAGTGTAAGTGTACATACAAGCTTGCACAAGAAGAAAATAGTATATGATAAAATCAAGTTCCTCACGACAGCTCCCTCCTCCCCTAAGGAAAGACTAAGGTTCCTGTGCCTCCTTCCCTAGATGTTCCTTCAAATTTTTTTTAGTTTTTTTTCGCAAAAAAGTATATGATACAATGAGTCAAACCATATACAATAGTTGTAGGAGAAAATAAGATAATCCTAAAAATCGTATATTACAAGATAGACTACCAATCAATAATACCTTTGGCCTTGCTGCATAATTGTGCAGCAAACTGATATGCAATCATGATTTCATTTTTTTGCGGGACATTCATAATTCCATTCAGGTCTTAGTTTTGCCCTTCTAAAACTTGTGATGTATCCAAACATCAAATTATGGCCTAAAACTCGTGATTTTAGTTTTGATTTCTAGATCATCCTCCCAATTCGTAATTTTATTTCTCCCTGTTCTCGGCTTGGATTGTCAATCGTCGCCCGACCGCTGCGCCAGCTGATGCATCTGCACGAAACATTTTCTGTTGTTGCGCGGCACCGCCAAGATGGCCAGGAATCGATAGTCGATGAGCTGAAGTACCAAAGGATGCAACGAGCAAGATATATATTCGATTGACATGTAATTTTGTGTGAGGCAGCCTATTTTCAAGCACATTTTGCTTTTGCTTTAACATTTGGGCCCCCTTAATTGCGTGTCTCTGCCACTGCATGCTCAGAGCATCTACGGCTGGACTAGGCAAATCAGACTTCTCAAAGCCCGCGGACGCGATCGGGCGCGTCCGCGGACAGCGACCGGTCACGCCTTAAACTTGGTGCTATGCATCAGTGTCTCTCATATTTCACCCCCTAAATCCATACAAACCATGAAAAATAAACCTATGTGCTACGTGAGGCTAGCCACTACACTTTGTTGTTGGAGATGTCCACGATGTCGGTGCCGGGCGCCGGGTGGATGTGCACGTTGGAGGGCTCCTCCTCCTCCTCATCCATATACGCGAGTGATATGTCTCCACCGTGTCTATAATTTTTGATTGTTCCATGCTATTATAATATCCATCCTGGGTGTTTTATATGCATTTATATGCTATGTTATATGATTTTTGGGACTAACCTATTAACCTAGAGCCCAGTGCCAGTTTCTGTTTTTTCCTTGTTTTTGAGTTTCGCAGAAAAGGAATATCAAACGGAGTCCAAATGAGCTAAAAATTTACGGCATTTTTTATGGACTAGAAGAAGCCCCCAAAGAAAAAGAGTTGGGCCCGAAGAGCCACGAGGCCTCCACAAGGGTGAAGGGCGCCCCCTAGGGCGTGCCCCCCCATCTTGCCGTCGCCTCATGGACCCCCCTGACTTGTTCCCGACGCCAAAAATTCCTATAAATATAGAAATCCCCAGAAATAAACCTAGATTGGGAGTTCCTCCACCGCAAGCCTCTGTAGCCATGAAAAACCTATCGGGAGCCCGTTCTGGCACCCTGCCAGAGGGGGAAACCATCACTGGTGGCCATCTTCATCATCCCGGTGGTTTCCATGACGAGGAGGGAGTAGTTCACCCTCGGGGCTGAGGGTATGTACCAATAGCTATGTGTTTGATCTCTCTCTCTCTCTCTCTCTCATTTTCTTGATATGACAAGATCTTGATGTACCGCGAGCTTTGCTACTATAGTTGAATCATATGGTGTTTTCTCCCCCTCTACCATCTTGTGATGAATTCAGTCTTGCTCTTTGAGGATTCAATATGTTTGATTGAGTATTGGATTTGAGAACACTTGACATATGTCTTGCGATGGAATATCTATGGTGACAATTGGATGTTCTGTTGATTCACTTGATTTATGTTTTGGCACTCAACTTGCGGATTCCCGAGGTGACATTGGGGTAATCTATGCATAGGGGTTGATGCACGTTTTCGTCCTATGTTCTCTGATAGAAATTTTGGAGTGATTCTTTGTTGCACGTTGAGGGATTGCCATATGATTTAGTTATGTTATCATTATTGAAGAACTTGCACTAATGAAAGTATGAACCCTAGGCCTTGTTTCAAACAATGCAATACCATTTTTTCTCACTTTTATCACTTGCTACCTTGCTATTTTTATATTTTCATATTACAAAAACCTATATGTACCATCCATATTACACTTGTATCACCATCTCTTTGGCGAACTAGTGCACCTATACAATATACCATTGTATTGGGTGTGTTGGGGATGTTGGAAATTTGAGCAATTTACCATATGATATTATGAACGCAAATACTAGATAAAGCATGACTAAAATAGCAGAGATAAAGCAATGCAATCTGATAGAGAGAAGGTAAATAACATCTCCAAATATGAACTAGAACTGAACATATCTAGAGCAAACAGTAGAGCAAGTTGCATATATGAAGTAGAACTTAACATATCTGGGGTAAACACTCGAACAAGAAAATGTGACAGGACCTCTAACAGAAAGAGGAAGAACACGTACGGGACATCAGCAACAGTAGTAGCACTGGACTTGGGGTCGGTGTCCTCGCCAGCCTTGTCGTCGAGTAGGTTGTCAACGTCGGGGAAGAAGTCGTCATTCGGGAAGTAGTCGTCGGAGTCCGGGGCGTCTGTGACGAAGAAGTGAGTAGTCGCACGAAGCGCTCCCCAAAAACCTTATCACCCTTCTCCCGTACAGGACTCAAAGAGGTGCGGTTTCGGAGGCTTACTGTCACGACTCGCGGTGCACGCCGCAAGCCGTGATGATCAAGACGACAGTAGCTCAGAGATTGGAACTGGTGGCGGGAGGAGGAAGAAGTTCTGGTGTGCATCTCTGGAGAGGAGCGACCTCTCTTTTATAGGCACAAGAGAGAGAGGCGAGAGGACAGCATCGGAAGGTGAAACGAAAAGACAAATACGAAGCGAACAACCAGCAGTCGAAAATTTGCACCATTCGCATTCAGTCCCCAGTCGTGTGTGGCAAAAATTTAGACATCGGCTTGGCTCATTCCCGCAACCCGCGGCGCGTCGTGACGAGGCGTGGCGTGGCGAGGTGGGCGGCGGAGGAGGAGCACGTGTGAATGCCCCTCTTTTTCTCATGCTCATACATGTGGGAAAACATCCTCCCTTATAAGGAGGTACAACTCCCACCAAACTAGCAATATGGGACTAAACTTTAGTTCCACCTCTTGCCTTGCACGAATGGGCTGCATGGGCCTGTAGGATTTATTAGGAATTTCTGAAACTGCTATTGGGCTGGCCCAAAATAGATAAAATTCCAGCAATCCCCCACCAGATCCCAGAGGCACTCAAAACTTGCCTTTGGTTCCAAAACACTGTTTTATATACCGGTATTGCAGTGGAGACTGTTAAGTTGAACTTCCACCTAGAACTTGATACGTCCATTTCGCATCATGCTTTTATATCGATATTTATTGCATTATGGGTTGTTATTACATATTATGTCACAATACTTATGCCTATTCTCTCTTATTTTACAAGGTTTACACGAAGAGGGAGAATGCCGGCAGCTGGAATTCTGGGCTGGAAAAGGAGCAAATATTAGAGACCTATTCTGCAAAACTCCGAAAGTCCTAAAACTTCACGGAGGTTGAGGGAGTCCTAGATTAGGGGGTATCCGGACAGCCGGACTATATCCTTTGGCCGGACTGTTGGACTATGAAGATACAAGATTGAAGACTTTGTCCCGTGTCCGAATGGGACTCTCCTTGGCGTGGAAGGCAAGCTTGGCAATACGGATATGTAGATCTCCTCCCTTGTAACCGACTATGTGTAACCCTAGCCCCCTCCGGTGTCTATATAAACCGGAGGGTTTAGTCCGTAGGACAACAACAATCATACCATAGGCTAGCTTCTAGGGTTTAGCCTCTACGATCTCGTGGTAGATCAACTCTTGTAATACTCATATCATCAAGATCAATCAAGCAGGAAGTAGGGTATTACCTCCATCGAGAGGGCCCAAACCTGGGTAAACATCGTGTCCCCCGCCTCCAGTTACCATCCGCCTTAGACGCACAGTTCGGGACCCCCTACCCGAGATCCGCCGGTTTTGACACCGACATTGGTGCTTTCATTGAGAGTTCCACTGTGTGGTCACCGCAAGGCTTGATGGCCCCTTCGATCATCGGTAACGACGCGGTCCAGGGCGAGGTTTTCCTCCCCGGACAGATCTTCGTATTCGACGGCTTCACTCTGCGGGCTAACTCGCTTGGCCATCTGGAGAAGATCGAGAGCTACACCCCTAGCCACTAGGTCAGGTTTGGGAACTTGAATTACACTGTCGATATCCGCGGAGACTTGATCTTCGACGGATTGGAGCCCATGTCAGGTGCGCCGCACAATCACGACGAGCATGATTTAGCTCTGCCGTCGGACAGTGTTCGGGAGATCACACCTGCAACCACTCCGGCCCTCGATCCGGAGCAAATTGCGCCATCCAAGGACAGGTGGATAGACCCCACCTTGGAGGCCGCACTCTCAGTGGTGATAGAGCCGAATATTGACTTTACCCCTCACGAGAGCCATGATGCCGAACCACTGGATTCATCTCCGGCCACGGGCTCCGAGCCGCCTGCGCCCGTGCCTATCGAATCCGATTGGGCGCCGATCATGGAGTTCACCTCCGCAGATATCTTTCAGCACTCACCTTTCGGCGACGTGCTAAATTAATTAAGGACTCTCTCTTTGTCAGGAGAACCTTGGCCGAACTATGTACGGCTAGAGTGGGATGCGGACGACAAAGAAATTCGCTGCCCACCCACCACCCACTTAGTAGCCACTGTCGATGATTTAACCAACATGCTCGACTTCGACTCCGAAGACATCGACGGTATGGACGACGATGCAGGAGACGAACATGAACCACTGCCTACAGGGCGCTAGACCGCCACCTCATCATACAATATATATGGTGGATACCCCCAAAGAAGGCAATGCCGACAAGACAACGGAGGATGACCCCTCCAAGAAGCAACCCAGGCACCGACGTCAGCGGTGCCGCTCTAAGTCCTGCCATAGCGAAAACAATGATACCGGCACAAGAGACAATAACACTCTGGATAGTGCTGAAGACGATGACAATCCCCTCCAGCCAGATTTAGAGCAGGAGGATGAACAAGCTAGCCCTCTAGAACAGGAAGCATACGGAGAAACGGAGGATGACAATTACATGCCTCTCTTCGAAGATGAGGTGATCCTCGGCGACGAAGAATTTATCATGCCTGAGGATCCCGTCGAGCAGGAGTGCTTTAAGTGCCGGCTTATTGCCACGACAAATAGCCTGAAGAAAAAGCAACAATAGCTTTGAGCTGATCAAGATTTGCTAGAAGACAGATGGACCGAAGTCGTTGCGGCCGAGGAATACGAACTCGAACGCCCCTCCAAGAGTTACCCAAGACGTAGGTCGCTACTCGAGGAGGAAGCAGTGAAACCTACTTCACCAGCGTACGATGCGGCTGACCGGCCATAGAAAAAAGGCGTGGCTGAGATAGAGAGGCGTTTCAGCCTGCACCCCGCCGCCACTCAAACAAAAATACCAAGGCCCGGGGCAACACGCGGGACCTGCGAGATGAATTGGAAAGCAGGGCAAAACATGCAAGATCAATATACGGGTCATGGGGGCGTGCACCAAAGCAGGACGATGAACGTCACGCCGGATACACTAAAGGTAAATCCGGCCGGGCCGAATACAGCAGACAAGACTCATATGAACTGCGTCGTGACATAGCCCGGCACAGAGGCGCCGCACACCCCCTATGCTTCACTGATGAAGTTATGCATCATGAATTCCGGGAGGGTTTTAAACCCGTAAATATCGAATCATACGATGGTACAACAGATCCCGCAGTATGGATTGAGGATTTCCTCCTCCATATCCACATGGCTCGCGGTGATGATCTACATGACATCAAGTACCTCCCACTAAAACTCAAAGGACCAGCTCGGCATTGGCTGAATAGCTTGCCAGCAGACTCCGTTGGCAGTTGGGAGGATTTGGAAGATGCATTCCTTGACAACTTCCAGGGCACTTATGTGCAACCACCGGATGCTGACGACTTGAGACATATAACTCAGCAGCCAGGGAAATCGGCCAGACAATTCTGGACGCGGTTCCTAACCAAGAAAAACCAAATTATCGACTGTCCGGATGCTGAGGCCTTAGCAGCATTTAAGCATAACATCCGTGACGAGTGGCTTGCCCGGCACCTCGGCCAGGAGAAGCCAAAATCTATGGCCGCCCTAACGACACTCGTGACCCGCTTTTGCACGGGCGAGGATAGCTGGCTAGCTCGTAGCAACAATACATCAAGGAATCCGGGCGCTTCAGATACTAAAGATGCTAACGGCAGACCACGTCGTAGCAGACACAAGCGCCGCAACAACGGCGATAACACTGAAGATATGGCAGTCAATGCCGGATCCAGTGGCTCTAAATCCGGTTGGCAGAAAAGGCCATTCAAAAGAAGTACTCCGGGCCCGTCCAGTTTGGACCGCATGCTCGATCGCTTGTGTCAAATTCACGGCACCCCCGATAAGCCAGCCAATCACACCAACAGAGAATGCTGGGTGTTCAAGCAGGCCGACAAGTTGAACGCCGAAAACAAGGATAAGGGGCTGCATAGAGATGACGAGGAGGAGCCCCGGCCGCCGAACACGGGAGGACAGAAGAGGTTCCCCCAACAAGTGAGGACGGTGAACATGATATACGCAACCCACATCCCCAAGAGGGAACGGAAGTGTGCTCTAAGGGACGTCTATGCGATGGAGCCTGTTGCCCCAAAGTTCAACCCGTGGTCCTCTTGCCCGATCACCTTCGATCGCAGGGACCACCCCACTAGTATCCGTCACGGCGGATCTACCGCATTGGTCTTAGACCCCATCATTGACGGATTTCACCTCACTCGAGTCCTTATGGACGACGGCAGCAGCCTGAACCTACTCTATTAGGATACAGTGTGCAAAATGGTTGTAGACCCCTCGAGGATCAAACCCACAAAAACGACCTTTAAAGGCGTCATCCCAGGTGTAGAGGCCCATTGCACGGGCTCAATCACACTGGAAGTGGTCTTCGGATCTCCGGACAACTTCCGGCGAGGAGTTAATCTTGATATCGTCCCGTTCATGGCGGCTATCACGCCTTTGCTTTCGGCGAACCGCATTTGCAAGATTCAATGTAGTACCGCACTACGCATACCTCAAGCTCAAGATGCCAGGACCTAGGGGGGTCATAACAGTTAATGGAAACACAGAGCGCTCGCTCCGCACGGAGGAGAACACTGCAGCCCTCGCAGCAGAAGCACAAAGTAGCCTCTTAAGGCAATCCACCAATTCGGCGATAAAGCCCCCGGACACCGTCAAGCGAGTCCGTAGTAACCTGCAACAGGATCGCCTGGCACGTTCAGAGCTCGCCTAGCAATTCGCCCCCACCCTAGTCCCAGTCAAAAGGCGAAATCCGTGTCGCGCGTACATAATTACGCATTGAAAATACCATGGGCATAGGCGGGGGCACGACCATGGCACGTCCCACAATGCGGCTCAACCACCCGAGGGGCTGAATACCTTTATCATTTTCTCTCTTTCAGGACCTTACTCTCTAGAAGCCCTATCCGGCGATCGATTGCGGACACATAATCTAACAACCAAGGAGGCGAGGAAGCTACGTCGTACAACGGAATCCCGGTGGTCTCGATATGGCGAAATACCTTCTTTAAATACCAGTCCGCAGCTTGCCCTTGGATAGGACATGTCAAATAGTCCTATTTTTTGCTTATTGCACTACTTGCATCAGTATGCTTCGGCGTATTCTTTAAATAACAATACATAGAATTAGGCTATTATTGCATTACCTATTCTTTTTTCTTATATGTTTATTTACGACAATCAGCACCCGTACATCCTGGTACGGCCAGTACGCCAGGGGCTTTCGTATACCCCATAATACGACGTGAGAAGTCCGAACACTTTCGACAGTGCGGCACCCCGAACTTATAGCATTATATGCATCAGCTCCGAATCGTGTCTTGGGTAAATAGTTGGGTTTGCCCAGCTCCCATGTTTTGGCACCTTATGTTCCGCTGTATCGGCTAAGGTAGCATTGGGAGAAATACTGCGATTGTGTCCTGGTTCTTTCGGACGAGCACCTCAGTAGAGAAAGCCAAAACTGACTGTCATGATGAGGCGAGAGCTGGTCGCTGTTCAAGAGATCTCAAGTCCTTAAAGACTTTTTCCGCTTCGGGCGAGGAGTTGGCCTTGTCCGACTTAGGTGTGTATAGCGCCCCAAATTCGGCCTTCCGAATACTAGGGGCTTCGCCAAAATTTAAAATTGTAGACTTCTATGGCTAAGTGAGAGTGATAAAGCATTATAGTCCGATTTCCTGGTTCGTTGCGCTGAGCACCTCCCTCGGAGGACCCAAAAATGGGAAAAAGAGTGCTCAGATTTATCCCGAACACCCCGGTACTAGCTGCATGGGGGCAGAAGCCGACGACTGGCCAACTCTCAGATTTGATAAAAGGCCGCACAGAAGGTAATATTTTAAATTCAAAAAGCATTGCATAGCACAAATGAACTAGTTTTCATACTACAGGATCACATGAGCAAATTTATTCAAAAATTACATCTTTGGTACACTCCTCTGCCACAAGGCGGGCACCCTTCAGGACACCGTCATAATACATTTCGGGGTGGCAATGCTCCTTGCCCTGCGGCTGACCCTCCTTCACCAGCTTCTCGGCGTCCATCTTCGCCCAGTGCACCTTCGCATGGGCAAAAGCCCTGCGTGCACCTTCGATGCAGACGGACCACTTGATGACATCAGACGGGGGGCAGGATCCACAAGCCGCCTCACCAGACCAAAGTAGTTGTTGGGCAGGGGATCGCCAGGACACATCCGGACTATAAGGCCCTTCATGGCCTGTTCGGCCGCCTTGTGGAGCTCGACCAGTTGCTTCAGCTGGTCGCTCAAGGGCATCGGGTCTTCGGTCCCAGTATACTGAGACCAGAACAACTTCTCCGTCGAGCTCCCTTCCTCGACCTGGTAGAACTCCGCGGCATCAGACGCACTGCGGGGCAGATCTGCGAACACTCTTGGAGAGCTCCAAACTCGGGTAAGTAAAAAGAAATTTTCTTTCACGTGCTTGATTTGCATAATGAATGCCTTACCCGCCACTATCTTCTTAACCGCCTCAACTTTTTGGAGGGCCTTTTGGGCTTCGGCCTTGGCATGTTTCGCGCTGTCGAGCGCCTTTGCAAGCTCGGACTCTCGCGTCTTCGAGTCAAGCTCCAGGTCCTCGTGCTTCTTGACGAGAGCCTGGAGCTCTTGCCGTACCTCGCCTACTCGGGCCTCTTGTTTTTCTCGCTCGGTGCGCTCCCGGGATGCTTTGTTTTCAGCCTCGGACAGCGCCTTCTTCCGGGTCGCCACTTCGGTCGTGGCTCCTGGCACATTCATGATGATCCTATTATTCTGCAACCAAATCTTTTTTCATATACACAAGGTATTGCTTACCTTTGGTCTCCTCGAGCTGCCTCTTGGCAAGGCCGAGCTCTTCCTCGGACCGCTCAAGGTCCTGTATTGCTTACCTTTGGTCTCCTCGAGCTGCCTCTTGGCAAGGCCGAGCTCTTCCTCGGACCGCTCAAGGTCCTGCTTTAGTGCAGCGACCTCCGCAGTACGTGCGGCAGCGGCCAGCAGTGAAGCCTGCATATTCACATAGACATATTATGATTAGACTCCTGTGATTATTATTCGATCCTCTATTCGGCTTTTCTTTGCGAACGCCAAACAGAGCATCAGGGGCTACTGTCTATGCGATATTATTTTCCTACAATTTAATTACTTACCTGAAAGCCTGTTAGGAGGGTGGCACAAGCTTCAGTTAGTCCGGTTTTGGCGGACTGAACCTTCTCGATCACCGCACTCATGATAGTGCGGTGCTCTTCGTTGATGGAAGTGTCGTGAAGCGCTTCCAGGAAGTTGTCCGGTGCCTCTGGATGGACAGAGGTCACCGGCACGGGCGGCTTGCCCCTCTTAACAGGGGGTCGCCTGCTGGAGTCCGGAACCACCGGAGGTTTTGGCATAGTGTTCGGCTGGGGGCCGAACTTGGAGCCCGTGGGAGTCTTGCTCCCTTTGCGCCAAGGGCCGGAAGGTCGCCTTGAGGCACCTCCAGGACTAACTCCCCTCGGCCCGGTGCCTTCTGAGACAACACCTCAATGTTGTCCGTAGGGCGAGGGGTGGAGGCGGTCGGAAGAGAACCGCTACTCATATCCGACGGGTCCAAAGAGCCGTCCGACGAAGATACGTTAATACGGGCCCGGGACGGACTGCATAATCATGTTCAGCGTAAGGTGAAGCACTGCAATAGAAACATATCGAATTACTATAGTATCCGGATACTTACGACTTCGCCAGGGGCTTGTCCCTGGGCAACCACTCGTCTTCACTATAAGCGGCGGTCGTGGAACAGTCCGGAGGGAGAGTCCTTCCCCTCTTGGATCCTTCGGCCCCCCGGTTGGGGTGGCCTTCCTTTTCTTATCTCCCCCGGTTTGGGGGGGGGGAGAACTTTCTTCCTCCTCGTTTTCGTGGGAGGAGTGGGCCTCAGAGTGTTCGGACAATGAGTCCGACACGACCGCGCGCCGGAGACACTTGCGTGTCCATGTGGTCTTCTTGGTCTTCTTCTCCGGCACCTCGTAAGGTGCCGGAGCCAGCATCTCCGTTAGGAGAGCATTTGCTAGATCTTCGGGCAGGGGGGGCTGGACAGTCAATCTGCTCCGCCGTCTCCACCCAGTCCTGTTAAAGGCATGGGAGCTTAGATCCCGCACATGATTAAACTGGGGAAAATAAATACCCTATAAGGTATAAAGAACTTACCGGACTGGCATGGCGCTGTGCGCTGAGTCCGCGGTCTTCGGTAAGGGAAGGAGGCACCTCGGCGCCCTTGAACAACACCTTCCAGGCGTCCTTGTGCGTCGTGTCAAAAAGCTCGCGTAGAGTCTGGTGCTTGGCCGGGTTGAACTCCCACAAATTGAATGCCCGTTGTTGACACAGGAGGATCCGGCGGAAGAGCATGACCTGGACCACGTCGACGAGCTTGATTTTCTTGTTCATCATGTTCTTGATGCAGGTCTGGAGTCCGGTCAGCTCTATCGGGTTACCCCAGGACAGGCCCTTCTCTTTCCAGGAGGTGAGCCGCATGGGGATTCCGGATCGGAACTCGGGGGCCACCACCCAGTTGGTGTCGCACGACTCAGTGATGTAGAACCACCCTGATTTCCACCCCTTTATGGTCTCCACATAAGAGCCCTCGAGCCATGTGATGTTGGGCATTTTGCCCACCATGGCGCCTCTGCATTCCGCTTGCTGCCCGCCTACTACCTTCGGTTTGACATTGAAGGTCTTCATCCACAGGCTGAAGTGGGGCCGGATGCGGAGGAAGGCCTCGCACATGACGATAAACGCTGAAATGTTGAGGATAAAGTTTGGGGCCAGATCATGGAAATCCAGCCCGTAGTAAAACATGAGGCCGCGGACGAACGGGTGGAGGGGAAAGCCCAGTCCGCGAACGAAGTGGGTGAGAAAAACTACCCTCTCATGAGATTCCGGGGTAGGGACGATCTGCCCGCGTTAGGCGACGATCGCGCGATATCCATGACCAAGTATCCGCTCCCGCGGTTTTCTGATGTCCTCCTCCATGACGGAGGATTTCATCCACTTGCCTCCCACTCCGGACATGCTTGGAGCGGTTTGAGGAGAAAGACGCAAACTTGGGGATTGGAGCTCGAGTGCACGAGAATGGATGAGCGAGAAGGAAGAAGGCGTGGGTGAAAAAGGTGAACCCTTATCCCTTTATAAGGGCGGACGAAACTATACGCCCCCACCTGCCTAGTAAACACCCTTATTCCCCAAGCGCCGTAATTGATGGCGCGGTTGGGTTACCCACGTCCGTATTGATGAGAATCCCGTGATAAGGGGGACACGATCTCTGCTTCGACAAGACGTGCCAAGGAAACCGCCTCGCAATATGCGCCGAGGCTAGTTGAGCAAAACAGTTCGAATAATGACCGGGTCGGCTACTGAGTGTGTCGGCAGATTAGATTTGTGTAAAAAATATTCTCTCTATGATGGTATATGGAACTTGTTTTGCATCGCCGGGCACTATCCTTGTGTTCAAAATATTCTATGGAGTATTCAGAGGAGGAATCTTCCTTGCAATGCCGAAGACAAACTGCGCGCCGGACTCATCGTCACTGAAGCCTGGTTTAGGGGCTACTGAGGGAGTCCTGGATTAGGGGGTATCCGGACAGCCAGACTATATCCTTTGGCCGGACAGTTGGACTATGAAGATACAAGATTGAAGACTTCGTCTCGTGTCCGGATTGGACTCTCCTTGGCGTGGAAGGCAAGCTTGGCAATACGGATATGTAGATCTCCTCCCTTGTAACCGACTCTGTGTAACCCTAGCCCCCTCCGGTGTCTATATAAACCGGAGGGTTTAGTCTGTAGGACAACAACAATCATACCATAGGCTAGCTTCTAGGGTTTAGCCTCTACGATCTCGTGGTAGATCAACTGTTGTAATACTCATATCATCAAGATCAATCAAGCAAGAAGTAGGGTATTACCTCCATCAAGAGGGCCCGAACCTGGGTAAACATCGTGTCCCCCGCCTCCTGTTACCATCCACCTTAGACGCACAGTTCGGGACCCCCTACCCGAGATCCGCCGGTTTTGACACCAACAGAGGCAGTTTTTGGAATTAATAAAAAATAATGGCGAAAGAATCAACCAGAGGGGAGCCAGCCACCATCCACGAGGGTGGGGGCGCGCCGTACCCCCCTTGGCGCCCCCCTGGCTCATGGGCCCCCTGGCAGGCCTCCGGTGCCCATCTTCTGCTATATGAAGTCTTCTCTCGAAAAATCAGGAGGAAGCTTTCAGGACGAAACACCGCCGCCACGAGGCAGAACATTGGCGGAACCAATCTAGGGCTCCGACGGAGCTGTTCTGCCGGGGAAACATCCCTCCGGGAGGGGGAAATCATCACCGTCATCATCACCATCGATCCTCTCAGTGGGAGGGGGTCAATCTCCATCAACATCTTCACCAGCACCATCTCATCTAAAACCCTATTTCATCTCTTGTATCCCATGTTTATCCCAAAACCTCAGATTGGTACATGTGGGTTGCTATTAGTGTTGATTACTCCTTGTAGTTGATGCTAGTTGGTTTATTTGGTAGAAGATCGTATGTTCAGATCCTTTATGCATATTAATACCCCTCTGATTATGAACATGAATATGATTTGTGAGTAGTTACGCTTGTTCATGAGGACATGGGAGAAGTCTTGCTATAAGTAGTCATGTGAATTTGGTATTCGTTCGATATTTTGATGAGATGTATGTTGTCTTTCCTCTAGTGGTGTCATGTGAACGTCGACTACATGACACTTCACCATTATTTGGGCCTAGGGGAAGGCATTGGGAAGTAATAAGTAGATGATGGGTTGCTAGAGTGACAGAAGCATAAACCGCTGAACGTTTGACAAGTCAATCTCATAGACCCTGAACTTGTCAAAGTTAAAACGACGATTGGTTAAAGATTGAGGTCCATCTTAAAAGGCTTTGTGAAATGGTTTAACTCAGTGGCCTGGCAGCCCATGAAAAGCCTCGAATTTGGGGCCTGGCAGCCCGTGAAAAGCCTCGACTACAAGTTTTCATATGCTTTTATTTGCCAAGTTTTTTCTCTTTTGATGACATTTATAATGTTTTTGATAAACCGGTGTTCATTAACCCGGCTTGGCTTTCAACTACAAGTTGTCAGTTCATGATCATTTATAATCCGGCGCTTACTAACGCGGTATAGTTTTGACTATAAGTCGCTAGGGTTATATATGGATAAACCGGTGTTTATCACAACCCGGTACGGTTTTATCATAAACTGATACAATATGGAAGGAGTTATCAGTACTCCTGATTAGGGGTATCGCCCTTACTACAAAAGTTGGTCAACCAACGATGTGATTCAATGTCACAGGTATCATTTATTTTCATATTTGATTATCTTTTTACAGCCTAGGTTATAAACCATGGCTATATATTTGGGCATCATGACCCGTCCGGCGGTAAACCGCCAGGACACTTTCAACTTCTTGTATGCAGGAGCACCTACGGATTATGAACATCATATATCTTTAAGCATGGCGGATTAACAAGTGTCAAGCAAAAATAAATATGCACGATGGCATAGCAGACCAATTGTTTTAACTAGCCTATTACAAGGCGTTTCAGTGCCCAAAAGAATAATTGTTTTTCGGCAAGTATTGTAGCACGCGGAAGGATAAACCAGCTTCTGAATCATGATTCGTCACCAGGTTGACTTGACGGCTGCAGATCATCTTGCACCGGTTCATCATCCTCCTCTCTACCTAGTGGCTGGAAGTCAATGGTTGCCAGTCAATCCCAGTTAGGGCTTGGAATACAGCTTCATCGCTTATAAGGGTGGACGGTTCAATGTCAGGGGCATAGGTGCGCTTACGGATTGGCGGGATAAGATTTTGAGCCTCAGGAGTTGGTGCAGCGACCCGTTTGTTGTTAACGCCATAACTCGCCTGGTAATATGAAAGGTTAGCTTCTTCAGCCAATTGACAAGCCAGTGGACGTACTTCCCAGTTTATGGCTTGGAGGTCATCATTGCCAAATTCTGATCCATCTTCTTTTAAGCTTGGATAGGCTTTATCCACATCCACCGGATCAAGATCAGGCACCCATTATTTTGCCCAGGTTAGCGCGGTCAGAGCACCAGCCCTTGCAGCAGATCTCTTTAGCTCTTCTACTCAGGCAGGCAGCATTGACAACCTTTCTAAGGTCTCTTTGATTAAAGTTGGGGGCGGCTTGTTGTGAGAAACGGTGCAGATGATCCGTTGAGCGCTGGTATATAATTGCTCTATAAGAGTATAGGCAGCCTTTAGCTTCTTCTGTACGTCAGAGCTCAGATGACTAATGCGAGTTCCTGCATCATTTAAAACATCAGTAAACCGGCAATGAATGGGATGATATGTTGAAAACTTAATGCAAGGATATTTACCAAACACAGCAGCAGTCATAGCATGTATTTGCCGCTTTACACCAGTCAGCTTGTCTACCACCGGTTTAAGAGCTGCTTCTGCGTCCTCGTCTCTTTTTTGCAATGCGGACTTTTCTGTGTCCCAATCCGCCCGCTCCTTGTTGAAACTTTCCTTCAGCTTTTCCATAGCGGCTAAGGCACTAGTCAATTCATCTTTGGCTTTGGAGGTTTCTTCTTGCTGGGACTTGAGGTTTTCTTGCAGATTAGCGGTTTGAGTTTCCTTTTTGCTCAGCTCAGCCTAGAAGAGACAGACATATCATGAGTTGGCAGTACATATTTAAAGTACCAAGCACATAACAAGTTATGCACCTAATACTTGGGGGCTAATGCATATTTGCTCGTTATCAGAAATTTCTACAAGTCCCTAGCGCAATACAAGTATTACTCTTGGCACTTGGGGGCTAATGTATGTTTGCCCAAAGTAACGTTATGGGTATTCTTCTAAAAAGTACCGGTTCACCTTCATAAGTTAAATTGGCCCTTGGGGACTACACCGACGAAAGTTACCATGTTGCAATTCTAAAAGTACCGGTTCATCTTAAAAAGATAACCCGGCCCTTGGAGGCTAAGCATGTAAAGTTGAGATATTACAAAGTCCCAGTTTAGATGAGTATCATAAACCGGCACTTGGGGGCTACTGGAGTTGATATTTGAATTGGACACAACAGAGAAGTAGTTATGCTCATATCGCTCCTTCATCAGATTCACTAAACCGGCCTCAAAGTCGCGGCTTGTGTACAGACGGTTTAAAAAACCAGAATGGATGTCTTGGGCATTGAGATGAGCATAGGTTGACAAATTTGTGTTCCATTTTCCTTTGCCCATAGCAGAAAGCTCGTCCTTGGCACTATGCTTCGATAAAGCAATAGGATTGCCAGGAGCGGTGTGGCCAACACCAGTAATCATAATATCATCTTCTTTATCATCAACAGCCTTCACGGGAGTTGACGGTTTATCAGTGGCTTTAGCTGGGCTTGCCGGTTTGTCAATGTCGCGGATTGGGCTTGTCGGTTTATTGGACTGGCCCGTCGGGTCAACCTCCACTTGTTCAACAAAGTCATAATCTTGTGGCGGTGGGTCATTAAGATGGCATCAGCGTTGGTATCTTCCAGATCTGGAGTTTTTTCTGGTTCAACAACTACATTATCATCAGCCGGTTTATTTAACCAAGCCTTCTTGCTGGGTCTAGGTTGGCACTGATAAGAACAAACATAATGGTTAATATGTCAGGTGAACATAAGGTATTAATAGTAAATTTAAGGCATAGCTCACCAGGAACTGTCTTGAGGGTTGGAAGTTGTGTGGCTGTTGACTCGCCAGAGGATGAGTGAGGTGTTCCCTGATAATTCGAATCAGACGGATTAAGAGGCTGTCAGAAACAACCCGCCTTGGGTCAAGAAGTGTCAAGAGTATAAGAGACCTCTGATCAACATTTCCGGACCGGAGTGTTCGGTAAACCGGCGGAGAGTAACTACACGCCGCCGTCTTTGAGTTGTCTTGGCGGGCTTCGTTGCTGCTTCTTCAAAAGAAAGTTTGGGTCCAAGTGATCTAGGGGGTGAGAAAATTTTATTTTCGGTTTGCTTGACGGATTTTCTGGGTTGGCAGAGGATCTGAACCGGAGGAAAGGATAATTACCTCTACGTCGTCAGCTTGACTGCCTTCAGCGTCGTCCTGATAATAGTCATTGTCAATGAGGTGTATGAAAAATGAACCAAGAGAGTCAGGTCTACCTCTGAATCTGGATTAGCCAAGTCAGCATTAGCATTTGGTTCGGAAGACTCAGTGGTCCTCTTCTTGGCAGGTTTTTTGATAACCTTGGTCTTGGGGCGAGGTGTCTTGGCCGGTTTATCCTGTGGTTTCTTCTTCCAGAACGGATCATTGCCCTGTCAAAGATGGACAGAGTTTTGGGAGAGGATCTAAAAAAGGAGCAAATTAAAACAAAAAGAGTTGTGATTCTTACAGTGGGCGGTTTATTGAAGACACAGAAAGGACTTAGCCCGGTCTGGCTGCAGACAGCTTCCGATTCATTTAGTATTTTATTGATAGACTCAGTAACTTCATCCTCTGTTAGCTGAATATCAACATGTCGTTGAGGATCTTTCAAGCTCCCTGTGTACTCACACATTAAACCGGGGCGCCGGCTTAAGGGCAAAATGCTCCAGGTCATCCAGCAGCGAGCAAAATCAACATATGTCAAACCGTTCGCCACAAAGGCTCTGAGCTTTGACAGTTGTGGTGCATAGTTGGACCTTTCCTTCGTAGTTAATCTTTGAGCAAAGGGATATGTATTGCTAAAATGATGAGGACGGTAACTCGACAGAGGATTTTCATCAGTTGGAGATGTATCTTTGCAATAAAACCAAGTCTGATTCCAGTCCTTGGGGTGACTGTGAAGTTTGGCGTGAGGGAAGCTGACATCTTTCCTCTTTTGAATCGCCATGCCGCCAAGCTCAGTGTTGGGTCCATCTGTAAACTCTGTACGAAGTTTTAAGTAGAAGAAAACCCTAAATAGTTCAACTGTGGGCTCCTCTTGAAGATAAGCCTCGCATAATACTTGGAAATGACAAACATTGCACACAGAGTTTGGCCCAATGTCATGAGGATGGAGTTGGAAGCTGGCAAGTACATCTCGGAATAATTTTGATCCGGGAGGGCTAAACCGTCGGCTCAGGTGGTCAACAAATACGACTACTTCTCCATCCTTGGGCTCAGGAGGATTTTCTGGGCCTGGGACCCTCCACTGGATAACTTCTTTCTTCGCTAAAGCGCCAGTGGCGACACATCCCTCTAGTTGCGCTTCCGTAACCCGGGAAGGAACCCAATTGCAAGCATAAAATTGCTTGGCCATTTCAATGAAAAGCTGGAAAAAGATCAATGCCGGTTTAAGATTTATGACAAACAAATATAAAGCGATGCAAAGATCAGAAGCAGAAACAGGGGCGTATACACATTGTCAAACCGGAGTCTGACATTTGCTTAACCGGAGTCTGATATTGGAGGAACTACAAATATAAATGCCTTGGTGGTTTAAGAGGGGACTAATGGTACCCACCGGATTATCATTTTCTACAAATATAAACCACCTATATTGGTATGAAAGGTACAGATCTAAAAGTAACTAGGTAAGGGGAAAAACAGGTTTCACAGACTGGTATGATAAATTCAGATCTGCAGCGTGTCAGAAAATCAAATTATAATCAGACCTAAAGTATAGGTGCTTCAATAGTTCATCATATTCAGATGAGTTTTTTCTATACGGAGGGGATGCTATAATGAGGAAAAAGGAGACTATGATTACAACCGCACAAGAAATATCAGATCCGAACTAGCTACTAAGAAGAGCAGGGGAGAACAGCGCCGGAACTCCAACGAACTCCGACGAACACTGAAATCCTACTGTTGGATCTAGAGCAAGGAAAGAAGAAACTTACTGACGCTGATGGAGCAGCGGAGGAGCGCCGCGTTTCTCTGGTCCGTTCAGGTTGATGCAGCGGCCGGAGTTGAGGTCGAGGTCGGAGTTTGACGACGGCGGCTGCGTGTGAGGGTTAGGTCGGCACGAGTAGGAAGAAGAAGTGAAGAGGCACGGGGGTGGGGGGAGTGGGAATGGAAAGGACCCCCTGGTCTTATTTATAAAGGCGAAGGGATCAGTGGCAGGCACGGAAATCGAGGAGCCCAAAGTTTGGATATGTGACAGAGCTGTCGCCTCGATTGTCGGAGGCTCATTAATAAAGGTGAGTTATATGCAATTTTTAATAACAGGTGATGTCATGGCAGTTTATCATGATACTGGAAGATGACGTCATGGCAGTTTACAAGATTTACGCGAAGATGCTGAGGGAAGAATTTTTCTCAAGTGTTGAAGATTGACATGAACCAGTTCAAACCAATATGGGGCCTAATGTTGGGGATATTACTACTGGGTATAAAACGGCCAGGAGAGGCCGGGTTATCCCCATAATGAGTTATTCATATGTGAAGCCCATGAAGACAAGGAGTGTGGTGCTTTACGAAGGCCCAAGACCCAGAGGCGGGTTATGGCCTGTAGACATAAACCGCCATATCATATGTAACTTGTGTTGTAAGATAAGCAAGGTAGAAACCGAGCCGGGCACATTTATGAGCCGGCCTCGGGATTCTGTAAACCGTCGGGCGTAAACCTATGTATATAAAGGGATGACCCGGTGGCGGTTTAGGGACACAAAACAACAACTCGAGAGCCAGGCATAGTGAATTCGCTCCCTGGTTATCGAAACCCTAGCAATTCCACAACAACTGGATTAGGCCTTTACCTTCACAAGGGGCCGAACCAGTATAAACTCTCTGCGTCCTTTGTCCGCTTTAACCCCTTTAAGCTAACCCGTCGCGATGGCTCCATGACTAAGTCCTTTCACTAGGACATCTGCCGTGACAAAACCACGACACATATGTTTCATGATGTGGTTAGGTTTACCTTAATACTTCTTTTGTAGTTGTGGATGCTAGCAATAGGGTTTAGTCATAAGTGGGATGCTTTTCCAAGGAAGGGCAGCACCCAAGCACCGATCCACCCACATATCAAATTATCAAAATGTGAGCGAATCATATGGCGTGATGAAAACAACAGCGATAATTCCCATGTGTCCTCGGGGCGTTTTCCTTCATATAAGAGTTTGTCGGGCTTGTCCTTTGCTACAAAAAGTTGGGCCATCTTGCTGCACCTTATTTACTTTCATTACTTGTTACCCGTTACAAATTACCTTATCACAAAACTATCTGTTACCGACAATTTCAGTGCTTGCAGAGAATACCTTACTCAAAACCGCTTGCCATTTCCTTCTGCTCCTCGTTGGGTTTGACACTCTTACTTATCGAAAGGACTATGATAGATCCCTTACACTTGTGGGTCATCAAGACTCTTTTCTGGCGCCGTTGCCGGGGAGTGAAGCGCCTTTGTTAAGGAAAAATTTATATAGTGTGCTGAAATTTACTGTCACTTGTTACTATGGAAAGTAATCCTTTGAGGGGCTTGTTAGGGTATCTTCACCCCGACCCGATGAAACAAAGACTGCTCCTCAACCTCTTGAACCTCTGAAAATGTTTACTTTGAAATTCCTTGGTGTGATAGAAAGCTGCTAGCTAATTGGCGAGTCTGGACTAGGGGTGTCCGGATAGCGAACTATCATCTTTGGCGGACTCTGGACTATGAAGATACAAGATTGAAGACTTAGTCCGTGTCGGATAGGACTTTCCTTGGCGTGGAAGGCAAGCTTGGCGTCTGGATATGTAGATTTCCTACCATTGTAACCGACTACTGTGTAACCCTAACCCTATTCGGTGTCTATATAAACCGAAGGGTTTTAGTCCGTAGGGCGAACAACAATCATACCATAGGCTAGCTTCTAGGGTTTAGCCTCTCGATCTCGTGGTAGATCTACTCTTGTACTACCCATATCATCAATATTAATCAAGCAGGACTAAGGTATTACCTCCATCGAGAGGGCCCGAACCAGGTAAAACATCGTGTCCCTTGTCTCCTGTTACCATCCGCCTAGGCGCCTGAGTTCGGGACCCCCTACCGAGATCCGCGGTTTGACACCGACATTGGTGCTTTCATTGAGAGTTCCTCGTAGCCGTCACCTATAGGCCCGATGGCTCCTTCAATCATCAACAGCGGCGTAGTCGGTGAGACTTTTCTCCCGGACAGATCTTCGTATTCGGTGGCTTTGCGCTGGGCAATTAGCTAGGCCATCGGAGCAGATTGAAAGCTTCGCCCAGGCCATCAGGTCAGATTTGGAAGCTTGAACTATCGGCCGATGTCGTAGAGATTTGATCTTGACGGATTGAACCACAGCCGAAGCGCGCCGCCTTGTCTCGATCGTCTGATCTAGCTCTGCCGCGAACAGCGCCCTAGAGGCCGCACCGATATCGCTCCGACCCTTAATCCGGGCGGTTTCACCGATCGAGGGCGGTTGGTTGGACACCGCCTCGGGGCTGAAATCTCCATAGCAATTGAGTGAACACCATCCCTATCGCTGCGAAGCTCATGACTCCAGTGCGGGACTCCTTTACGGACTCCGAACCTCCAGCGCCTCTACCGGTCGAATCCGGTAGGCGCCCGATTATGGAGTTCACCGCCACGGACATCTTCAGCACTTTCGCCCTTTGGCGATATCCTGAACTCATTAAAGTCTCTCTCTTAGTCGAGAGCCTGTCGAACTATGGCCGGGAAGGTTGGGATTCGGACGGCGAAGAAATTCAACGCCCACCACCACCCACTTTGTAGCCCTTGTCGATGATTTAACCGACATGCTCGACCGACTCGAAGACATCGATGGTATGGAAGATGGTGCGGAGGCGATCAAACCAGCGCCCGCAGAGGCCTGGAAGGCCACCTCGTCATATGACATATACATGGTGGACATCCCAAAAGATGGGAATGGCGATGGAGCGGTGGAGGATGATCCCTCAGAAACAACCCAAGCGCCAGCGTCGTGGCGCCGCTCTAAATCCGCCACGGTAAAAGCGGCGATTCGGCGCGGAGACAATAATACCCGGACGGTGCGAAGATGACCCCCTCGGCAGGACTCGGCGCGGGAGGAGGAGAAGCAAGTCCGCCGCGGCGGTCTTGCGAGAAAAAGAGGTAAGGGCGATAATTATCGCCCCCCTCCGAAGGCGAGGCAAGCCTGAGGCGACGATGAATTCCTTGTCGAACAAGGCGTTTTAAGCAGGCTCATAGCCACGACAAGCAGCCTCAAGAAAAAGCAGCAACGACTTAGAGCTGACCAAGACACTGCTAGGTGCGGAGGGTGAAGTCCTTGCAGCGAAGAGTATGAACTCGAGCGCCCCTCAAAAGCTATCCCAAACACAGGCCATTGCCTCGATCGGAGGAAGCACCCACGTCACCAGCGCCGCGACATGGCGAGCGGCCACCCGTGGCATGACGGAAGAAGCCTCTTGGCCCTCCGCTCAAGCCACGCCCGGCGCTGCTCAAAAAGTACCAAGGCACAGGAAAGCGCGCGGACTTGCGAGATATATTGGAGGATCTGACAAAGCATACAAGATCGATCTACGGATCGGCGTGGGCATAACGACTCGGGATGATTACCGTCCGCCGGATCAGCACAAACCGGCGGGCGAACACGATGAACAAAGCTCATATGAGCTACGTCGTGATATAATATCTGAGCGCCGCACCCACTATGCTTCACGGATGAAGTAATGGATCATCAAATCACGAGGGCTTCAAACCCGTAAACATCGAATCATACGATGGTACCACGAGATCCTGCGATGCGGATCGAGGACTATCTCCTCCATATCCACATGGCCCTTGGTGATGATCTACATGCCATCAAATACCTCCCTCAAGCTTAAAGGACCTGCTCGGCATTGGCTCAACAACTTAGCCATGAGTCAATAGGTTGTTGGGAGGACACAAGCTTCGCATTCCTTGATAACTTCCGGGCCACATATGTCGACCACGGACACCGATGACCTTAGCCATATAATTCAGCAGCGGAAGAATCGGCCGGACAATTACGGGCGCGGTTCCTAACAAAGAAAAATCAGATCATCGGTATCCGGATCACGAGGCGCTAGCAACCTTCAAACACAACATCATGACGAGTGGCTAGCCGGCACCTAGGACAGGAAAAGCCGAAATCCATGGCATCCCTCACCACCTCATGACCGCTTTTTCGCGGGAGAGGACAACTAGCTAGCTCGAAGCAACAACGGCCAAACACCACGGTAGTTCGGATACCAAGGACAACAATGGCGGTCGGCGCGCGGCAAGCATAAGCGCCCGCGTGCGGTGATAATGCTGAAGATCGACGATAAATGCGGATTCGAGGCTCTAAACCGGTCGTGAAAGAAGCCATTCAAAAGAAATACCCGGGCCCGTCAACTTGGACCGAATACTCGATCACTTGTGCGGATACATGGCACCCCTGAAACCAATAACCACACCAACATGGTTTGTTGGGTGTTCAAACAACGAGCAAGCTAAGCGCCCGAAAACAACGACAAGGGCTGCATAGCGATGGCGAGGAAGAGCCCGGCTGCCGAACAATAGGCAGACGAAGGGCTTTCCCACACAAGTGCAGACGGTGAACATGATATCGCAGCGCACATAACCAAAAAGGGAGGCGAGCGCGCACTAAAGGGCGTATCTGCGATGGAGCGATCGCCCAAGTTCAACCCATGGTCTTCTGCCCGATCACCTTGATCGAAGGACCACCCACTAGCATCCGTCCGGCGGTTTCGCCGCATGGTTCTTGACCCAATTATTGTGGATTTCATCTCACCAGTCTGATGGGCGGCGGCAGCAGCCTGAACCTGATTTATCGAGGATACGGTCGCAAAATGGGCATAGACCGTCAAGATCAAACCCACAAAGGCGACCTTTAAAGGCGTCATTCCAGTGTAGAGGCCAACTGCACGAGGCTCTGTCGGGAAGCTGATCGTAACCCATGAACACCTATGGGACCGGCGGACCGAGCCCCTTCGGTTCGATTGGGGCGGAGATCGCCTGAAGAGCAGATCGGCGATGCACCGAGCAGTTTACCCAGCCGGAGCTCTCCGGAGAGATAATACTCCCTCTGCTGCTTATGCGGATATATTGTGTTCTTGCTAGGGGCGCTGAGAGCTACAAAACCTAGCATGAGTGTCTCTGGTTTGAATGAGTCGAACCGAACCGACCCCCTTCTACGTTGTGCATGGGCCTCCTTTTATAGGCTCAAGGGGTCACCAACAGGTGTAGCGTAGACAAAGGGCAAAATGGGAAAATGAGTTGCGGTTGGTACAGCTACTTTTTACAGTGTATTCTACCTAACTCGGCGACAAGGGACAAAAGCATTAAATGCCCGTCCATGTCGCCTAAACAATCTTGAAAAGGGACCGTCGGGGCGCCACACTTACCACGATGGCACTCTGTCGGCGCCGCTTACCGCTGCTCTCCGCTGGCTGCCTGACCTCTTGACCGCTGCGCTGGAATGGTCCCATGGCGACACGTTGGTGGATGAGCTGGAGGCGGAGATGAAGAGGTTACTGCGGCGACAAGCGCCTTGCAGCTGCTGAATCCTGTCGTGCCGGAAGCTTGTCGCTCACGAGCCTTCGGCAAGCTCCTCTTGCCGGGGTCTTGTCTTCTGCGTGCCTTGAGTGGCCTTCCCGGCAAGCTCCTCTTGCCGGGGCCTTGTCTTCTTGGCTTAAATACTTTGTTCTTGAATGGCTCCAAAGGAACTATGGAGGACCTTGGCGGTCACCAGGCAAGCCCTGCCGCGGGGTGCTGCAACTGCCCATGCACGAGTTCGGGATACTAGGGTACCCCTACTCTAGTACACCGGCAGAGCCCCCCAGGCCTGGGCCACACGGTGCGAGAATAGTGCAAAAGCGGTCTGCGCCTTGGCCTAGATCACGCCGTAACTTGCTCCGGACCCACCACGTCCCCCACGAGCAGCCTGGCCGAACATGGCGTCGTGGGAGAGATCGTGGGGGCTTTCTTTAATGGAAGCGGGCGTCCGCCCCTCTCCCTCCTTATAAGCAGGAAAGCAGGGGCAGGTCGCCCACCTCGCCATTGCTGTCCCATCTCGAAAACCACCGCGCTCCCCCCTTCTTCTCTAGTGCGAAGAAGCGCTCCGCCCCCATCGCCACCAGCACCATCAGCGTCGTCGGTCTCCTCCAACACCTCCGCCATGGCTCCGGCCGACAAGGGAAGAAGCGTGAAGTTAGCCAAAGCGCAGCGGCTCATGGCCTTCTGAAAGGCGGGCCGTCTTCCCCAGCTCGGCGCAAAGGAGCTGAGAGAGGGCTACTACCTCTTACGGTCGGCGGAGGCAGGCGCATCCGCGCCGAAGGTACTCTCCGCCGCGCCGAGAGTTGGTTCGGCGGGTACCCTTCTTGGCGCTCTTCTTCTGTGCGGGCTCTGCCCGCCCTTCTCTAATTCTTCTGCGATATCGCGAACACCTCTGGGCCGCCTCCTTGATTTCACCCCCAATGCTGTCTTGACCATGGCGGTTTCGCTTTACCTTTGCAAAACTTTGTCGGAGTCCACCCAAGCGTAGCCCTCTTCGCCACTTCTTCATGCCCGGCGTCGAGAGAGAGAGCCACTTGCGGAGGATTGCTTGGATCTCCGGGATCAGCAAGAAAAAGCCTATCTGGAAGGAGAGCTCCGCAGCAAGTGGGAGGAGTGGAGAGCCGATTGGTGTTGGTTCGTTGAGAGAACGCAGCCCTTCACCGCCCGGCGCCAAACTCCCATAGTCTTGGCAGCGATTGGAGCAACTTGGCGCGGAGGATGCTAGGTTGAAGATTGTTGTGACCGGATCTTGCGCCTCGGGCTTGCGGACTCACCGTAAGGCGCTGTTGGCGCGAATTTCGCCGCGCCCCGCCATCTCCTTGCGGGAGAGGAGGAGACCTGCTTGGAAGTTCAAAATCGGCGGACATCATGAGGCTGCGCCGGGCCTCAACTGGAATTTCACCGTCTTGGAGTTGGGCGCAATGCTCTGGAGTTGTTCAAGCATGACCCGATCACCCAGTGGTTTAGGTTGCGAGGGAGTCGTCCCATTGTGCAACAATTCTTCGCTCGACCGCATCCGCGCCATGATGCCGTTATGCGATTCGCATGGGATCGTTCCAACCTGGCAAGAGCCTGCAGACGACGTCGTCTGCAGTTCTTGATAGCTTGGAAGAAGTGCCGATCCGCCCGAGCAGAAGTGGCTCACCGCGACACCACCGGCGCGAGATCAGCGCGCCGCCACCAGGCTGGAGGGAGGCGGCAGCTGCTGCCGCTGGTGGTCGGGTTCACCGTGGAGGCGAGAGGCAGCAGGCGGCAAGCCTTGCCGTCGAGAGGAGCTTGCGGCGAGGAGGAGGCAGGCGAGCCGAAGTTGAGCCGGCGAGTCTGAGGCGCCTCCTCCACACCTTCAAGTAGCTTGCATGGCGGAGCCACAGCTCCACCAGAAGGCGTCTCCGCATAGGCAGGGAAGTGGCAGCGGCAGGCGGGCCCAACAACCGCAGCGCCGTCGGCCCAGCGCTCCACCGCTGGCAAGCCTTGTTGCAGCAGGCACCCACTCGCTGCAACAAGCGGGCGGGATCCTCTCGGGCCACCGCTGCCACCCCGTAAGCGGTCAAGAGAACCTACTCCTCCGCCTCTTCGCCCGGAGGCGAGCGAATTGATCTCTCGCGCTCAGCTCCGGCGAGGAAGAAGAAGAAGAGTAAGCTTCTATGATGTGCTTGTATTTCTTCAATTTGGTTGCTTTGTCTTGTATCGATTTGCTTCATTCGAACTCTTTCCTTTTGGGGCGCTGGCCCGAGAGGCGTCGAAGAGAGCCAAGACCGGTGGTTGTCATCGAGATGATCCCCCATGGCAACAGGAGGCGCGTCTGAGACCCCTTGCGGGACCGGCAACCCTTCCTCAAAGCAGCCCCAGCACAGCCCCAGTGTAAGTATATGGTTTACTTCTTACGGTTAGGTGTGCATGGGTGCTCCTTCTTTGTTGATATCGACTTGTTGATTTGTGTAGGAAGCGAGCAGCCTCATCGGGAGTGCCGGAAGCCGCTCGAAATTCCATACTGCTTCGACTCGCCGCCAAGGGAGAATTCTCCGGCAAGGGCGTTCTCCGGCAAGGAGACTTCTCCGACGAGGACAGCACCGGTGATCCTCCGGTGGTCGAGACCATGGCTGCAGATCCCATCGCCGGTAATCTTCTTGCGTAAAAATTTCCCTTGGGTTCTTTTTCTTCTGTTTTTCTTTTCGAACATTTGCTTGACTGTTCTTTCTTTTTCTGGTCGTCAGATCCATCCGCCATGAGCCGATGGAGACTGAGGTCGCCCGGCGAGAGGGTGCTTGTGCAACAGCAGCGTCGCCACCATGGAGGAAGAGGCTGGCGCCGATGGGTCCGCTTGGCGAAGAGCCGCCAAGGCTGCCGCCGCAAAGGCTGGCGAGAGGTGCAGCGATCGTCTTGAGCGACCACGAGGCGGAGGCGCCAGGCGCTTCGCCGACCGCCGATCCTCCGCCACGGTGCAGCGTCGAGCTCGAAGAGCCCCAGCCAGCGCCTATCGAAGGCCGGCGGCGGCGTCTTCATCAAGCTCCCACAGGCGTCGAGCTCCAGGCGCCGGTCGAAGGAGACCTTTGTTGGAGAGCTGCTCGCCTCCGCTGGGTTGGCGCTGGTGGATCGCCCGAGACAGCAGGCAGCGGCGGAGTCTAGGAGGAGGAGCTTTCTTGAAGATCTTGTCGCTCTACCGTGCCCGACAAGCCAAGTTGGAGTCGAGGAAGCACTTGTCGCGGCGGGGAGCAGAACATGGAGAAGCGCAGAAAAAGAGCTCCGGCGCCAACCAAAGCTCTCGGAGCGTGGCGAGAACAGCGGGGCGACTTCATTGAAAGCGCTGAGCCTTCATTCTTGAGAAGGCTGAGGTCGAGAGCAACAGCGGCTTGCTGCCGAAAGCTATCTGCGCAAGAAAGGCGAGTTGGCGCAGCGGAAGATCAATCTTGACAGCTATGAGGAAGAGCTTGCAGCGTGAGCAATCAATTGGCGGAGCTCTCAAGGAAGCAAAAGATGCTGCTGCAGCTGCCGAGGCCGCCAAGAAAGAGTTGGAGGCGAAGGTGGCGCAGCTGGAGGCCAACCTCGAGAAGAAGCGGCGAGAGCTTGCTCTTGGCTGAAGCCTGGCGAAGGGCGCCTACACTCTTGGCGAGTTGCGGGGCCGTCTCGCTGAAAGGATCAAAGAGCTCGATGCCGCCAAGGACTCCAAGGCAGATCTTGAGCTGAAGTGACCACCTGCTGTGGAGCGTTGGGCCGGCGCCAAGGAGGCGGGAGGTGGCCTGTTGGAGAAGATCAAGGCCCGGCGAGGCTGGCTGGCGAGTGCCACGACCGCCAGAACACCTTGAGAGAAGCGTGATGCCTTTGGGCGGAGGGTCTTGTGGATCTTGCCGCCGCCATCGACAAGGAGCTGATGGAGCTGGGGATGGTGGATCTTGGGTACTCTTCAAGCGACGCCTCAACCCAGCGCCAAGCTCAGCTTGTTCCTCAAGAGGCGTGGTGGCGGCTCTCCAGCGACTCGGGAAGAGATCCCAAAGCAGCTGGCGAGAATCGCGCCCGGATCTGCGAGAGCTCTCGAAGGTGTTGATGAAGGTGGCCTTCCGCAATCCAGGCCTCAACCTCAGCGGCGTCCTCGGATCCTTGCCGCCCGGATGCCGATGTGGGCGCTCAAATCCCTTATCGCACCATTGTGGACAAGGTGGGCAAGATCAAGCGGGTTGATGGCGACCCGCGTAGACTAGAATTAGGATCATGTTTAGGAGAACAATTTTATCTTTCCCTTGTGATTGCAATGTTGATTCCTTCCTTTGTATGTTTTGTGCCCTCGCTTTTAGGGAACTTGTCGGTAGCGGTACCTTTGCATGGCGCTGAGTGCTTGAGCGTCGGCCTTCTTTGGCGGTGCCGCTTCCGACAAACAACCTTATCGCAACTAGTTGCAGCTCACTTAAGTTGTTGGCGGACTCGAAACAAAGTAAGCGCAAACTAGCTACTGAGTTGGTTCCTCCAGCGCACAGGTTTTCCATACAAAGTACTATCGTTCGAGGAAGATAACTTAAAATTTAAAACTGATTGCTCAAACTTTGGCAACTTAGCTTTTACATCGTTTGCTTCGGTGGCGAAACTTCCTCGGCGGCGCTTGGCGGCCCACCATTATCTTCTCCTTCCCCGGCTAACTTGTGGGCGAAGGAACCTTCCTTTCTTTGAGAAAGAAAGAAGAAAATAAAGTTATGGAGCCTTGTGGCTCGTTATTGCTTACGGGTGTGGATGCTGCACAAAATGTCGGATAACACATGCAAAATGATGATGAAAGCATGAAATTGACAAGTTATGCATAACACATGAAACTTTACTTATGCACGGGGTCTGCGCCCGGCTTTGTACAAAGGATTACATGCAACATCGGCAAGACTTGTACAAAAGGTGGTTGCGGAACAGGTTCGACAACCGCGCCCTCTGAGTAAAACTTACGAAGATGCTCAATGTTCGAGAGTTGCTCACGGAATGCCATCTTGGTCTCAAAGCGGACAGCGCCGGAGCCTAGTGACTTCGTTTCACCCGATAAGGGCCTTCCCACTTGGCGTCAACTTGTTGGAATTCTTGGCGGACTGAGCGGCGAAGAACAAGATCGCCTTCCTCGAGACTTCGGCACTAACTGCGGCTATGGTAGCGGCGCAAAGCTTGCTGGTAACGAGCAGCTCGTCTGCAACTGAAGGCGGTCCTCCTCAAGGCGCGTAGCGTCATCTTATCGCAGCTGCTCTTGCTCAACTCATCATAGCGAGTACTCGAGGTGACCCGTATCTGAGTTCCGTGGGGAGAACTGCCTCTGCTCCATAGACTAGGCGAAAGGTGTGCGGCGATGGCTCGATTTGGCGTCGTCTGATCGACCAAAGAACCACCGCAGCTCCTCAATCCAGTTTCTTCGCACTTGTGCAGCTTTGTCGAAAGTTCGGTCTTGAGCCCACGCAGCACTTCAGCATTGCCCTCTCCTTGACCGTTGCTTCTCGGATGAGCAACGAAGCAAAGCAGACCTTGGCGCCAAGATCTTGGGCGTCTTGCATGAAGGTGCGGCTCGTGAATTGTGTGCCGTTGTCGGTGATGATCTGTTAGGAATCCCAAAGCGGCAAACAATTGACTGAAGAACTTGATTGCTTGTTGTGTTGTCACCTTCCTCCTTGCTTCCACTTCCGGCCACTTTGTGAACTTGTCGATTACAGCGTACAAGTACTCAAAGCCCCGACAACTTCGGGGAAAGGGCGAGAATGTCGAGCCCCGGACGAAAATGGCGGGGATAAAGGGATCGTCTGGAGAGCTTGAGCTGGCTGGTGTATCTGCTTGGAATGGGCCAGCGCTTCACACTTGGTTACTTGTGCGATTGCATCACGGAGGCTGTCGGCGGAAGAAACCTTGCGGGAAAGCTTTGCGGCAAGTGCTCTTCGCCAATGTGGTGACCACATATGCCTCCATGTATCTCTGCCAACAGCTTACATCCATCTTCCGGTGAATACACTTCAATTTCACACCGTTGAGTCTTCTTACATGCAGCGTCTTGTCGACAAACTGGTACATACTTGACTGCGGGCTACTCTCTCCGCTTCTTCTTGCTCTTGGGAAGTTCTCTGTCTGAAGAAATGGACAATCTGCTGTGCCCATGTTGGAGCTTGCGGCTCGACAACAAGGACTAAAGGCACATCTGCTGCTGCGGGAACATCGCTTCTCGGCAGAACCTGCGGCTCGGCGGAGCTTGATGTTCCCGGCAAGCTTGCGAGCAAAACTTGTCGGGGCGTCGCTTCAGAAACAAACCCTAGGGCTTGTCGGACAGACTGCTCCTCGGCACTTTGGTGTTGATCTTGGGGACCTTGGCGGCGGCGGCTTGGGAGCTCTCGGCGGAAAATAGTCACCAATCAACTTCCTCTTCTTGTTACATCCGATTGATGGCGTTACGAGTGGTTGAGTCAGCTTGAGCACAAAATCCCTGGTTCCACAGTAACTTGAGTCGGCGCACTTTGACGAGCCATCGGCAATATCATTACGAGCTCTTGGAACATGTTCCATTTGCAGGCCGTCAAAGTGCTCTTCTAGCTTTCTCACTTCATCAACGTAGGCTTCCATCAGCGGACTCGATAATCTTTGTTTACTTGGCGGACGACAAGCTGCGAGTCACCCACGACAATGAGCTTCTTGATCCCAAGGTCTCTGCGATCCTGAGACCGGCAAGCAAACCTTCATACTCTGCGGTATTGTTTGTTGCTTGCTCCTTGGGAAAGTGCATTTGGACTATGTACTTGAGGTGCTCTCCGGTGGGTGCGACAAGCAACCGCCCGCACCGGCGCTTGTGCGAAAGGCACCATCAAAGTACATCAGCCACTCTTTGCTTGCTTCCTTGACGGGGATGCTCGTCTCTGGAATTTCTTCATCTTGCGTTGGCGTCCATTCTGCTATAAACTCTGCCAATGCTCTGCTTTGGATAGTTGAAGTGCTTTCAAACTTGAGGCCAAAGCTTGACAGTTCCAGTGCCCACTCGACAATCCTGCCTGTTGCTTCGGATTTTGCAATATCCTCTTGAGGGAAGCGGTGGCAATTGTTATCTCATGTGCTTGGAAGTAATGGCGCAGCTTTCTCGAGGCCATGAGGAGGCGAAAAGCAATTTCTGCACACAGTACCTTGACCTAGCCCCTGCGAAAGGCCGACAAAATAAACTGGCGCTGCACCATCCTTTTCTGCATCTTCTCAATCCTGCGCAGATCCGTCCTTGTCGGGACGAGCTTGTCGGTGAAGCCCCCAGCTTGTCGCTGGATGCATCTGCCTTGGTTGCCGGTTCATCATCTGCCTCCCTTTCTGCCACTAACGCAGCACTAACCACTTGATTGGTTGCCGCTATATATAGCAACAACTTCTCTTGTGGCCTAGGTGCGACAAGTATTGGAGTGGAGGACAGGTACCTCTTTAAGTCTGCAGCGCAGCCTCCGCTTCGAGTCCATTTCATTGGACCTGCCTTTTCAAAATCTTGAAAAATGGCGAGGCGCGCTCAGCAGAACCTAGAGATAAACCTCTTTGAGAGCAGCCACGCAACCGGCAAGTCTTCGTACATCCTTGGCGCTTTGGTGCTTCAATCTGCTCAATGGCCTTGATCTTGTCGGGATTGGCTTCAATTCCCGTTGAGACACGAAGAACCGAGAAGCTTGCGGAAGGGACTCCAAACACGCACTTCTCGGGGTTGAGCTTGAGGTTGATCTTGCGCAGATTTGCAAAGGTCTCATCTAAATCTTGAACGAGTTGCTTTGTCCTTGCTTTTGACCACTATGTCATCCATGTAAGCTTCTACATTTACGTGCATTTGCGGCTCAAAAGCGTCATGGACTACTCTTGCAAGCGTTGAACCAGCATTCTTTAGCCCAAAGGCATCCGTACAAAGCAGTATGTGCCACATGGGGTGATGAATGCGGTTTCTCTTCATCCTCTTCGCCATGAAGATCGATGATATCTGAGTATGCATCAAGAAATGAAAGCAAATCACATCCAGCCGTGGAGTCAACAATCTGGTCGATCTTGCGGCAAGGAAATGGGTCTTTGGGACAAGCTTTATTAACATCGTGAAGTCGATACAAAGTCTCCATTTCCCATTTGCCTTGCGAACAACTACTGAGATTGGCCAACCACGTGGGATGGAGCACTCCTCGACAAGGCCTGCTGCTTCCAATTTCTTGATCTCTTACGCAATGAATTCTTGGCGCTCCTTTGCACTTCGACTTTACGCTTGGCGGGCGCGCGCGAGGACGGACAGCTAGGTGGTGCTCAATTACTTTCACAGGAACACGGGGATGTCGGGGCGGTTGCCATGCAAACACGTCGGCGTTCGCCCGAGGAAAGCAACGGCGCCTTCCTATTTAGGGTCGAGAGTGGCGATGGTGAAGGTACCACCGGTGCCGTCCTCCTGGCGGGCACCTTCTTGGTCTTGGTGGAGCTGCCATCGTCTTCTTGCACTTGCGGTGGAGCTCGATGGTGCGTCCTCGATGGTAGCGCAGCACTCCGAAGAGGTGCTCTTGCCGAAGTGGGCATCAGAGCTCTTGCCGGACTTGGTCTTCTTCTTCCCCCCGGGAGCTTCAGCGACAAGTGACTTGTTATCTGTTGCAGCTGCTGCCTCCCGGTAGATCTTGTCGGCGCGAGATAAGAGCATCCTTCTTGTCGCCATGGACAGAAATGACACTTATCGGGCGGGCATCTTGAGCAAGTTGTATGCATAATGAGAGGCTGCCATGAACTTGGCGAGTCTTTGGGCGACCAAGTATTCCATTGTAAGGCAATGGAAAATCAGCAACGTCGAGCGTGACCCTCTCGATCCTGAAGTTTAGCTCATTGCCAAATGTTACGGCAGCGTGATCTTCCCCTTGACTTGCTCCTTCCGGATTGATTCCTTGGAATGTGCGGTCTCTTGAGCTTCATTGTCGAGGATCTGAAGCTTACGGAGCACCGCGGAGGAAATCAGGTTTAAGCCGGCCCGCCATCAACTAGCATCTTGGTGACCTTGAGGTTGCGGATAGTTGGTGAGACCAACATCGGCAAGCACCCGACCGCATTATGCGATCGGGGTGGTCCTCAATATCAAAGATGATAGGCGTCTTTGGACCATTTGAGGCTTGCGTGACTCTACGGATGGTTCTGCTGCATTAACCTCCGCATCCATTGCTTGAGTTGGCGGTGTGAGGTATGCGGAGAAGCACCACCGTCAACCTGAGAGGACCTCTGTGGCTTTACGAAACTCCTGCTCATCGGTTTCGTCGTCTTCCATATCTTCATCGTCGTCGTCGTCTTCATCCTTGTCGCGGCCGCGAGGAGGTCTGTCTCCTTGCGCTGCTTGGCCTTGCCTTGGCGTCCTCCTCGGCGGGTCTCTTCTTGCTAACTCCCCGGCACCTTCTGGGCCTTCTCCTTGTCGCGCCGCTCGTACTCAGCCTTACGCTGTTCAACAAGCTGCTCGACCTTCTTGCAACTCTGGAGGTCATGGCCCTTGGTGCGGTGGATCTTGCGATCTTGTTTGTTGGAGCTGTCACCTTGTCGGCGGCCGCCACAGCTTTGCGGTCGGTGTCGTGACAACCTCCTTGCGGAGCCACCAACTTTGGCTTTCTTGGCGGCACCACCGTTGCTGGACTGCTCGACAACTAGCACCTCTTTGCCTTTCTTCTTTACATTGTTCCGTCGCCCGGCTCTTCTTCGCAGGCGGTCTCCTCCTATCGAGATCCTGCTTCATATTCTCTCACAGAGTCTCCTCCCTTCCTCGGCACGTGCACACTTGTCGGCCAGGGCATACAGCTCAGGCGTCCTTGACTTTGCACATCGCCATCTCTTCCCTCATCCTGCGGTTCCGCGTTTTGATGAAACAGCGATCACCTTGGTAGGGTGGACATCTGGGATGTTGTAGTGCACTGCAGCTGAATCTCTGAATGAACTTGCGCGGGACTCTCCTTCCTTACAGGCGGCGGTGAAGGTCGCTCTCTTGGCCATGAGGCTTGTGGCCACTGTGAAAGCGCCGACAAACTGATGGCATAGATCTGCCCAAGAAGATATGGAGCTGTCCGGCAAGTGCATGAGCCAAGATCTGACATTGGGCTTGAGTACCAGCGGGAAGTAGTTGGCGAGGATCTTGTCGTCTCGTCCCCCTACAGCTTGCACCGCGATGGTGTAGATGTTGAGGAACTCCGACGGATCGTCCTGCCATCGTACTTCTCGGCATGTCGGCAGAAATTCTTCTTCTTGGGCCATTGGACTTGCCGCAGCTCACGAGTGAGCGCAGGGCAACCTACGCGTCTGACAAGTCGCTGGTTCCCCTGGCGCATGCATATCAGCGAGAGCCCGGCCGCTGGTCGGATTGACGTCGCGCTTCTCTTGGCGCTCGATGCGAGTTCGAGCGTCTTCTTGTTGCCGTTCTTGAAGAACTTGGCGCTGATCACGGCGAGCTCGTGGATCCGATGACGCGGTGGAGTCGCTGTCGAGGTGGAGTCGCTGTCGAGTTGGTGACCTTGGCCTTCTGGGTGGAGAGTGCATGGTGGTTGCACCCCCACAGGTTTCGTCGCCACCGGCTCGTGCCTTGTCGTCTTGCCACGGCAGCGATGTAGTTAGTTGCCGCGGAGCGTCGCCGTTGGCAAAGCCGATGAGACTCTGGATGGTGGCCCTCCATTCGTCGACCTTGTCGGCTGTTGGAGGTAGTCTAGGAAGCGATTGAGCCCTCGCCAAGGCTTCGGCTGGAGTGGTGGGTGGCAATGGTGAGCGGTGCGAGGCGGGATATGCTCGGACTTCTAACTATGTTAGAAGGGCAGCATCCGTCGAGCGACCGTACCCTTTCGCGCTAGCATCTTTGGCGTGCACGCTGGTCTTGAGGGCCTCGCGATCCTCCGGCTCGGTCTTGATCCAGCGGCGTATGGTACTATGAATACCATGGCGCTGTCGGTCCAGCGCCTCTGAGATGGGCGCGGTGCGTGTCTGAGCGCCGAGGTCTACGGCCTTGTCCTTGGACTTGGCAGCGTCATGAGCTCCTCGTCGGCGCCCGTTCTTCGCGGCGTCTACCCGCCATCCGTTTGCTCCGGTGGTGGCGGGATCGGCGTGGGCGGCTCCGCTGCCGCGAAGCCTTCTTCTTCGGTGGCATGTTGATGAAGATGATGAAGATGTTGCTCGTGTGAGCGCGGATCAGGTTCACACAGCCTCGGCGCCCTACAGCGCGCCAAAGATGTCGGGAAGCTGATCGTAACCCACGAACACCTATGGGACGGCGGACCGAGCCCCTTTCGGTTCGGTGGGGGCGGAGATCGCCTGAAGAGCAGATCGGCGATGCACACGAGCAGTTTACCCAACTTGGAGCTCTCCGGAGAGATAATACTCCTCTGCTGCTTATGCGGATGTATTGTGTTCTTGCTAGGGAGCGCTGAGAGCTACAAAACCGAGTGTGAGTGTCTCTGGTTTCGAATGAGTCGAACCGAACCTACCCCCTTCTACGTTGCGCACGGGCCTCCTTTTATAGGCTCAAGGGGTCACCAACAGGTGGCAACGTAGACAAGGGCAAAATGGGAAAATGAGTTGCGGTTGGTACAGCTACTTTGTGCAGTGTATTCTACCTAACTCGACGGCAAGGGACAAAAGCATTAAATGCCGTCCATGTCGCCTAAGCAGTCTGAAAAAGGACCGTCGAGGCGCCACCGCTTGCCACGATGGCACTCTGTCGGCGCCGCTTACCGCTGCTCTCCATTGGCTGCACTGACCTCTTGACACTGCACGCTGGAATGGTCCCATGGCGACACGTTGGTGGATGAGCTGGGCGGAGATGAAGAGGTTGCCTACCGCGGCAAGCGCCTTGCCGCGGCTGAATCCTTGTCGTGCCCGGAAGCTTGTCGCTCACCGAGCCTTCCCGGCAAGCTCCTCTTGCTGGGGTCTTGTCTTCTGCGTGCCTTGAGTGGCCTTCCCGGCAAGCTCCTCTTGCCGGGGCCTTGTCTTCTTGGCTTAAATACTTTGTTCTTGAATGGCTCCAAAGGAACTATGGAGGACCTTGGCGGTCACCAGGCAAGCCCTGCCGCGGGGTGCTGCAACTGCCCGTGCACAAGTTCGGGATACTAGGGTACCCCTACTCTAGTACACCGACAGCTCCGTTACTCTTGAAGTGGTCTTCGGATCCCCGGATAACTTCCGGAGTGAGGAGTTAATCTTCGACATAGCCCGTTCATGGCGGCTATCACACATTGCTCGGACGAACCGCATTCGCAAAATTCAATGCGGTGCCACCTTCTGCGATACCTCAAACTCAAGATGCCAGGCCCTCGGGCGTAATCACGGTCAATGGAAACACGAGCGCTCCCTCGAGCGGAGGAACATACAACCGCCCTTGCGGCGAAGTGCGAAACAGCCTCTTAAGGCAATTCTCGATCCGGCCAATAAACAATCGGACACTATCAAGCGCGCCGGAGTAACCTACAGCAAGACCGCTGCACGTTCGAACAAGCGTAGTAATGCAGCCCCAACCCCAGCCCTCGCGAACTCGCTGAAAAGCGCATTACTGCGCGCGTAATTGTGCTACGAAGCACCATGGGCATAGGGGCGGGCCACGACCACGATGCGCCCGAATGCGGCTAGACCGCACTAGGGGCTCCGTTTGTGTCATTCCTTTTTTCTTCCTTTTACTTTCAGGACTCTGTTCTCCGAAGCCTGTCCGCATTCGCGAATACGATGCAACAGCCAGGAAGCGAAAACTTCGTCGAGTGTCCAGTGGTCTCTATGACGAGCGGTATACCTGTTTTACATACCACACCGCAAACTTACCCTGGAAGGGGGACACGTCAAAAGTCCTACCTTGCTAATCGCACAATTTGTATCGTTCGCTTTTATTTGCGCTTTTGAATAACCAATATATAGCTCTTGCCTATTATTGCATTCTTTCCCATTATATATGTTCATTTATGACATTGCGCAACCGTACAATTTGGTACGACCAATACACCAGGGGCTTATGTACCCCAAAAACATGGTGTGACAAGTCCGAACACTTTCACAAGTGCAGCACCCCGAACTTATAGCATTATATGCATCGGCTCCAAATCATGTCTTGGGTCAATAGTTGGGTTTGCCCGGCTCCCATGTTTTGGTACCCTACGTTCCGTTATATCGGCTAAGGTAGCGCTGGGAGAACCACTGCGATTGTGCCTCGGTTGAGCTGGGTTGAGCACCTCAGTGGATAAAGCTAAAACTGATCGTCATGATAAGGCGAGAGCCGGTCGCTGTTCGAGAGGTTTCTTCGAGTCCCTAAAGACTTATGCCGCTTAGAGCGAGGAACCGGCATTGTCCGGCCAAGGCTTGGATACAGCCCCGAATTCGGTCTTCCGAATACTAGGGGCTTCGCCGAAATTTAAAATTATAGAATTCTATGAGAGTGTTCAAGCATTATAGTCCGGTTGCCTGGTTCGTTGCGTTGAGCGCCTCCCTCGAAGGACCCAAGAATGGGAACAAGAGCGCTCAAGTTTATCCCGAACACCCCAGCACCCGTGGCATGGGGGCCGAAGCCAACGACTCGCCATCTCTCAAATTTGATAAACGGCCGCACATAAGGTAATATTTTAAATTCAAAAGCGTTGCTTAGCGCATATGAAATTTTTTTCAGCATATAGGATAACAAATGCGAGTCTACTCAAATATTACATCTTTGGAGCATTCATCCGCTATAAGACGGGCACCCTTCAGGACGCCCACATAATACTTCTCGGGCTTGCGATGGTCTTTGCCCGGCGGCCTATCCGTCCGTCACCAGCTTCTCGCGTCCAGCTTGCCCAGTGCACCTTAGCACGGGCAAGGGCCTCTGAGCACCTTCAATATAGGCGGAGCGCTTGATGACTTTGATCCATGGACGAGGCATCCACCAGCCGCGCACTAGCCCGTAGCTCCTGTGCATGGCCTCATTTGGCCACAGACCGAGCTATAATGCCCTTCATGGCCTGTTCGGCGACCTTGTGGAGCTCGACTAATTACTTCAGCTTGGTCGCTCAAGGGCACGGGTGTTCGACCTCGGCATCTGAGACCAAAACACCTTTTCCGTCGAGCTCCTTCTTGGCTCGGTAAAGCGGCGGCATCGGAGACACTCATGGCAGATCTGTGAACGCTCCTGGAGAGCTCCGGATTCGGGTAAGTACTAGATAATTGACTTTTACGTTCTTGCTCTACATAAAGAATGCCTTACCCGCCACGATCTTCTTTATTGCCTCAATCTCCTGGAGGGCTTTTTGGGCCTCGGCCTTAGCAGCTTTGGCACTCTCAAGAGCCGAGGCAAGCTCGGACTCTCGGGTCTTCGAGTCACGCTCCAAACCCACGTGTTTTTCCACGAGAGCCTGGAGCTCTCGCCGTACCTCCGCCAGCTGCGCCTCCCCCTTCTCTCGCTCGGTGTGCTCCGCGGCCGCTTTGTTTTCGGCCGCGGACACCGCCTCCTTCAGGGTCGCCACCTCGCTCGTGGCCCCTGCAGTACCCATGTTATTCCTATTATCTTTTGCAACCACATTTTTTAAAATCCATAAGGTATTACTTACCTTCCTTGTCCTCGAGCTGCTTCTTGGCTTGGCCGAGCTCGTTCTCGGACCGCTCGAGGCTCTCCTTCAATGCATTGACCTCCATGATCAAGTCGGTAGAGGTCGATAGGGCAGCCTGCATTCCCATATTGACATAATTATGTTAGACTCCTGCGTATATCTTTTAGATCCTCGGTTCGGCTTTTCTTTCCAACACCGAACTAAGCATCGAGGCTACTTGTCTATCGGTAATCTTCTTACATATATTGAAAACTTACCTCAAAGCCTGTTAGAAGGTCGTTGAAGCTTGATCAGCCCGCTCTTGGCGGATCGAACTTCTGATCACCACACTCATAATAAAGCGGTGCTCCTCCTTGATGGAGGCGCCAAAGCGCCTCGATGCTATCCGGTGCCTCTGGTTGGGCGGAGGACACGGCGTCTTACCTTCCTCTGAAGGGGCCGCTTGCCGGACTTCGGAACCGCTGAAGGTTCCGGTATGGAGTCTGGACAAGGGTCGGGCTTAGAGCCCATGGGGGTCTCGCTCCCCTCGCGCCTGGAGTCCGGGAGGCTGCCTTGCGGCGCCTCCTGTGCCACCTCCTCTTGACCAGGCCCCCCTTGGGGCCCCACCTCGGCATCGTCAGTAGCGTGAGGTGAGGAGGCGGCCGGAAGTGAAGTACTCTCCACTTCCGACGAATTCAGGGGCCCGCTCGACGAAGCGGCGGGCTCGTCCTTGGGCAGGCTGCATGATTGTTCGGCATTAGAGAACACTATGCAATGAAAAAAAGCCATGGGTATCTGGACACTTACGATCTCGCTAGGGGCTTGGCCCTCGAGGGCCACTCCTCCTCGCCGTTGTTGGCGTTGGTGGAGACGTCCGGAGGAAGGGTTCTTCCCTTCTTGAACCCTCCGGCCTCCCCAGCTGGGGCATCCTTTCTTTTCTTCTCTCCCCCCGCTAGGCGAGAGGCTTCTGTTTCCTCCTCCTCGTTTTCACGGCAGGAGTCCGCCTCCGAGTCGTCGGACGATGAGTCCGACAACACCTGGCGCCGGGCACTCCTTCGAGTCCCCGTGGCCTTCTTCTTGGCCTTCTTCTCCGGCACCACGTAAGGCGCCGGAGCCAGCAGCCCCGCCAAGCGGGAGTCTACTTGGTCTTCTGGCAAAGGAGCCGGATAGTTAACCTGCCCGGATGTGCTCCACCAGTCCTGTCAAAGGCAAGGGAGTTTAGATCCCGCATAGAGTCAAACTATGAAAAGCAAGATTCCCGTGAATGGCAAAATAGCTTACCTCGGTAGCTTGATGCTGCGAGCTGAATCCGCGATCTTCTGTAGCGGATGAGGGAGCCTCGGCGCCTATGAACAACACCTTCCGAGCATCTTCGTGCGTGAGTGTCGAAGAGCATCTTGAGGTTGGATGTTGTGCGGATCGAACTCCCATAATTTGAAGGCCCGTTGTTGGCATGGGAGGATCCGCGGATGAGCATAACTCGACCACATTGACGAGCCTGAGATTCCTGTTCACCAAGGTCCGCATGCAGGTTTGGAGTCCGGTCAGCTCTTCCGAATTACCCCACGCCAGGGCAGTCTCCTTCCAAGAAGTGATCCGCGTAGGAATACCAGACCGAAATTCGGGGGCCGCCGCCCATTTAGGGTCGCGCGGCTCGGTGATGTAGAACCACCCCGATTGCCACCCCTTCACGGTCTCCACAAAGGAGCCATCGAGCCATAAGACGTTGGCGATCCTGCCGACCATGGCGCCTCCGCACTCCGCCTGGCGGCCGCCCACAACCTTCGGCTTGACATTGAAGGTCTTCAACCATAAGCGAAGTGGGGCTGGATGCGAGGAAAGCCTCGCACACGATGATGAACGCCGAGATGTTGAGGATGAAATTCGGGGCGGATCGTGGAAGTCTAGGCCGTAGTAGAACATGAGCCCTGGATGAATGGGTGAAGTGGAAAACCCAGTCCATGGAGGAAGTGGGCAAGAAATACGACCCGCTCATGGGGCTCGGGGGTGGGGATGAGCTGCCCTTCGTCGGCAGCCGATGTGCGGCGTCGCCGGACAAGTATCCGCCTTCAGTGATCTTTTACTTGGCCCTCCGTGACGGAGGAGACCATCGACCTGCCTCCCGCTCCGTACATGGCTGGAGATGGTTGAGGAAGGATGTGCGGACTTGGGCACTTGAGCTCAAAGTGCGCCAAAATGGACGAGCAAGGGAGGAGGAAGGCGTAGGTGAAAAGGGTGGATCCTTATCCCCTTATATGGACGGACGAGGCTATGCGTCCCCACCAGCCTGATAAAACTCGCTTATCTCCCAAGCGCCGCAATCAATGGCGCGGTTGGGTTACCCACGTCCGTATTGATGAGAATCCGGAATAAGGGGCACGATCTACGCTTTGATAAGGCGTGCCAAGGAACCGCCTCGCTAAACGCTACTGAGGTGGGACGGTAAAAAGCGATTCAATAAAGGCCTGGCCGTGGTGTGATGTCACGCTGCTGAATACGTCGGCAGATCTGTGCAAAAATTATTCTCTCTACGGTGGTATGTGGAACTTGTTTTGCGAGCGGACACTATCCTTGTTCAAAACATTCTATGAAGTATTCGAGGAGGAACCCGCCTTGCAATGTCAAGACAATATCGCGACGGACTCGTCGTCATTGAAGCCTGGTTCAGGGCTCTTGAGGAGTCTGGACTAGGGGTGTCCGGATAGCGAACTATCATCTTTGGCGGACTCTGGACTATGAAGATACAAGATTGAAGACTTCGTCCGATGTCCGGATAGGACTTTCCTTGGCGTGGAAGGCAAGCTTGGCGTCTGGATATTTAGATTTCCTACTTTGTAACTGACTCTGTGTAACCCTAACCCTATTCGGTGTCTATATAAACCGAAGGGTTTTAGTCCGTAGGACGAACAACAATCATACCATAGGCTAGCTTCTAGGGTTTAGCCTCTCTGATCTCGTGGTAGATCTACTCTTGTACTACCCATATCATCAATATTAATCAAGCAGGAGTAGGGTATTACCTCCATCGAGAGGGCCCGAACCTGGGTAAAAACATCGTGTCCCTTGTCTCCTGTTACCATCTGCCTAGACGCATAGTTCGGGACCCCCTACCCAAGATCCACCGGTTTTGACACCGACACTAATCCTTTTACAGGAGATGGAACATTGCATCCTGATTTGCACCTAATCTATGTGGATGAAGTTTGTGGATTATTTATGCTTGCAGGTATGCCCGAGGATGTTATCAAGAAGAAGGTCTTCCCTTTATCTTTGAAGGGAAAGGCATTGGCATGGTTTAGGCTATGTGATGATATGGGATCATGGAACTACAACCGATTGTAATTGGAATTTCATCAGAAGTTTTATCCTATGCATCTTGTTCATCGTGATCGTAATTATATATATAATTTTTGGCCTCGCGAAGGAGAAAGCATCGCTCAAGCTTGGGGGAGGCTTAAGTCAATGTTATATTCATGCCCCAATCATGAGCTCTCAAGAGAAATTATTATTCAAAAAATTTATGCTCGGCTTTCTCTCAATAATCGCTCCATGCTCGATACTTCTTGTACTGGTTCTTTTATGATGAAGACTGTTGAATTCAAATGGGATTTCTTGGAAAGAATTAGATGCAACTCTGAAGATTGGGACCTCGACGAAGGTAAGGAGTCAGGTATAACACCAAAGTTTCATTGTGTTAAATCTTTTATGGATACTGATGTTTTCCGTGAATTTAGCACTAAATATGGACATGACTCTGAGCTAGTAGCTTCTTTCTGTGAATCCTTTGCTACTCATGTTGATCTCCCTAAGGAGAAGTGGTTTAAATATAATCCTCCCATTGATGTAAAAGTAGTTGCACCTATTAAAGTTGAAGAAAAGACTATCACTTATGTTGATCCTATTGTTCCTACTGCTTATATTGAGAAACCACCTTTCCCTGTTAGAATAAAGGATCATGCTAAAGCTTCTACTGTTGTTCGTAAGAGCAACACTAGAACACCTACACCCCCTGAGCAAATTAAAGTTGAACCTAGTATTGCTATGGTTAAAGATCTCTTGGCCGATAATATTGATGGGCATGCTGTTGGGGAACGTAGTAATTTCAAAAAAAAATCCTACGCACACGCAAGATCATGGTGATGCATAGCAATGAGAAGGGAGAGTGTTGTCCACGTACCCTCGTAGACCGAAAGCGGAAGCGTTAGCACAACGCGGTTGATGTAATCGTATGTTTTCACGATCCGACCAATGAAGTACCGAACGTACGACACCTTCGAGTTCAGCACACGTTCAGCCCGATGACGTCCCTCGAACTCCGATCCAGCCGAGTGTTGAGGGAGAGTTTTGTCAGCACGACGGCGTGGTGACGATGTTGATGTTCTACCGACGCAGGGCTTCGCCTAAGCACCGCTAGAGTATTATCGAGGTGGACTATAGTGGAGGGGGGCACCGCACACGGCTAAAGATCAACTGATCAATGTTGTGTCTATGGGGTGCCCCCCTGCCCCCGTATATAAAGGAGCAAGGGGGGTGCGGCCGGCCAAGGAGAGGCGGCTGAGGAGTCCTACTCCCACCGGAGTAGGACTCCCCCCCTTTCCTAGTTGGATTAGGACTTGGGAGGGGGAAGGAGTGGAGGAGAAGAAGGAAGGGGGGGCGCCGCCCCCCTCTCCTTATCCTATTCGGACTGGGGGGGAGGGGTGCGCGGCCCAGCCCTAGCCGCCACTCCTCTCTTCCACCTAGGCCCACTAAGGCCCATTATGTTCCCAGGGGTTCCGGTAACCTCCCGGTACTCCGGTAAAATCCCGTTTTCACCCGAAACACTTCCGATATCCAAACATAGGCTTCCAATATATCAATCTTCATGTCTCGACCATTTCGAGACTCCTCGTCATGTCTGTGATCACATCCGGGACTCCGAACAACCTTCGGTACATCAAAACATATAAACTCATAATATAACTGTCATCGTAATGTCAAGCGTGCGGACCCTACGGGTTCGAGAACTATGTAGACATGACCGAGACACGTCTCCATTCAATAACCAATAGCGGAACCTGGATGCTCATATTGGCTCCGACATATTCTACAAAGATCTTTATCGGTCAGACCGCATAACAACATATGTTGTTCCCTTTGTCATCGGCATGTTACTTGCCCGAGATTCGATCGTCGGTATCTCAATACATAGTTCAATCTCGTTACCGGCAAGTCTCTTTACTCGTTCCATAATACATCATCCCGCAACTAACTCATTACTTGCAATGCTTGCAACGCTTGAGTGATGTGTATTACCGAGAGGGCCCAGATATACCTCTCCGACAATCGGAATGACAAATCCTAATCTCGAAATACGCCAACCCAACATGTACCTTCGGAGACACCTGTAGAGCACCTTTATAATCACCCAGTTACGTTGTGACGTTTGGTAGCACACAAAATGTTCCTCCGGTAAACGGGAGTTGCATAATCTCATAGTCATATGAACATGTATAGGTCATGAAGAAAGCAATAGCAACATACTAAACGATCGTGTGCTAAGCTAACGGAATGGATCATGTCAATCACATCATTCTCCTAATGATGTGATCCCATTAATCAAATGACAACTCATGTCTATGGCTAGGAAACATAACCATATTTGATCAACGAGCTAGTCAAGTAGAGGCATACTAGTGACAATCTGTTTATCTATGTATTCACACATGTATTATGTTTCCGGTTAATACAATTCTAGCATGAATAATAAAAATTTATCATGATATAAGGAAATAAATAATAAATTTATTATTGCCTCTAGGGCATATTTCCTTCAGTCTGCCACTTGCTCTAGAGTCAAAAATCTAGATTACACAGTAATGATTCTAACACCCATGGAGCCTTGGTGCTGATCATGTTTTTCTCGTGGAAGAGGCTTAGTCAACGGGTCTGCAGCATTCAGATCCGTATGTATCTTGCAAATTTCTATGTCTCCCACCTGGACTAGATCCCGGATGGAATTGAAGCGTCTCTTGATGTGCTTGGTTCTCTTGTGAAATCTGGATTCCTTCACCAAGGCAATTGCACCTGTATTGTACCCGATGCACTAGGTATGACACCTAGATCGGATATGAACTCCTTCATCCAGACTCCTTCATTTGCTGCTTCCGAAGCAGCTATGTACTCCGCTTCACATGTAGATCCCGTCATGACGCTTTGTTTAGAGCTGCACCAACTGACAGCTCCACCGTTCAATGTAAAAATGTATCCAGTTTGCGATTTAGAATCGTCCGGATCAGTGTCAAAGCTTGCATCAACGTAACCATTTACGATGAGCTCTTTGTCACCTCCATAAACGAGAAATATATCCTTAGTCCTTTTCAGGTATTTCAGGATGTTCTTGACCGCTGTCCAGTGATCCACTCCTGGATTACTTTGGTACCTCCCTGCTAGACTTATAGCAAGGCACACATCAGGTCTGGTACACAACATTGCATACATGATAGAGCCTATGGCTGAAGCATAGGGAACATCTTTCATCTTCTCTCTATCTTCTGCAGTGGTCGGGCATTGAGTCTTACTCAACTTCACACCTTGTAACACAGGCAAGAACCCTTTCTTTGCTTGATCCATTTTGAACTTCTTCAAAACTTTGTCAAGGTATGTGCTTTGTGAAAGTCCAATTAAGCGTCTTGATCTATCTCTATAGATCTTGATGCCCAATATGTAAGCAGCTTCACCGAGGTCTTTCATTGAAAAACTCTTATTCAAGTATCCCTTTATGCTATCCAGAAATTCTATATCATTTCCAATCAGCAATATGTCAACCACATATAATATCAGAAATGCTACAGAGCTCCCACTCACTTTCTTGTAAATACATGCTTCTCCAAAAGTCTGTACAAAACCAAATGCTTTGATCACACTATCAAAACGTTTATTCCAACTCCGAGAGGCTTGCACCAGTCCATAAACGGATCATTGGAGCTTGCACACTTTGTTAGCTCCTTTGGATCGATAAAACCTTCCGTTGCATCATATACAACTCTTCTTCCGTAAATCCATTCAGAATGTAGTTTTGACATCCATTTGCCAAATTTCATAATCATAAAATGCGGCAACTGCTAACATGATTCGGACAGACTTAAGCATCACTACAGGTGAGAAGGTCTCATCGTAGTCAATCCCTTGAACTTGTCGAAAACCTTTTGCAGCAAGTCGAGCTTTGTAGACAGTAACATTACCGTCAGCGTCAGTCATCTTCTTGAAGATCCATTTATTCTCAATTTCTTGTCGATCATCAGGCAAGTCAACCAAAGTCCACACTTTGTTCTCATACATGGATCCCATCTCAGATTTCATGGCCTCGAGCCATTTTACGGAATCTGGGCTCACCATCGCTTCTTCATAGTTCGTAGGTTCATCATGGTCTAGTAACATAACTTCCAGAACAGGATTACCGTACCACTCAGTGCGGATCTTACTCGGTTGACCTACATGGTTCAAGAACAACTTGATCTGAAGTTTCATGATCATCATCATTAACTTCCTCACTAATTGGTGTAGGTGTCGCGAAACCGTTTCTGCGATGAACTACTTTCCAATAAGGGAGTAGGTACGATTACCTCATCAAGTTCTACTTTCCTCCCACTCACTTCTTTCGAGAGAAACTCCTCTAGAAAAACTCCGAATTTAGCAACAAAAGTCTTGCCTTCGGATTTGTGATAGAAGGTGTACCCAATAGTCTCCTTTGGATATCCTATGAAGACACATTTCTCCGATTTGGGTTCGAGCTTATAAGGTTGAAGCTTTTTCACATAAGCATCAAAGCCCCAAACTTTAAGAAACGACAACTTTGGTTTCTTGCCAAACCATAGTTCATAAGGCGTCGTCTCAACGGATTTTGATGGTGTCCTATTTAACATGAATGCAACCGTCTCTAAAGCATAACCCCAAAACGATAGTGGTAAATCAGTAAGAGACATCATAGATCGCACCATATCAAGTAAAGTACGATTACGACGTTCGGACACACCATTACGCTGTGGTGTTCCGGGTGGCGTGAGTTGCGAAACTATTCCGCATTGTTTCAAATGTAGACCAAACTCATAACTAAAATATTCTCCTCCACGATCAGATCGTAGAAACTTTATTTTCTTGTTACGAGGATTTTCAACTTCACTCTGAAATTCTTTGAACTTTTCAAAAGTTTCAGACTTATGTTTCATTAAGTAGATATACCCATATCTTCTTAAATCATCTGTGAAGGTGAGAAAATAACAATATCCACCACGAGCCTCAACATTCATCGGACCACATACATCTGTATGTATGATTTCCAACAAATGTGTTGCTCTCTCCATAGTTCCGGAGAACGACGTTTTAGTCATCTTGCCCATGAGGCACGGTTCGCAAGTACCACGTGATTGATAATCAAGTGGTTCCAGAAGTCCATCTGTATGGAGTTTCTTCATGCGCTTTACACCGATATGACCTAAAAGGCAGTGCCACAAATAAGTTGCACTATCATTATCAACTCTGCATCTTTTGGCTTCAAGATTATGAATATGTGTATCACTACTATCGAGATTCAATAAAAATAGACCACTCTTCAAGGGTGCATGACCATAAAAGATATTACTCATATAAATAGAACAACCATTATTCTCTGATTTAAATGAATAACCGTCTCGAATCAAACAAGATCCAGACATAATGTCCATGCTCAACGCTGGCACCAAATAACAATTATTAAGGTCTAATACTAAACCCGAAGCTAGATGTAGAGGTAGCATGCCGACCGCGATCACATCGACTTTGGAACCAATTCCCACGCACATCGTCACCTCGTCCTTAGACAATCTTCGCTTAATCCGTAGCCCCTGTTTCCAGTTGCAAATATTAGCAACTGAACCAGTATCAAATACCCAGGTGCTACTGCGAGCATTAGTAAGGTACACATCAATAACACGTATATCACATATACCTTTGTTCACCTTGCCATCTCTCTTATCCGCCAAATACTTGGGGCAGTTCCGCTTTCAGTGACTAGTCTGCTTGCAGTAGAAGCACTCAGTCTCAGGCTTAGGTCCAGACTTGGGTTTCTTCTCCTGAGCAGCAACTTGCTTGCTGTTCTTCTTGAAGTTACCCTTCTTCTTCCCTTTGCCCTTTTTCTTGAAACTGGTGGTCTTATTGACCATCAACACTTGATGCTCCTTCTTGATTTCTACCTCCGCAGCCTTTAGCATTGCGAAGAGCTCGGGAATCGTCTTATCCATCCCTTGCATGTTATAGTTCATCACGAAGCTCTTGTAGCTTGGTGGCAGTGATTGGAGAATTATGTCAATGACGCAAGCATCCGGAAGATTAACTCCCAGTTGAATCAAGTGATTATTATACCCAGACATCTTGAGTATATGTTCACTGACAGATCTATTCTCCTCCATCTTGCAGCTGCAGAACTTATTGGAGACTTCATATATCTCAATCCGGGCATTTGCATGAAATATTAACTTCAACTCCTGGAACATCTCATATGCTCCATGACGTTCAAAACGTCGTTGAAGTCCCGGTTCTAAGCCGTAAAGCATGGCACACTAAACTATCGAGTAGTCATCAGCTTTGCTCTGCCAGACGTTCATAACATCTCGTGTTGCTCCTGCAGCAGGCCTGGCACCCAGCGGTGCTTCCAGGACATAATTCTTCTGTGCAGCAATGAGGATAATCCTCAAGTTACGGACCCAGTCCGTGTAATTTCTACCATCATCTTTCAACTTTGCTTTCTCAAGGAACACATTAAAATTCAACGGAACAACAGCACGGGCCATCTATCTACTATCAACATAGACAAGCAAGAAACTATCAGGTACTAAGTTCACGATAAATTTAAGTTCAATTAATCATATTACTTAAGAACTCCCACTTAGATAGACCTCTAATCCTCTAAGTGATCACGTGATCCAAATCAACTAAACCATGTCCGATCATCACGTGATATGGAGTAGTTTCAACGGTGAACATCACTATGTTGATCATATCTACTATATGATTCACGCTCGACCTTTTGGTCTCCGTATTCCGAGGCCATATCTGTTATATGCTAGGCTCGTCAAGTTTAACCTGAGTATTCCGCGTGTGCAACTGTTTTGTACCCGTTGTATTTGAACTTAGAGCCTGTCACACCTGATCATCACGTGGTGTCTCAGCACGAAGAACTTTCGCAACGGTGCATACTCAGGGAGAACACTTATACTTTCATAATTTAGTGAGGGGTCATCTTATAATGCTACCGTCAATCAAAGCAAGATAAGATGCATAAAAGATAAACATCACATGCAATCAATATAAGTGATATGATATGGCCATCATCATCTTGTGCTTGTGATCTCCATCTCTGAAGAACCGTCATGATCACCATCATCACCGGTGCGACACCTTGATCTCCATCGTAGCATCGTTGTCGTCTCGCCAATCTTATGCTTCTACGACTATCGCTACCGTTTAGTGATAAAGTAAAGCATTACAGGGCGATTGCATTGTATACAATAAAGCGACAACCATATGGCTCCTGCCAGTTGCCGATAACTCGGTTAGAAAACATGATCATCTCATACAATAAAATTTAGCATCATGTCTTGATCATATCACATCACAACATGCACTGCAAAAACAAGTTAGACGTCCTCTACTTTGTTGTTGCAAGTTTTACGTGGCTGCTACGGGCTTAGCAAGAACCGTTCTTACCTACGCATCAAAAACCACAACGATAGTTTGTCAAGTTGGTGCTGTTTTTACCTTCGCAAGGACCGGGCGTAGCCACACTCGGTTCAACTAAAGTTGGAGAAACTGACACCTGCCAGCCACATATGTGCAAAGCACGTCGGTAGAACCAGTCTCGCATAAGCGTACGCGTAATGTCGATCCGGGCCGCTTCATCCAACAATACCGCCGAACCAAAGTATGACATGCTGGTAAGCAGTATGACTTATATCGCCCATAACTCACTTGTGTTCTACTCGTGCATATGACATCTACGCATAAAACCCGGCTCGGATGCCACTGTTGGGGAACGTAGTAATTTGAAAAAAATTCCTACGCACATCCAAGATCATGGTGATGCATAGCAACGAGAAGGGAGAGTGTTGTCCACGTACCCTCGTAGACCGAAAGCGGAAGCGATAGCACAACACGGTTAATGTAGTCGTACGTCTTCACGATCCGACCGATCAAGTACCTAACGTACGGCACCTCCGAGTTCAGCACACGTTCAGCCCGATGACGTCCCTCGAACTCCGATCCAGCCGAGTGTTGAGGGAGAGTTTCGTCAGCACGATGGCGTGGTGACAATGTTGATGTTCTACCAACGCAGGGCTTCGCCTAAGCATTGCTACAGTATTATAGAGGTGGACAATAGAGGAGGGGGGCACCGCACACGGCTAAAGATCAACTGATCAATGTTGTGTCTATGGGGTACCCCCTGTCCCCGTATATAAAGCAGCAAGGGGGGGTGTGGCCGGCCAAGGGAGAGGGTGCACCGGGAGGAGTCCTACTCCCATCGGGAGTAGGACTCCCCCCCTTTCACAGTTGGATTAGGACTTGGGAGGGTGAAGGAGTGGAGGAGAAGAAGGGAGGGGGGGGGGGCTCCGCCCCCCTCTCCTTGTCCTATTCGGACTGGGGAGGGGGGAGGGGCGCGCACCCAGCCCTAGCCGCCTCTTCTCTCTTCCACCTAGGCCCACTAAGGCCCATTATGTTCCCGGGGGGTTCCGGTAACCTGCCGGTACTCCGGTAAAATCCCGATTTCACCCGGAACACTTTCGACGTCCAAACATAGGCTTCCAATATATCAATCTTCATGTCTCGACCATTTTGAGACTCCTCGTCATGTCCATGCTCACATCCGGGACTCCGAACAACCTTTGGTACATCAAAACATTTAAAACCATAATATAACTGTCATCGTAACGTTAAGCGTGCGGACCCTACGGGTTCGAGAACTATGTAGACATGACCGAGACACGTCTCCGGTCAATAACCAATAGCAGAACCTGGATTCTCATATTGGCTCCCACATATTCTACAAAGATCTTTATCGGTCAGACCGCATAACAACATACGTTGTTCCCTTTGTCATCGGTATGTTACTTTCCCGAGATTCGATCGTCGGTATCTCAATACCTAGTTCAATCTCGTTACCGGCAAGTCTCTTTACTCGTTCCGTAATACATCATCCCGCAACTAACTCATTAGTTGCAATGCTTGCAAGGCTTGAGTGATGTGTATTACCGAGAGGGCCCAGAGATACCTCTCCGACAATCAGAGTGACAAATCCTAATCTCGAAATATGCCAACCCAACATGTACCTTCGGAGACACCTGTAGAGCACCTTTATGTAAGTGCATCTAGTGCCACCCCTAGTTGGTTTTGGAGTATTGACGACAAATGTGGTTGAGGGACTAATGCGTTTGTGAGAATTGCAGGATAACGCAGGTAGTGTCCCTTATTGATTCGGTTTACCTACCTGAGTCGACCCCTAAAAATGTATGAAGATATTGAAGAAAATGGTGGTATGTGAAGATATTCACATTGAAGACTATGACATGAGAAGACATTGAGTGAAGACTGTGGAGCGCGAAGACTGTGTTGTTTCGTTGTTTCCTTTTCTTCTTTGTTGATCCGTAGGAACCACTGTACTGTTAAGTGGGGTCCAAGTGATCATAGTCGTAATGATCAAGTGATGCTCAACCCAAATCCTATGTCTTCGACGAAGACAATGAGAGCAAAACTTATCCAAAGTGGATGAGTCAGCTTTGCTTGTAGCCCAAGTAAAGTTGCCGTGAGTGTTTGAAATCGACCGTTGGAACACGTGTCGGTTCCTTAGTGACCAGGGTCATTTCGGACATAACAGGTCGGGTTGCCTAGTGGCTATAAGTAGCCCACCCCTACACCATAAATTGGTGGCTGCTCGAGTCGAGTGCACGGCTTTTGTCGCTTGAGAGCAACCCACCTCGAAGCCTTTGAGAGAGAAATCCTTGCGAGGACAAAGCCCAAAACACCCGAGCCAAAGAGTGTTAGGCATCATCAAGTTTTCCGTCATGTGACTCAAGACTTATTACACTTGAGGACTGTGAATCCTCCAGCCGGTTAGGCGTCGCGTTCTGAGCATCCAAGAGTCATTGTGGATTGCCGGTGAACGTCGTCTGTGAAGGTTCGGAAGTCTACCTTGAAGACTTACCAGAGTGATTGGGCGAGGACTGTGTGTCCTTGTCTCAAGGGGAATAAGGTGAAGACGCGGTCTTCTGAGTTGAATCTCAGCCTCCCTAACCAGATGTACAGCTTGTCACAAAGAATCGAACTGGTCCAACAAATCGTGTCTTCAACTAGTGACCGATTCTATCCCTTCCTCCTTTACCCTAAGTTTGTCTTCGTGAAGTCATTTCTTATATGTCTTATCTGCTTGACTTCACCGCTTGACTTCTATTGTTGTTTGGCTTCATACTATCTTCCATCCCGATCCTTACTACATAGCTGCTATTAGTCTTGTCCGTTAACATTATTGCATACTTGACTATGGCTTGCTTGTTGTAGTTATCTTCCGCTGCATATCAACTAGGTCATTTCATTGTTTGTCTTTGAAACATCCGTGTTTTGAAGACTTTCATAAAATCGCCTATTCACCCCCTCTAGTCGATAACTAGCACTTTCAATTGGTATCGAGCAAGGTACTCCCTTGTTACGTGTGATTCGTTTAACAACCGGAGTTTTAGCTATGGCGATCGCAGGGATAATCAAGGTCTCCGCTGCTTGCCCGTGTTCGATGGAACCGACTATCCCTCTTTGGAAGAATAAGATGCGATGCATCTTGAAGCCATTGATGTCGACCTACGGTATGTCGTCAAGAACGGCGCTCCTAAATCTGTGAAGGTGTCACCCCGCCGATGTCAAGAAGTTCATTCAAGCTGGACTCCACCGCAAAGAACATCATCTGTGGTCATCGACCAAAGGACAATATGGCCGTGTGAGTGCTCGAAACGCCGGGCTAGTCCGGGACGGCTATCCAAGGTCAACGAAGGCGTCTCAACCCAGAGATCAAAGAATCAGTGTTCCTCGCAACCTCTTCAACCGCTTCAAGAGAAACGACAATGAAAATGTCCAGCTCACGTTTGATCGCCTCACTGACATCACAAATGAGCTTCATGCTCTCGGCGCCATTGAGGTCACCAAGCATGAAATCGTCAAGACACCACTAAGATCACTTGACAGCTCTTTTGACACCCTTGCACTCATGATACAAGAACGTCCTGACTTCAAGACACTCGATCCGTCTGATATACTTGAGAGGCTCAACACACATGAGTTCCAGCTATCTGAGAAAAGAGATATCTATGGTCCAAACTATGGCCGAACTCGTGCTTTGAAGGCAAAAGTTGTTTCCTCATCTGAAGAAGAATCATCATGGTTACGATGATCCCAAGACATTGGAAAGGAACTTTCTATGCTTGTGAAGAAGTTCCAGAAGTTCACTAGGAAGAAAGGCTTCAGAAAGTCTTCACGGTCCAGCTCAAGAAATGATGAAGCTTCCACTCAAGACTACAAGAAGAGAACCTGTCACAAGTGCAAGAAAATTGGACACTATATCTCTGAGTGTCCACAGTGGGACAATGAGAAGAAGAAGAAGAAGAGCAAGGAATATGATTCTGATGACAAGAAAAAGATGAAATCTTCAAAGTCTTCTTCCAAGTCTTAATCAAAGTCTTCATCGCATAAGAAGAGCTCATCTGGCAAGGCTCGTGCTTTTGTTGGCAAGGAAATGGATTCAGAGGAGGAGTCTGCTTCTGAGGAAGTGGAGGTGGAATCTGAAGAGGAGTCCGACCCGGGCGTTGCAAGTATGGCTCTAGCCACAGCCTATGTTGCCAAGTCCATCTTCAACAGTGAAGACAATGACTTCTACACCAACACTGAAGCTGATGACAAGGACGACCCTGCTCCCACCTACTACTTCATGGCACGCGGTGCCAAGGTAAAATCACGTGATGCCTACTTTCAAACATCAAGTGAAGATGACTCTGATTGTGAATCCAAACCCAGCTACAAAACACTTGCTAAAATTGCAACTAAACAACAAAGAGCTATGGAACATACTCAAAACTGTTAGACAAAAGCGATGACCGTTGGACGCGAAATGACACGCTCACAAATTCTTAGTTGAAGACATTAGAAATCTTCATGCTAAGTACCAAGAACTTGAAAGTCGCCATGAAACGCTATCAACTACTCATGAAAGGCTCTCCTATGATTATCTTCAAAGGAAGCAAGAGCTTGAGAAATTGAGAGCGGCTCATGAAGATCTTCAAAAGAGAATGAGTCACTTCGCTCAATGATCAGTTCCGATCCGGATGGATTTGAACCACCATGTCTAAAATGTCTTGAGCATGATATCACTACCTCTGCTGTTTGAATGTTCAACCATCGCCATCGTTGCATTGTCTTCAACTACCAATGTGGTAACTAACCCTCTCATGGAGGATACCACCGCCATTGCCGATGAAAATGCTAGGTTGAAGACATTGCTTGAAACAGGATGTATAAAAGTCCGAAAGGGCATCGGACACTTTATGATGTCCTCAAAAGCAGATTCTGAACCAAACCCTAGGAAAGAGGGTGTTGGGTTCGAGAGGAAAATGAATGTTGATGGTTCCTCTTCGAAGCCCGAGCAAGATCCCAAAACCACATGGGTTGTGCAAAGGGACATTCAAAGGATCCATCCACCTTATCCGCTTTACCTGTGCTAACCCTATTATCATTGATGAATCTTTGATGCAAACTATATGCTGTTCAAGAATCAGAATGGTGAAGTGTTTGCCAGGTATATTGGTACTAACTGCATGAATGGACCGCCTATGAAGAAGATCTGGGTTCCCAAAAGCTATCTTGAGAATCTTCCAGTGAATGTCATCATGACACCACCAGGATGAAGACAAACCCTGCACTAAAGGCGCTCATATGGTCCAAAGGTTTCATACAGACAGAGGACTCACTTGAGTCACCCTAACGCCAATGTTTTGCAGGGAGACAGTACTCAAATTTATGAATATGAGCATGTGTCCTCAAACCGCTATGTTCACAAAACTAAGAACTTTTCTGCTTATTCATATGAGTATCACTCATCTCCTGCAAGGCTATTTGCTAGGGCTCCAAAGCAGAAATTCTCAGATGCTGCACTTAGACTCATTGCTTCTAAGCCACCCCTGAAGATGTGGGTGGTTAAGAAGAATTAACTCTCTTTGTAGGAAAGGGTCTCCACCGAAAATCAAAGGCGCCTCGATGCTATTGTTGGGACCTAAAACATCTTGTAGGGCACAAGATCAAATGCCCAAATGGTCTCACTATGTATTTTGTTCCTAATCGTCCGCCATTCATCCTATCAGTCCTAATCTTGATTTAAGCTTCAATAATCCACTTGCTCATCAAATGTTTATGCTTCACAATGCTCTTGGTGAAGCCTATCCCCTAACTATCTCAGAGGGTATGACACCTCATGCTTCGTAATGGATTATGGACAGTGGATGCACTAATCATATGACTGGTGATCAAAGTCTTCTCATGGACTCAACCTTACGTCCATCAGACAAGAGTCACATCACATTTGCTAACACTGGCAAAAGCAAGGTATTGGGTCTAGGTAGAGTTGCAATATCAAAGGATCAACACATGGACAAAGTGATGCTTGTTGAATCCCTTGGTTTCAACTTAATGTCTGTCTCAATGCTTTGTGACTTGAACATGATTGTGATATTCGAAAATATCGCTGCCTTGTACTAATGGAATCGACAAGTCTCTAGTCTTTGAAGGGTATAGGAAAGATGATCTATACATGGTAGATTTCTCAGCAGGTCCACAGCTTGCCGTATGTCTTCTTGCAAAAGCTTCAGAATGTTGGCTCTGGCATCGGAGGTTGGGGCATGCTGGAATGAGGAACTTACACACACTCGCCAAGAAGAAGCATGTCATAGACATCGAAGGTGTCAAGTTCAAGAAGGATCATTTGTGTGGTGCCTGCGAAGCTGGAAAGATGACTAGGGCAAAGCACCCATCGAAGACAATCACGACGGCATCTCAACCCTTCGAGCTGCTTCACATGGATTTGTTTGGCCCTACTCATTACTCTAACCTCACAACAACTGCTTGTCTCTATGGCTTCGTCATTGTTGATGACTACTCAAGATACACATGGGTGCAAATAATTCTCTACAAGACTGAAGTGCAAGATGTCTTCGCATTTATTCGCCAATCGAGCAATGAACAATTATGGCGCCAAGATCAAGCATATCGAAGTGATAACGCACGGAATTCAAGAACACCGGACTTGATCTTTATCTGGATACCATGGAAATCACTCATGAGTTCTCTCTCCATACACACCGCAGCAAATGGCATCGTGGAGCGCAAGAACAGAACCCTCATTGAGATGGCTCGAACAATGCTCGACAGTACAAGACACCAAGAAAGTTCGGCACAAGCCATTGATACAGCTTGTCACGCCATCAACCGTGTTTATATCCATAAGCTTCGAACAAAACATCCTATGAGCTCCTTACGGCAAGAAGCCAAATGTCGCCATTTCTTGAGTATTTGGGGCTAAGTGCTGGATCAAGGATCCTCATCACAAGTCAAAATTTGAACCCAAAGCTCACGAAGGCTTCATGCTCGATACGGAAAGGACTCACACTCTTCAGAGTTTCAATCTCTATCTCTACAAAATCGTCGAAATCTGTAGATGTGCGATTTGATGAAACCAATGGTTCACAAAGAGAGTTCCCGCCAAGCACACTAGACGAAGCTCCACCCAACGAATCTATCAAGCTAATGGGAACGGTGAAATCATGCCTTCTAAAGCACAGCCCAAGAGGAACTTATCATTTCGCACCTAACCAACTCAAGACAATGCTCACTCAAGACAATCCTTCCAATGACGACAACGATCAAGATGAGCAAAGTCTTCGCCCAGCCATCCTCGAGTTGCAAATGAAGTAGAGATTGAGAAGATAATCGATAGCATCAACGCACTGGTCCGCTTACTCGCTCAAGAGCAACACAGCTAGCAAATTTCTGTGGGCACTTTTCATTTGTATCAATATCGTAACCCAAGAAAGTTGTCAAGCTTTTATGGAACCGAATGGATTCAAGCTATGCAAGAAGAACTTCAACAGTTCAAGCTGAATAATGTTTGGGAACTTGTCAAGCGTCCTGACCCTCGCAAGCATAACATTATTGGCACCAAATGGATATATCGAAACAAGCAAGATGAGCATGGTCAAGTCGTCAGGAACAAAGCAAGTCTTGTGGCTCAAGGATATACTCAAGTTGAAGGAATGGACTTCGATGAAACATTTGCTCCTGTAGCTAGGCTTGAAGCTATTCGCATACTACTAGCCTATGCTAACCACCACAACATCTTTCTCTATCAAATGGATGTGAAGAGTGCATTTCTCAATGGCAAGATTGAAGAGGAAGTATATGTCGCTCAACCACCTGGCTTTGAAGATCCAAAACATCCTGATATGGTGTACAAGCTAAATAAAGCAATCAGATGGCCTCAAACAAGCTCCTCGCTACCGTATGATACAATCAAAGACTTCCTGAAGAGCAAAGGCTTCAAACCTGGATCCCTTGATCCCACACTCTTCACGTAGACATATGATGGTGAACTGTTTGTATGCCAAATATATGTGGATGTCATTATCTTCGGCTTCACCAACCAGAAGTATAGTGATGAGTTTGGATACATGATGCAAGAGCAATATCAGATGTCCATGATGGGAGAGCTCAAGTTCTTCCTTGGTCTTCAAATTCGTCAGCGAAGAAATGGCATCTTTATATCTCAAGAAAAATACCTCCAAGATTGTCTGAAGAAGTTTGGAATGCAAGAATGCAAAGGATACACGACGCCAATACCAGCCAAACACCACTTGGGTCCCGACGACAATGGTAAAGAGTTCGATCAAAAGGTATACCGCTCCATGATTGGTTCCTTACTTTACCTATGTGCATCTAGGCCAGATATTATGCTTAGTGTTTGCATGTGTGCTCGATTCCAAGCGGCACCAAAGGAATCGCATCACTTAGCTGTGAAGCGAATTCTTCGATATTTGGCTCACACCCCAACACTTGGATTATGGTATCCAAAGGGCTCAAAATTTGATTTAGTTGGATTTTCGGATGTTGATTATGCTGGTGACAAAGTGGATCGCAAGTCTACATCAAGCACATGTCACTCTCTGGGACGATCACTCGTCTGTTGGTCTTCAAAGAAGCAGAACTGTGTGTCACTCTCAACTGCAGAATCTGAATACATTGCTCTTGGATCTTGCTTGTGCTCAGCTTCTATGGATGAAGCAAACTCTCAAGGACTATGGCATCAATCGACACAAGTACCTCTTTTCTGCGACAACGAAAGCGCCATCAAGATTGCCAACAACCCAGTCCAAAGACTCAAGACAAAGCACATTGAAATTGGCCATCATTTTCTCGTGGATCATGTCATGAAGAAAGATATTGACATCATTCACGCCAACATCAAGAGCAACTGGCGATATCTTCACAAAGCCCTTGGATGAGAAAAGGTTTTGCAAGTTACGGTGTGAGCTAAATATCTTGGAATCCTCAAATGTCCTGTGATCAAGCACACGTCCTAACACTTATGCATGTTGATGACTTAGATGTGCAACACACGTAACGATATCTTCAATCGGTGAAGACTTACATTCTAAGTGTGAATACATTAACGTGGAATTTGACTTCGGAGCGCCACGATAATTGTGCGCCGTGTCTGGGTCTAATACTTCCTATACGGTGGGTAACGCCACCACAAAATTTCTTTGTTTGAAGTGATTCACTCATGGCGTTATTTCTTGAAGCTATTCGCATTTGATTTGACTTCAAATTCAACCTATTTTCATGATTTTCTTCACTATGATGATTTGGTTGCTGTCTGATATATATTTCTGTCCTCTACAACATTCACTTATAGCTATGTCTTCAAGTTGAATCTTTTGAACTAAGTGAATGTGATCGGACCCCAATCTCTCTATGCTTTCTATCTCAAACTCTATCTGTCCAAATCATATGCATTCTATTGAAACTGTCGAATGTCTTCTCTGCGTCCTTGTCAGCAGAAGACACAAAGACAAACTTTAAGTCTGTTTGAAATGATTCATCATTACTGTTGAACTCCGGAGAAGCCGGAACGACCCTCCGACAAACCGGGCGAGCGTGGGAACGTGGGATAACTCACAGTATGTTGCATACGTGCCACGTGCCCCTCAGATGTGAACCGCCAGGGGCACCTGCATAATTGCGCTGCGCCGCACACCTCGTTATAAATACCTGTCCCCTACGGTAAAGAAACTTTTCTTCCACCTCTCCACCTCGTCAAAACCCTAGCGCCACCGCTAGCTCTCGACGATGCCGGTGACGAAGCGCTTAGCTGCCGCGACCTCTCCGACGCCGTCCTCACGCTGGCCGCGAACATCTTCATCTCCGCCACCGCCGTAGGTGTCCTCCGTCGCCAAGTTAGGGCACGGTGGACTGAACTGCTCGGCCTCCTTTCCATCCGTCTAACAGTTCTTCGAAGCAGTAAATATATCTCTATTTTTACCATCTTTTTGATCTTCAAGATTCATCCTACTTGCCAAAAATGGTTTCTGCCCATACAAAGTTAGATCTATTCTGTCTGCATCTCATACTGCTTAGTATATTCACTTAAGCCTCACAACTAGTTAGATTCCTCACTTGTACTTATTCACAGATTCGTAAAAATCTGGAACCAACTCTCAACGTATAAGTGAATGTCTTCGCATCATGAGGTCAATGTCTTCAAACCGATCCATCTTCAAAATATTCTGAGAATGCATATGACCTCTTCCCCTTCCCTCGCATCTCTAATGCTGTCACAGGTACATGTCCGTGGGAGAATCCCTTGGTTCTCATAGTCTGCATTCGTTTGCAGAATTCTTATAGCATCAAACCAACTCTCCCGAAGCCAGTTCCTGTCTGTCAAGCAAACGCAAGCCTTTGAAGCCTTTGATTGTGAAGCCATTCAGTTTGAAGCTCATGGCTACAGATAAATCAGTCAGGAAGGGCGGCAGACAGCGTCGTGAGGGAACCTCAAAAGATCTGCCTGATGACCTCACAGAGCTGTACAAGACAAATCCTGAAGAGACTTATAATCAGCGCAAGACACGAATCCAATGGATTCAACGCTATTGGGCTGAACAGTGGTTCAAGTACAATTTCGTCACACAAGAATATGCTGAGAAGAATGCCATCAGAAGCCCTTGGGGTGATATTCTGTTCCGAGGCCTCCCTCCCAAGAGCATGGCTGAAGCTATTGCACAAGGTTTCTATCCTTGCATGGTCCGTGGACCTCAGCCTGAAAATGCCGACCCGACATCTTTGCTCTGGTGTCACGATGACAATATCTTCAAGCGCAACTTCCAGCACGCAAAGGCTTCTGCAAAGGAAAACAAGAAGTCATTGGGATCAGACTTCAACCCTGGTCCCTCTGCTCCCCGTGCCGACGGCTCACGTGACGTTGAACCCAATGTCATCGGTCCGTTTTCAAACCTTGAAAGCCTCATCACTTATATTTTGGTCCGAGGTGCCAAAGTGGATCACTCTGATGACAATGATGACTCTGATGAAGCCCCAGCTCCAGCTCCTGCTCCTGCTCCAAAGCCGCAGAAGCTTAAGAAAGTCAAGGCTCCAAAGTCAGCTGCTCCTCCAAAAGCTTCTCGTGTGAAGCCACTGGCCACTGCACCTCCTGAAGCTAGTGCACAGTCTGAGGATCAATCCCGCATCTCCAAGAAGATGGAGAAGAGAAAGAAAAGTGTCAAGAATACTGAACTGACACTGACCCCTGCTGCCATTCTGCGTGAAGAGCACATTGATCTGTCAAGTGATGACGATCTTGCAGATGATGCTCTTGAGCAGCTTATCAAGAGCAAAGAAGAAGCAGATATCTTCAACAACTTGCCTCTCTTTGATGTGGCAATCATCCGTCACTTCATTGATGAGTGGTTTGACACACCAAACATCAGCTTTGAAGATCTGCAACTTCCAAATTGGCCTCAGCGTCTCTTTCAACGGCGCCATTGCTTCTGAGCTAGCTCTAGCTCAGCGGATTGTTGAACTGAAGCACAAAATTGACTATGAGAAGGCTCAGTTCAAGAAGCATATGGCTGCACTCAGTGTGCAAGACGTTAAAAACTTCAAGGTCATGCTGCACGACCTCAAAGAAAACTTTGTCAAGAAGCGTGAAGAAGCCAGAGGCTCTCGTGAGCGCATGAAGGCTCTGGCTGACAAGTGTGTGCTTGCCTACAATGAGGCTGAGAAGCGCAAGGCACTTGGTCGTCCTAGCATCGACCCTAGTATGGCTGCAAAGAAAAAGAAGTCTTCAGCTGACCAAGCTACACCTTCAAGGCAGGAAGAGCCCCGCATAGTCTTCCCAAGCAGCATGACTGGCTCGAAGCCAAAGGTATGGTCAACTGCTTCTGAACAGAAAAAGACGAGGGTTGCCGAGGCTGAAGCGAGAAAAAGGAAAAATCCTGACACCTCTGATGCTGCTCCCTCCAAGAAGAAGCTAAAGACCAAGAAGAATCGGGCTGCTCACACAGAGCCCTTGATTGTTGAACCCATTTATGTGGTTCTGTATGACCAAGGCCGCATTTTCCCTCATATGCGCCTCGACACTGAAGCCATTGTCGGACTGCCGTGCTTAGAAGAAGCACTTGATTGCTTTCATGATGCAGGTCTGCTTGGCTTCATAACAGACAAAGAGCACTGGAATGAAGAATTAGTGCTTCAATTCTATGCCACACTCCACATTCGCGGCTACAACAGAGATACGAAGACATGGGTTCTCGAGTGGATGACCGAAATGTCCATCGTGAAGCCAAAGCTCTTGACATCATTGAGCTCACAGCCTACCCACTCCCGGAGAGCTGTTTGAACTCGGATGTCAACTCCACCGCGATGCCTTGGAAAGCATATTTCATAAGCCGTAACCCGACATGAGTCGATGTCGAGCATGATGAAGCCATCGCCACATGACGCTGAATACCCTCAACACTTCTTTGTTGATGACCTTGAGTATCTGCCGCGTACCATATATCACATCATACGGCGAACTCTATGGCCAATAAAAGGGCATTCATTGTCTGCAAAGCTTGAAGGAGCAATGAAGACATTGGTCTTCTACATCCTCAATGGCATCGACTTCAACACGCAAGATTTCTTCATCCGACAATTGGCTGCCTCTGATCTGATCTGCTTGGTCCAAGTTCTATGCTCCATGGGTCATGCGCCTCATCAAGATGCACTCGCTATCAACTATCAACCCTCCGCTCGCAATCATCGATCTTTCTACCAGAGGTTGATATGTCCATTGAAGCCATATACCCGAGCCCGCCAAAACGCCACTAAGTCTTCGAACACGATCACCACAACTTCTCTCAACCTATGGAAGGCGCCCAGCGGTATCTCGTGTCTATCCCCTAGCTGGGAACACACGTCCGCCTCATCGCACGGACTGAAGCCACCGAGAGCACAATTGGCCAAAGGCCTCTAAGCGCCTCGAGTCCTCAACGATCGAGAACTTCTTGTGGCGCTGCATCAAAAGCAAGATAAGCATCACTCCTGGCTAAAGCGTAAAATGCAAAGCCTCTTGGGGGCGCCAATCGCATTCGTAACCTTGCCACCAAGAATGCTTTTGTCACTCACGAGACTTGTCGGCGATCATGGAAGAGTTTGACCTGCTCGGTCTTTGAAGCTGATCTTCAAGACGATGGCTTCACTGAACGTTTCAAGTTTGACTCCACTCCTCCACGGAATGCAGTCCTACGGCGAACTCCATCTCTTGAAGACTCTGACTATTCTTCCTCCGTGGCAACTGTCAATGCCAGAGTGATCGATGATGAAGCCGATGCTACTTCACCGCCCCCTACTTCTGCATGAATCGACACTGCGCCCAGCTCGTCTGCACCGCCAACCAACAACGACAACCCTGCTGCATCATCTTCTTCAGAAGAGGACGAGTAGATGCTCTATGTCTTCAAACCTTTTGGTCCTTCTCGACAAAAGGGGAGAAGCATATGAGTTTGATAGTCTTCAAGCGGGTTCATAAGGGCGGTTGCACTATATTTTGCCTAGTGTTTACAACTCTCGTTTTTGAAACATTTGGTTCTTATGAGTTGTAACACTTAAACTCGATGGTCGTCTGCTACTTATTTTCTTTACCCTGGTGCGATGATAAATTCTGCATGTGCGATGACAACTTCCGCACTTAGATCATTCTGCAGACGTCCATTTTTCATTATGCATGTCATTCTCTTAGCTATATCATCTCATGCATGATGAATTATCTTCATAAGTTGAAGAGGATCTCCACAAGTACAACCTGCCATGTGCATTTGCATTCCAAAAGCAAACTACTTATATGCACATCTTCAGGGGGAGCCTTTGCCACTTATGAAGACAATTCCCTATCCTTTACAATTTCACATATTTTCTCCCCGTTGAAAACTTCAACCAGTTTGTCATCAATCACCAAAAAGGGGGAGATTCTAAGTGCATCTAGTGCCACCCCTAGTTGGTTTTGGAGTATTGACGACAAATGTGGTTGAGGGACTAATGCGTTTGTGAGAATTGCAGGATAACGCAGGTAGTGTCCCTTATTGATTCGGTTTACCTACCTGAGTCGACCCCTAAAAATGTATGAAGATATTGAAGAAAATGGTGGTATGTGAAGATATTCACATTGAAGACTATGACATGAGAAGACATTGAGTGAAGACTGTGGAGCGCGAAGACTGTGTTGTTTCGTTGTTTCCTTTTCTTCTTTGTTGAGTCATAGGAACCACCGTACTGTTAAGTGGGGTCCAAGTGATCATAGTCGTAATGATCAAGTGATGCTCAACCTAAATCCTATGTCTTCGAGCGAAGACAATGAGAGCAAAACTTATCCAGAGCTGGATGAGTCAGCTTTGCTTGTAGCCCAAGTAAAGTTGCCGTGAGTGTTTGAAATCGACCGTTGGAACACGTGTCGGTTCCTTAGTGACCTGGGTCATTTCGGACATAACAGGTCGGGTTGCCTAGTGGCTATAAATAGCCCACCCCTACACCATAAATTGGTGGCTGCTCAGAGTTAGTGCACGGCTTTTGTCGCTTGAGAGAAACCCACCTCAAGCCTTTGAGAGAGAGAAACTTTGCGAGGACAAAGCCCAAAACACCCGAGCCAAAGAGTGTTAGGCATCACTGAAGTTTTCCGTCTGTGTGACTCAAGACTTATTACACTTGGGGACTGTGAATCCTCCACCGGTTAGGCGTCGCGCTCGAGCATCCAAGAGTCATTGTGGATTGCCGGTGAACGCTCGTCTGTGAAGGTTCGAAGTCTACCTTGAGACTTACCAGAGTGATTGGGCGAGGACTGTGTCCTTAGCTCAAGGGGAATAAGGTGAAGACGCGGTCTTCTGCGTTGAATCTCAGCCTCCCTAACCAGATGTACAGCTTGTCACAAAGAATCGAACTGGTCCAACAAATCTGTGTCTTCAACTAGTGACCGGTTCTATCCCTTCCCTCCTTTACCCTAAGTTTGTCTTCGTGAAGTCATTTCTTATATGTCTTATCTGTTTGACTTCACTACTTGACTTCTATTGTTGTTTGGCTTCATACTATCTTCCATCCTGATCCTTACTACATAGCTACTATTAGTCTTGTCCGTTCACATTATTGCATACTTGACTATGGCTTGCTTGTTGTAGTTATCTTCCGCTGCATATCAACTAGGTCATTTCTGTTGTTTGTCTTTGAAACATCCGTGTTTTGAAGACTTTCATAAAAATCGCCTATTCACCCCCCTCTAGTCGATAACTAGCACTTTCACTTTATAATCACCCAGTTACGTTGTGGCGTTTGGTAGCACACAAAGTGTTCCTCCGGTAAACGGGAGTTGCATAATCTCATAGTCATAGGAACATGTATAAGTCATGAAGAAAGCAATAGCAACATACTAAACGATCGTGTGCTAAGCTAACGGAATGGGCCATGTCAATCACATCATTATCCTAATGATGTGATCCCGTTGATCAATTGACAACTGATGTCTATGGCTAGGAAACATAACCATCTTTGATCAACGAGATAGTCAAGTAGAGGCATACTAGTGACAATCTGTTTGTCTATGTATTCACACATGTATTGTGTTTCCGGTTAATACAATTCTAGCATGAATAATAAACATTTATCATGATATAAGGAAATAAATAATAACTTTATTATTGCCTCTAGGGCATATTTCCTTCACATGCTATTTACTTATGTGATGAAGATGCTAGAATTGCTAGACCTGATACTAAAAATAAACATAGACCTATTGTAGGCATGCCTGTTATTTCTGTTAAAATAGGAGATCATTGTTATCATGGCTTGTGTGATATGGGGGCTAGTGCAAGTGCAATACCTCATTCCTTATACAAAGAAATTATGCATGATATTGCACCTGCTGAGATAGAAGAAATTGATGTTACAATTAAGCTTGCCAATACAGATACTATTTCACCAGTTGGGATTGTTAGAGATGTTGAAGTCTTGTGTGGGAAAGTTAAATATCCTGCTGATTTTCTTGTTCTTGGTTCCCCACAAGATAACTTTTGTCCCATTATATTTGGTAGACCCTTCTTGAATACTGTTAATGCTAGGATAGATTGCAAAAAGGATGTTGTTCCTATTGGTTTAGGGGATATGTCTCCTGAATTTAATTTTGCTAAATTTCATAGACAACCACATGATGAAGAATTGCCTAGTAAAGATGAAATCATTTGTCTTGCTTCTATTGTCGTGCCTCCTAATGATCCTTTAGAACAATATTTGCTCGACCATGAAAATGATATGTTTATGCATGAAAGAAGGGAAATAGATGAAGTATTCTTTAAACAGGGACCTATTTTGAAACACAACCTGCCTGTTGAAATCCTAGGGGATCCTCCTCCACCCAAGGGTAATCCCATGTTTGAGCTTAAACCATTACCTGATACTCTTAAATATGCTTATCTTGATGAAAAGAAGATATATCCTGTTATTATTGGTGCCAACCTTTCAGAGAATGAAGAAAATAAATTATTGAAAACTCTGAAGAAGCACCGTGCTGCTATTGGATATACTCTTGATGATCTTAAGGGCATTAGTCCCACTCTATGCCAACACAAAATAAAATTGGAGAAAGATGCTAAACCGGTTGTTGATCACCAATGACGGTTAAATCCTAAGATGAAAGAAGTGGTAAGAAAAGAAATACTAAAGCTTCTGGAGGCAGGTATAATTTATCCCGTTGCTGATAGTCAGTGGGTAAGTCCTGTCCATTGTGTCCCTAAGAAGGGAGGTATTACTTTTGTTCCTAATGATAAAGATGAATTGATCCCACAAAGAATCATTACATGATATATAATGGTAATTGATTTCCGCAAACTAAATAAAGCTACTAAAAAGGATCATTACCCCTTACCTTTTATTGATCAAATGCGAGAAAGATTATCCAAACATACACATTTTTGCTTTCTAGATGGTTATTCTGGTTTCTCTCAAATACCCGTGTCAAAAGAGGATCAAGAAAAGACCACTTTTACTTGTCCTTTCGGTACCTTTGCTTATAGACGTATGCCTTTTGGTTTATGCAATGCACCTGCTACCTTTCAAAGATGCATGATGGCTATATTCTCTTATTTTTGTGAAAAGATTGTTGAGGTTTCATGGATGATTTGTCTGTATATGGAACTTCTTTTGATGATTGCTTGAGCAACCTTGATCGAGTTTTGCAGAGATGTGAAGAAACTAATCTTGTCTTGAATTGGGAGAAGTGCCACTTTGTGGTTAATGAAGGTATTGTCTTGGGGCATAAAATTTCTGAAAGAGGTATTGAAGTTGATAAAGCTAAAGTTGATGCTATTGAAAAGATGCCGTGTCCCAAGGACATTAAAGGTATAAGAAGTTTTCTTGGTCATGCCGGTTCTTATAGGAGGTTCATTAAACACTTCTCAAAAATTTCCAGGCCTCTGACTAAACTCTTACAAAAAGATGTTCCTTTTGTCTTTGATGATGATTGTGTAGAAGCATTTGAAATACTTAAGAAAGCCTTGATTTCTGCACCTATTGTCCAGCCACCTGATTGGAATTCACCCTTTGAAATTATGTGTGATGCTAGTGATTATGCGTAGGTGCTGTTCTAGGACAAAGAGTTGATAAGAAATTAAATGTTATCCAATATGCTAGTAAAACTCTAGACAGTGCCCAGAGAAATTACGCAACTACTGAAAAATAATTTTTAGCAGTTTTATTTGCTTGTGATAAGTTCAGACCTTATATTGTTGATTCCAAAGTAACTGTTCACACTGATCATGCTGCTATTAAATATCTTATGGAAAAGAAAGATGCTAAACCTAGACTTATTAGATGGGTTCTCTTGCTACGAGAATTTGATTTGCATATTATTGATGGAAAGGGAGCTGAGAACCCGGTTGCAGACAACTTGTCTAGGTTATAAAATGTTCTTGATGACCCACTACCTATTGATGATAGCTTTCATGATGAACAATTGTCTGTCATAAATGCTTCTTGTACTGCTCCATGGTATGCTGATTATGTTAAATACATTGTTGCTAAATTTATACCACCTAGCTTCACATACGAGCAAAAGAAAAAGTTTTTCTATGATTTAAGACATTACTTCTGGGATGACCCACACCTTTATAAAGAAGGAGTAGATGGTGTTATTAGATGTTGTGTACCTGAGCATGAACAGGAACAGATCCTACGCAAGTGTCACTCTGAGGCTTATGGAGGACGCCATGCTGGAGATAGAACTGCACATAAGGTATTGCAATCCGGTTTTTATTGGCCTACTCTCTTCAAAGATGCCCGTAAGTTTGTCTTGTCTTGTGATGAATGCCAAAGAATTGGTATTATTAGTACACGTTAAGAAATGCCTATGAACTATTCACTTGTTATTGAACAATTTGATGTTTGGGGCTTTGATTATATGGGACTGTTTCTTTCCTCTAATTGATATACACATATTTTAGTTGTTGATGATTACGTTACTAAGTGGGTAGATGCTATTCCAACTAGTAGTGCTGATCATAACACCTCTATTAAGATGCTTAATGAAGTTATTTTTTTGAGGTTTGGAGTCCTTAGATATTTAATGACTGATGGTGGTTCACATTTTATTCATGGTTCCTTTCGTAAAATGCTTGCTAAGTATGACGTTAATCATAGAATTGCATCTCCTTACCACCCACAATCTAGTGGCCAGGTAGAATTGAGTAATAGAGAGATCAAATTAATTTTGCAAAAGACTGTTAATAGATCTAGAAAGAATTGGTCCAAGAAACTTGATGATGCATTATGGGCCTATAGAACTGCATATAAAAACCCTATGGGCATGTATCCGTATAAAATGGTTTATGGAAAAGCATGTCACTTACCTCTCGAACTAGAACATAAGGCATATTGGGCCATTAAAGAGCTCAATTATGATTTCAAACTTGCCGGTGAGAAGAGGCTATTTGACATTAGCTCACTTGATGAATGAAGAACTCAAGCCTATGAGAATGCCAAACTGTTTAAAGAAAAAGTTAAAAGATGGCATGACAAAAAGATACAAAAGGGAGAGTTTAATGTAGGTGACTATGTGTTGCTATTCAACTCTCGTTTAAGATTTTTTGCAGGAAAGTTTCTCTCTAAATGGGAAGGTCCTTACGTTATCGAGGAGGTCTATCGTTCCGGTGCCATAAAAATCAACAACTTCAAAGGCACAAATCCAAAGGTGGTAAACGGTCAAAGAATCAAACATTATATCTCACGTAATCCCATAAATGTTGAAACTAATGTTATTGAAACCGTAACCCCGGAGGAATACATAAGGGACACTTTCCAGACGTTCAAGACTCCGAAAAGGAATAGGTATGAGGTACGGTAAGTAAACCGAATCCAAAACAATTCTAATGGTAATTTTTCTCCGTTTTGGAATATTTAAGAAAATAGGAAAATAAGAAGTAGTCCGGGAAGGACACGAGGCGTCCACGAGGGTGGAGGGCGCGCCCTACCCCCTGGGCGCGCCCCCTGCCTCGTGGGCACCTCGTGTGCTCTCCGGACTCTGTTATCTTGCATGATACTTCTTCTGGTCGGTAAAAATTCATTATATAATCTCCCGAAGGTTTTGACCCTCGTATCACGCAAATATCTCCTGTTTCTGTTTCGAGCTGTTTTCTGCCAGAGTTGTCAAGGCCGGGCATCATGTCGTCCCCTTCCTCCAACAATGAGGGCAACGATGCTTGGCTAATGAAGATAGAGCTGAAGAGAGAAGAACCCGGGGAGATCAACAAGGATGACGGGATCAAGAAGGCCATGGAGGATCAAGCTCCGGCAGTAGAAGAAGAAGATATCCTTCAACCTCATTATGATCTTCTTACCCCAACAGAGATTGAAGTTTTCAAGATGATTGAGTTAACTCGTATACAAAATAAGTATCTCACACATGAAAATATTTTGTTGAAGAAGCACATCACCGCACTCAAGGGCATTATCCGCAAATTGGAGGATCTCCAATGCTCGATATGCGACTATCCATCATCACCACCATCTTCTTCGCCAGCTAAAGAGATATAAGCACATGGATATGGGCACTCCCCTTGGCAACCGCCAAGCTTGGGGGAGGTGCCCCGGTATTGTATCACCATCACACTTCTATCTTTATCGTTTTTCTTAGTTTGATCCTTTTGGTAATATCTTGATCTAGTAGAATAAAGTTTTAGTATGATCTAGTTTTGAGTTTTGCTTTATGATCCTTCTATGTAATCGAGTCCGTGAGCTATATATAATAAATATTAGTGTTGAGTCAAGGGCTTGATTATCTTGCTATGATCTTCAGGGAATAAAAGAAAATGAAAGAATAAAAAGAAATAAAGAGATCATATTGATCTTATGGAGAGTAATGACTTCACATATAAAGAGTATGATGAATAAAAGTTGTTTTGAGTTGACAAACATAGTTTTGGTCATCATCGCAATTAATAGGAAGTAATAAAGAAAGAGAGGTTTTCACATATAAATATACTATCTTGGACATCTTTTATGATTGTGAGCACTCATTAAAATATGACATAAAGAGTTGATGTTGGACAAGGAAGACAACGTAATGGGTTATGTTCTCTTATATCCGAAATAGAGTATATTGTCATGGATCATCCAACATGTTGAGCTTGCTTTTCCCCCTCATGCTAGCCAAATTCTTTGCACCAAGTAGAGATACTACTTGTGCTTTCGAATATCCTTAAACCCAGTTTTGCCATGAGAGTCCACCATATCTACCTATGGATTGAGTAAGATCCTTCAAGTAAGTTGTCATTGTTGCTTGCAATAAAAATTGCCCTCTAAATATGTATGATTTATTAGTGTGGAGAAAATAAGCTTTATACGATCTTGTGACGTGGAAGAAATAAAAGCAACGGACTGCATAACAAGGGTCCATATCACAAGTGGCAATAGAAAGTGACGTTCATTTGCATTAAGATTTTGTGCATCCAACCATAAAAGCACATGACAACCTCTGCTTCCCTCTGCGAAGGGCCTATCTTTTATTCTTGTCTTATACCTTATACAAGAGTCATGGTGATCTTCACCTTTCCTTTTTACATTTTATCCTTTGGCAAGCGCATTGTGTTGGAAAGATCCTGATATATATACCCAATTGGATGTAAGTTATCATGAACAATTATTGTTAACATTACCCTTGAGGTAAAAGGCTGGGAGGCAACACTATAAGCCCCTATATTTCTTTGTGTCCGATTAAAACTCCATACCCATAAGTATTGCGTGAGTGTTAGCAATTGTGAAAGACTAAATGATAGTTGAGTATGTGGACTTGCTGAAAAGCTCTTATATTGACTCTTTCCGATGTTATGATAAATTGCAATTGCTTCAATGACCGAGATTTTACTTTGTTGGTTTTCAATGAAGTTTCTGATTCATACCTTACATTGTGAATAGATTGTTACTTGAGCATAAGAAATCATATGAGAAAAAATATATATATGTTGCTGTTATAAGAATGATCATGATGCCCTCTTGTCTGTATTTTATTTTATCGACACCTCTATCTCTAAACATGTGGACATATTTTTCGTTATCGGTTTCCGCTTGAGGACAAGCGAGGTATAAGCTTGGGGGAGTTGATAGGTCCATTTTGCATCATGCTTTTATATCAATATTTATTGCATTATGGGCTGTTATTACATATTATGTCACAAAACTTATGCCTATTCTCTCTTATTTTACAAGGTTTACATGAAGAGGAAGAATGTCGATAGCTGGAATTATGGGCTGGAAAAGGAGCAAATATAGAGACCTATTCTGCACAGCCCCAAAAGTCCTGAAACTTCACGGAGGCAGTTTTTGGAATTAATAAAAAATAATGGCAAAAGAATCAACCAGAGGGGGCCCATCCACCATCCCTGAGGGTGGGGGCGCGCCCTACCCCCTAGGCGCGCCCCCTGCCTCATGGGCCCCCTGGCAGGCCTCCGGTGCCCATCTTCTGCTATATGAAGTCTTTCACCCTGGAAAAAATCAGGAAGCTTTCGGGACGAAACACCGCCGCCACGAGGCGGAACCAATCTAGGGCTTCGGCGGAGCTGTTCTGCCGGGGAAATATCCCTCCGGGAGGGGGAAATCATCACCATCGATCCTCTCAGCGGGAGGGGGTCAATCTCCATCAAAATCTTCACCAGCACCATCTCATATAAAACCCTATTTCATCTCTTGTATCCAACCTTTGTCCCAAAACCTCAGATTGCTACCTGTAGGTTGCTAGTAGTGTTGATTACTCCTTGTAGTTGATGCTAGTTGGTTTATTTGGTGGAAGATCATATGTTCAGATCCTTTATGCATATTAATACCCCTCTGATTATGAACATGAATATGATTTGTGAGTAGTTACGTTTGTTCCTGAGGACATGGGAGAAGTCCTGCTATAAGTAGTCATGTGAATTTGGTATTCGTTCGACATTTTGTTGAGATGTATGTTGTCTTTCCTCTAGTGGTGTTATGTGAACGTCGACTACATGACACTTCACCATTATTTGGGCCTAGGGGAAGGCATCGGGAAGTAATAAGTAGATGATGGGTTGCTAGAGTGACATAAGCTTAAACCCTAGTTTATGTGTTGCTTCGTAAGGGGCTAATTTGGATCCATATGTTTCATGCTGTGGTTAGGTTTACCTTAATACTTCTTTTGTAGTTGTGGATGCTTGCAATATGGGTTAATCATAAGTGGGATGCTTGTCCAAGGAAGGGCAGCACCCAAGCACCAGTCCACCCACATATCAAATTATCAAAGTAACGAACGCGAATCATATGAGCGTGATGAAAACTAGCTTGACGATAATTCCCAGGTGTCCTCGGGAGCGTTTTCCTTCATATAAGAGTTTGTCCAAGCTTGTCCTTTCCTACAAAAAGGATTGGGCCATCTTGCTGCACCTTATTTACTTTCATTACTTGTTACTCGTTACAAATTACCTTATCACAAAACTATCTGTTACCAACAATTTCAGTGCTTGCAGAGAATACCTTACTGAAAACCGCTTGTCATTTCCTTCTGCTCTTCGTTGGGTTCGACACTGTTACTTATCGAAAGGACTACGATACATCCCCTACACTTGTGGGTCATCAGAACTCTATGCTACACTAGTAAGCAACTTGAACAATGGACTGGGCCTTGAACTGCAAGTTTTATACAAATCTAGCTTCACACAAAGCCTTGACCGATACTAGGCTACCGTGGGTCTTCCCCGTGGTTGGAGCTTATGTGTCATACTCTGAGACCTTTCATGAGTTTACTAGAGAGCACCCTACTCTCATAGATTGCGACATTTAACAATCAGACTCATATAAGTGTGTTCTTCAAAAGATGTTCTGCAGTGCAACATCTCTGCTTCAATGAGCCACTTAGAACACATTAAGATATACATCAACCTGCCATGCAGATTAGGAGAGTATTGCATCTTCATGGAGTGGTATTGTTAATAGCAAGGATACTCTCCTCTCAGTTGACCAACATCTTGTCTCCACATCTAATTCACGGGATCTCCGAGCACATAGACTAGGTTACCACTGTGAACAACTCATATTGTGGGTCTCATACCCATCTCCTTTGATGCATTATCTATCACATTACGTGATAGACCTGTACTAAAAGGATGTGCCAGATTTTTAGACGTTTGGATATTATCCAATGCAATAACTCCGGAGTTTTTCATTTTTTCTGACAGACTTCAACCTTCTCTAAACGTGTCTTGATGACTTCATGTTATCCTTTGAGCTGCCTACTTTCGTGATTATAGTTTGATTGTCGCAGTTGATAAGGATACCCAGTACAGGTTTCTCAACTACCGGCAAGTCATTCAAGAGCCGACGAAGCCAATTTACTTCGACCGTAGCTGTATCTAGTGTTGTGAGTTCTGCTTCCATTGTTGACCTCGTTAAGACGGTCTGCTTGCAAGACTTCCGAGAAACAGTGCCACCTCCATGAGTGAATACATATCCGCTCGTGGACTTTATCTCATCAGCATCTGACATCCAGTTTGAGTCACTATACCCTTCCAGTACCTTTGGGTACCCAGTGTAGTGAATTCCATAACTCCCAGTGCCTTTCAAGTAACGCATAACTCTCTCTGGAGCTTTCCAATCAAGGTTTGAGACAAACTGGCTCATTTTGCTAATAGCAAAATAGATGTCGGGTCTTGTACCACTTGCTAAATACATAAGCGAGCCAATAATCTGAGAATACTTAAATTGATCTCTTGCAATTCTTCGATTCTTTCGAAGCAGCACGCTAGCATCGTATGGTGTTGGAGAGGGCTCGCAGTCACTGTAGCCAAAGCCACTCAAGATCTTTTCCACATAGTGAGATTCAAGCAATATAATCCCACCATCATTGTGACGCCCCCGATTCAATCGTACACTAATCATACACGCAAATGTGTACGATCAAGATCGAAGGACTCATGGGAAGATATCACAACACAACTCTAGATACAAATTAAAATAATACAAGCTTATATTACAAGCCAGGGGCCTCGAGGGCTCGAATACATAAGCTCGAATACACAAGAGTCAGCTGAAGCAACAATATCTGAGAACAGACATGAGTTAGACAAGTTTGCCTTAAAAAGGCTAGCACAAAAGCAACAACGATCAAAAAGGCAAGGTCTCCTGCCTGGGAGCCTCCTAACTACTCCTGGTCGGCGCCGGCCTCCACGTAGTAGTAGGCATCGACGGTGGTGTCTGGCTCCTAGGCTCCGACATCTGGTTGCATCAACCGGAAGGAAGAAGAAAGGGGGGAAAAGGGGAGCAAAGCAACCTTGAGTACTCATCCAAAGTACTCGCAAGCAAGGATCTACACTACATATGCAACATTATGAAAGGAAGGTCAGATATGTGGACTGGCTGCGTAAATGCCGAATAAGAAGGAGAAGCTAGTCCTATCAAGACTAGCATCTTCTGGAAACCACCATCTTGCAGCAACAGGAGGGAGTAGAGTAGCATAAAGTAAAGTAGTAGAAGTGTTATCAACCTCGCCAGAGATCCTTTCTCGACTTCGCAGCAGAAAGCAATCCCAGAGCCATACTATCCATTTCTCATATCCATGTCTCATCTCAAGTATCCAGTTCTAGTTGTATCGATCGGGATACAACTCCAAGTGTCCGTTACCATAGGATAGGCTATCGATAGATGTTTTATTCCCTGCAGGGGTGCACCAACTTACCCACCACGCTCGATTAACTCCGGCCGGACACACTTTCCTGGGTCATGCCTGGCCTCGGCCAAACAATACGCCGCAACCCGACCTAGACTTAATAGAGAGGTTAGTGCGCAAGACTAAACCTATGCCCAAGGGGCCATGGGCCATCGCCCCGGGAACTCCTGCACGTTGCGTGGGTGGCCGGTGAGCAGACCTAGCTACCTCCTTAAAAAAGGCAGGTGCTTACCAGTCCAACCCGGCGCGCGCCGCTCAGTCGCTGATGTCTATTAAGTTTCGGCTGATGCATACGACGCAGAACACCCATACTATGCCCACGTGATGGTTAGTGCTATCAGGACAGAGGACCCTCAGATCAAATATCCAAATCGTGGTGGATTAGGAACGCGCAGTAACAAGCAGACTCACGAAAGATGTGACCCCGTTGCCCCGTCTCGAGGACTTGCGGCAAGGGCTAGGAATGCCCGCCACGCCAGAATTATCTCGGGCACCCTCCAGGTCAACCCGTCTACACATCACTCGCGGGTACCCCTCAGGGTCGACCCACCTTTCGAAGTAACAATGGTAAAGTCCAAGTATCCGTGTGTCCAAACATCAAGGGGAAAACCCAAGGAATCACCCCCGATGAATTCCACTCGATGTAATCATCAAGGTGAACGTAAGAGGAATCACCCCCGAGGTTCACACTTGAGGGGCTGCACGACAGAGTCGTATCGGAAGTGGTTAAGGCGGAATCACCCTCGGTGACAACGATCGAATAGCTACCCTACAGGGTTAACATCAGAAGTGTTGTAGAGGTCTCACCCTCGGCACTCGATAGTAACCCAGTAGTGTTGAGCTACTAAGGGGAAAGTGATGTGCGGTGGCGGGGCCTGGTCTTTGATCATGTTGATCGGGTCTTTGATGATGAAGCAGGGGAAACAAGGACAAGGTGGGGGTCACTGATGGATCACTAACCAACCTATACAAAGTAGTTTAGGATAAGCAGGTAGGTAACAATGAGCAGGTTACAAAAGCAGGCTATGCATCAGAATAGGAGCAAACAATTACAGTAGCAAAATCTAATGCAAGCATGAGAGAATGGAATGGGCGATATCGGGATGATCAAAGGGGGGGCTTGCCTGGAAGCTCCGCCGAAAGGGAAGGAGGTTCGTCGTCGACGTAGTCGATCACAGGGGCATCAGCATCGGTCTCGGGGTCTACCAAAGAGAAGAGGGGGGAGAAACAGTAAATACAAGCAAACAGATGCATGACAAGACAATAAGCGGTGCTAGGGGTGTTCTAACGCAGTGCTGTACGATACCGACGAAGGGGGAAAACATCCGGGAAAGTTTTCCCGAAGTTTAGCATTTTCGAACAAATGAAGCAGAGGGGGACAGTTGCTGGTTCGTTGTGCTAGGGACATGTGAGAGATGAACGGAGGGCGTATCCGGATTCGTCTCGTCGTTTTGAGCAACTTTCATGTATAAAACTTTTTCATCCAAGCTACGGAATATTTTATATGATTTTTCAAAGATTTAAACAATTTCTGGGATTATCTTTAACTCAAAAATGGACTTAATGCGCCAACATGATGTCATGCTGATGTCAGCAGAGTCAACAGCCAACTCTGACTAGGTTGACTGGTCAATAGGGCAGTGGGGCCCGTCTGCCATTGACTGAGCTTAAATAATTAACTTAATTAGTTTATAAGTTAATTAGGTTAATTAACATGATTAATTAAGTTAGTTGTTTTTTAACTAATTAATTTATTATTATTATTATTATTATTATTAAATATATTTTTAAATTATTTTGTTTGTTTTTTAAAGGGCGTTGGGCCCTCAAGTCATTGGCCCAGTGGGCTACCGGGCGGTGGATGCAGGCGCCTAGGCATGGGCGTCCGCCCGAACACACACAGGCGTGATGGAGGGCGCCGGCGGGGGCCATGGCCTCGACAAGGAGCTGGCGAGGGCGGTCCCAACGGGGGCTCTCGCGGTGGCGGGGCTAGCAGGGCACGGCCGACGGAGGCGGCAGAGGTAGGCACCAGCAGTGGAGCGAGGCGGGCGGCAGCGTGAGGCAGATGGGCGCCCGGGGGAGGCAAGGCACATGCGCTGCAGCGCTGGGCGGGCGCGTAGGCGTGAGCAAGGGGCCCAGGACATGGCCGGCGCGCGGGGCGGCTGTGGGCTGCAGCAGCAGGAGCACGGGAGCCACGGCAAAGCGCGGGCGGTGCAGGAGGAGAAGCGGCAAGCAGGCAGAGCAGCGCGGCCAGCAGCAAGCAGCAGTAGGGGCACGACCACGCATAGGCGGACGCGTGCCTGGGCGCGGCCAGGAAGCGGCGCCCGTGGCCGAACGCGACCAGGGCCGTGCGGGCACGACAGCGACCTCAGCGACGGCCCGAGCTCAATAGGGTGCGGCTACGGTGCAGGAGCTCGAGATCGAGCGAGGTGGCGAGCTAGGAGGGAGCTACAGGCATGTGGGAGGCCAGTGGGTGTACGCACGCGACTAGAGGTTCATCGGAACCTCGCCAGCGACGAGTCCGAGAGGCAGTGGGTTCGGCAACAGTGGTGGCTGCAACTAGAGGTCGAAATCGACGCCGAAAAAATAGAGGGGATGGATGCAGAGCTTACGAGGGGGCGCATGGGGTCCCATTGATGGTTTAGTAGCAGTAGGGGATGAGCTCAACGGCGGCGAAGCTGCGGCGACAGAGGAAGAAGGAGCAGTCGATCCGCGGTTGTGATGCTCTTCAGGTTGATCCGGCGAGGTAGAGGGGCTCCGAGGCCCGTGGCGTGCTCGCGGTCGTCATGGTGGAAGACGAGGGGGGCCCTGTACGTAGGTGGATGGAGGACGGCCGCCGGTAGCCACGCGTACGGCGAGGCCACAGCGACGGCTACGCCTGGGCCGGCACGGCGTGACAGATCTGGGGGAGAGGGAGAGGCAGAGTGGCTGAGGGGAAATATCAGGGGGCTGCGGTGTCGGTCTTATCCCCTCGCTACGCTGGCGAGGCGCGGGACGGCGAGCTGGTCCGGCGGCAACGCGCGGGCGCGCGCCCTTGGTCGATTGAACAGGGGGAGGGGAACAGGACCGGGAAAAGGCTGGGCTGGGCTGTCTTGGGCCGCAGGCCAGGTAAGTTTCATCCCATTTTTTTCATTTTTTTAATTGAGCTGCTAACTTGGACTAGTTAGCGCATCAACTGGTTTTTGTAAAATGTGCCACTAGCCACATTAAATCCTTTGCAATATACTGAGTTGGTACAAGAAGTTTGAGGCCGTTTGGAAATCCACCTGAATTTTACTGACATTTAAAAAAAGGCTGGAAAAGTGTTCCAGGGCCATTGTTTTAAAACCAGGGGCATTTTTGGAAACCAAATGAGGTTGGTTTCACCATGAAAATTAGGCAATGAATATTGGCAACCTAACGAACATTTTTTTTCGGCGGTTGAAGAAATAAGAATTTGACTTGTTATTTGGATTTTAAATTGACTTTGTTTTTATCAAGAGGCAATTTGGCTTGGAAAAACATGATGACATAGCATCATTAGCAGGAGTTTACTGTAGCATGATTCTCGGGGTGTTAGAATCATCGTCTCTCAACAACTTGATGTTCAGAATGACATCAGCCACTCCTAAATCCTTTGTCTCAAAACAACTAGATAGGAAATCCTTGACCTCCTTAATAACATTCATATTTGTTCCAAAAATCAGTATGTCATCAACATACAAGCAAAGGATAACTCCCTCGCCCCCACCATGGCGATAGTACACACATTTAGTAGCTTCGTTTATAACAAAGCCTGCAGCTGTTAAAGTTCTTTCAAACTTCCCATGCCACTGTTTGGGTGCTTGCTTGAGTCCATACAAAGACTTCAGCAACTTGCACACTTTTCTTTCCTAACCATCTATTACAAACCCATCTGGTTGTTCCATATAAATTTCCTCTTCCAACTCTCCATTTAGGAAAGCAGTCTTAACATCCACTTGATGAACGAGAAGACCATGTGAGGCAGCTAATGAAAGTAGTACGCTAATAGTGGTCAGTCGAGCCACATGTGAGTAAGTATCAAAGAAGTCTTCACCTTCCTTTTGGGTATAACCCTTGGCCACGAGCTGTGCCTTGTACTTATCGATAGTACCATCAGGCCTAAGCTTCTTCTTGAATACCCATTTGCACCCTATAGGTTTGCACCCATAAGGACGATCAGTTATCTCCCAAGTTTCATTTGCCAAGATGGAATCCATCTCACTACGGACCGCTTCCTTCCAGTAGTCAGCATCTTCAGATGCATAGGCCTCTGAAATAGAACTGGGAGTGTCATCTATTAGATAGACAAGAAAATCATCACCAAAGGACTTTGCATTCCTCTGTCTCTTGCTCCTAGTAGGAACTTCATTGTTCTCCTCCACAGGATTTTCAAAGTGTTCCATCAAAATGGCAGGTTCAATAATTGTAACTGGTTCCTGATTCGATGAACTAGGCATCTCCTGATTAGATGAGGTAGCCATATCCTTCATGGGAAAGATATCTTCAACGAAAGTCACATCATTCGACTTCATGATCGTACCGACATGCATGTCAGGTACCTCAGATTTTACAACCAAGAATTTATAGCCAATGCTATGAAAGGCATATCCTAGGAAAACACAATCCACGGTTTTTGGTCCAAGTTTACGCTTCTTTGGAATTGGCACATTGACTTTCGCCAAACAACCCCAAGTTCGTAGGTAAGAGAGTTTTAACCTTTTCTTCTCCCGTTCCTCGAATGGAGTTATCTCTTTGTTCTTTGTGGGAACTCGGTTTAGGACATGACATGCAGTCAATATCGCCTCCCCCCACCATGCCTGAGAGACCCGGTGTGTCTAACATGGCGTTAACCAAATCAGTTAGAGTGCGGTTCTTTCTTTTGGCCACCCCATTTCACTGAGGTGAATAGGGAGGCGTCCTCTCATGGATTATATCATGTTCCGCACAAAAGGAATCAAAATCATTTGAGAAATACTCTCCACCACGATCAGACCTAAGCCTCTTGATCCTTCGATCAAGTTGGTTTTCTGCTTCAGCTTTATAGATCTTAAAATAGTTCAAAGCCTCATCCTTAGATTTCAGAAGATACACATGGCAGTATCTAGTGGAGTCATCAATTAACATCATAAAATACTTCTTTCCACCTTTTGTCAACACACCAATCATTTCACAAAGATCTCAATGTATGAGCTCTAGTGGTGCAAGATTTCTTGTTTCCGCAGTCATATGAGACTTACGAGGTTGCTTAGCTTGCACACACACTTGACACTTAGATCCCTTGATAGTGATGAAACTAGGGATTAAGTTCAACTTCGCTAGTCACGACATGCAACCAAAGTTAACATGACAGAGATGTTAATGCCACACATTTGATTCACTATTGTTGCAAACATGATTAACAAATTTATTGCAAATGTCCGACAAGGATAAACGAAACAGGCCTCCTGATTCATAGCCTTTACCAACAAAGGTTCCATACTTGGATATTACAAATTTATTACACTCAAAGACAAGCTTGTACCATCCCTACACAGAAGAGATCCGCTAACAAGATTTTTATTGACGGAGGGGACATAATGCATGTTCTTCAGCCGCACAATCTTCCCCGAAGTAAGCTTCAGATCAACCATGCCAACACCACGAATAGAATCACTTAACCATTGCCCATCAGCACGGTGGAAGTCCCTGTGGTCTGATAAGACGAAAACATGGAAATATCACCGCATACATGCACATTAGCACCCATGTCAATCAACCAATCGGGAGAATGACATACTAAAAGAATAGTGGGAAATATACCATACCCAGCATCCCTCATGTCAGTGTCTCCAATGACAACATTAGCGATCTTGCCGCCTTTTCCAAGATGACTCTTGTCATAGCGATTAGGGCAACTAGGAGCCCAGTGATCAGGATCTCCGCACACATGACAAACAGCTTTCTTCTTGTCATTCTTCTTCTTGAAGTTGGTGTGCTGTACAGCCTTGTTCTTCCCATCAAACTTGACCTTGTTCTTGAACTTATGGGGCTGGAAGTTTTTCTTATGTATCAGATCGTCCCTCAATACCTCGATCACGTGTGTCCTTTGCTATCGCCTTTTCTTCCACATCAAGATTACCAATAGATCCGGAACGGAAAACTCCTGCCTCTTATGCTTCAGTAAGGTAGCAAAGTTCCTCCACGAAGGAGGAAGCTTAGTGATGATGCCTCTGGCAACAAACTTGTCCAGTAGCATACAATTGAAGTGCTCAAGTTCTCTAGCAAATGACTATACCTCGTGAGCTTGCTCAACCACGGAGCACTCTTCAGTCATCCTGTAGTCATAGAATTATTCCGGGATGTACAGCCCAGCGCCGGCATCCGATACCCCAAACTTGGCCTTGAATGCGTCCCACATATCTTTTCCATTATCAATTGATGCATAAGCATCAACTATGTTCTCACCGGAACACTCAAGAGAGCAGCCTTAAACGGAGTATCCATTTTCTGAAAAGCTTGTTCCTGTTGGGCATCATACTCCCCTTCAGGTTTGCCAAGATTGGCATCATAGCAACTCATGGTTTGAAACCATAAGACTGCTCTCATGTGCCACCTCTTATAGGGGATACCCTCAAACATAGGAGGTCTCATGGAAGCAGCAAAACTACTTGTGTAAATTGCCTATAATAAGGTTTTCGGATTGTTGGAAATATGAGCAATTTACCATATGATTTTATTAACGGAACTACTAGATAAAGCATGACTAAAATAGCAGAGATAAAGCAAGTCATGAAATATGACAGAGAGAATGTAAATAACATATGCAAATATGAACTAGAACCGAGCATATCTAGATCAGACAGTAGAGCAAGTTGCATGTATGAAGTAGAACTTAACATATCTAGGGAAAACACTAGAACAAGGAACTGTGGCAGGACCTCTAACGGAAAGAGCAAGAACACGTACGGGACAGCAGCAACAGAAGTAGCACTGGACTTGTGGTCGGTGTCCTAGCCAGCCATGTCGTCGAGGAGGTTGTCGACGTCGGGGAAGAAGTCGTCGTTGGGGAAGTAGTCGTTGGAGTCCAGGGCGTCCGTGATGAAGAAGTCAGTAGTCACGCGAAGCGCTCCCCAAAAACCTTACCGCCCTCCTCCCGTAGAGGACTCAAAGAGGTGCGGTTTCGAAGGCCTACTGTCCTGACTCGCGGTGCACGCCGCAAGCCAGGATGAGGAAGACGACAGTAGCTCAGAGCTTGGAACCGGTGGCGAGAGGAGGAAGAAGTTATGGTGTGCATCTCTGGAGAGGAGCGACCTCCCTTTTCTAGGCACAGGAGAGAGAGCCAAGAGGGCAGCGTCGGAAGGTGAAACGAAAAGACGAAGACGAAGCGAACAGCCAGTATCCGAAAAGTTGCGCCGTTCGCATTCAGTCTCCACTATCGAAAAATCTTTTCAGCTTCCGTGTGACCTCTCGTATACCAGTCGTGTGTGGCAAAAATTTAGACATCGGCTCGGCTCATTCCCACACTCGCGGCGTCGTGTCGTGATGAGGTGAGGCGTGGCGTGGCGAGGCGGGCGGTGGAGGATGAGCGCGCGTGAATGTCCCTCTTGTTCTCATGCTCATACATGTGGGAAAACATCCTCCCTTATAAGGAGGTCCAACTCCCACCGAACTAGCAATATAGGACTAAACTTTAGTTCCACCTCTTTCCTTGCACGAATGGGCTGCGTGGGCCTCTAGGATTTATTAGGAATTTTTGAAACTGCTATTGGGCTGGCCCAAAATAGACAAAATTCCAGCAGGGGACACAAGAGACTTTTTGTTATTTGGTTTCAGGGTTGTTTGAGAGATACCATCTTCATCATACGCCTCCCACGGATTGATAAACCTTAGGTCATCCACCTGAGGGAAATTTGCTACTGTCCTACAAAACTCTGCACTTGGAGGCCCAACACGAGTCTACAAGAAGAAGATTGTGTAGTAGACATCAAGCTCTTTTCTGGCACCGTTGTCGGGGAGGTTAGTGTTTGAAGGTACATCTTTAGATCTTGCAATCGAATATTTTAGTTTCTTGTTTTATCACTAGTTTAGTCTATAAAATAAAACTACAAAAAAATGGAATTGAGGTTGCCTCATATGCTTCATCTTTTTAATGTCTTCCGTGAAAATGATGGAAAGGAAAACTGTGCTCAAGTGTTAGAAGAAGAAGTCTATAAATGTTTGGCACTAAATGTTTGAATGATGGGAATGATTGCAATGTTGTTAGTAAGAATTCTTTGAATATCCTTGATGCTAATGATATGCAAAGCCACAAGCTTGGGGATGCTATGTTTGATGAAGATGATATTTTTCCCCCAAGTTTTGATGAGAACATTTATTATTATGATAGCATGCCTCCTATTTATGATGATTATATTGATGAAAGTGGATTTGGAGAGGTCATGACTTTATTTAGTGATGAATCCACTATTTCGGAAGAGGTTCCAACTGATTATGAGAACAAAGTTCCTATCTATGATGATTATTGTGATGACATGTATGCTATAAGGAATAATGATAACCATGAAACTTGCCATCATGATTTTAATTTTCAATTGGATTATGCGTCACATGATAGTTATTTTGTTGAGTTTGCTCCCACTACTATTAATGAGAAGAATTTTGCTTATGTGGAGAGTAGTAAAATTTCTATGCTTATGGATCATGAAAGTAATGCTTTATGTGATGGTTATATTGTTGAATTAATTCATGATGCCACTGAAAATTATTATGAGAGAGGAACATATGCTTTTACATATCTCAATAATACCAGGTTTCCTCTCTATGTGTTGAAAGTTTTGAAGTCATGCTTGTTTTGCCTTCCTATGCTAGTTGATTCTTGCTCTCATAAGTTGTTTGCTGACAAAATCCCTATGCATAGGAAGTGTGTTAGACTTAAATGTGCTTGTCACATATGTTTCATGATGCTCTCTTTGCGTTTCAATTATTTACTTTTATGCGAGCATCATTGAAATCATCATGCCTAGCTAGAAAGGCATTAAAGAAAAAAGCGCTTGTTGGGAGACAACCCAATATTTACCCCTACTGTTTTTGCATGTTCACATGATTAAGCTACTGTGGTAATCATGTTTTATAGCTTTTGTTTCAATAAAGTGCCAAGTAAAGCCTTTGGGATAGTGTGGATGATAGTTCATTCAATTCTGTCCAAAAACAAAAACTTTTGCGCCCAGTCACAGAATTGTTAAATATCACTAGAGCGTCGAAAAATTCTGAATTTTTTATAGTATGTTGATATACAAATTTCCTACGTTGTCCTAATTTTACAGATTTTTTGGAGTTACAGAAGTATGGATAGTTTCCAGATTACTACAAATTGTTCTGTTTTTGACAGATTTTGTTTTCATTGTGTTGTTTGCTTATTTTGATGAATCTATGAGTAGTATCGGAGGGTATGGACCATGGAGAAGTTGGAATACATTATACAAAACAATAATATAAATTTAGATTGAGTTCACAACAGTACCTAAGTGGTGATTTGCTTTACTATACTAACTGAGCTTACGAGTTTTCTGTTGAGTTTTGTGTTGTGAAGTTTTCATGTTCTGGGTGAAGTTTCGATGGAGTACGAAATAAGGAGTGGCAAGAACCTAAGCTTGGGGATGCCCAAGGCACCGCAAGGTAATATTAAAGGACAACAGAGCATCTAAGCTTGGGATGCCCCGGATGGCATCCCCTCTTTCGTCTTTGTTCATCGGTAACCTTACTTGGAGCTATGTTTTTATTCACCACATGATATGTGTTTTTCTTGGAGCATCATTTTATTTTATTAGGATTTTCTTGCTGTTTGAATAATATCCCAAGATCTGAATTTTTTAAGTGTTAGAGAGTCTGCACATAGTTACATAATTATTCGACTACTCATTGATCTTCACTTATATCTTTTGGAGTAGTTTATCCTTTGCTCTAGTGCTTCACTTATATATTTTTAGAGCACGGCGGTAGTTTTATTTTGAATAAATTGTTGAACTCTCATGCTTCACTTATATCATTTTGAGATTCTCTAAACAGCATGGTAATTTTCTTAGGTTATGAATTTAGTCCTAATATGATAGGCATCCAAGAGGGATATAATAAAAACTTTCATATTAAGTGCATTGAATACTATGAGAAGTTTGATTCCTTATGATTGTTTTGAGATATAAAGATGGTGATATTAGAGTCATGCTAGTGAGTAATTGTAGATTGTAGAAATACTTGTGTTGAAGTTTGTGATTCCCATAGCATGCATGTATGGTGAACCGTTATGTAACGAAGTCGGAGCATGATTTATTTATTGAACGTCTTCCTTATGAGTGGCGGTCGGAGATGAGCGATGGTATTTTCCTACCAATTTATCCCCCTAGGAGCATGCGTGTAGTACTTTGTTTCGATAGCTAATATACTTTTGCAATAAGTATGTGAGTTCTTTATGACTAATGTTGAGTCCATGGATTATACGCACTCTCACCCTTCCACCATTGCTAGCCTCTCTAGTACCGCGCAACTTTCGCCGGTACCATACACCCACCATATACCTTCCACAAAACAGCCACCATACCTACCTATTATGGCATTTCCATAGCCATTCCGAGATATATTGCCATGCAACTTTCCACCGTTTTGTTTATTATGACACGCATCATCATTGTCATATTGCTTTGCATGATCATGTAGTTGACATCGTATTTGTGGCAAAGCCACCATTCATAATTCTTTCATACATGTCACTCTTGATTCATTGCACATCCCGGTACACCGCCAGAGGCATTCATATCGAGTCATATTTTGTTCTAAGTATCGAGTTGAAATTCCTGAGTTGTAAGTAAATAAAAGTGTGATGATCTTCATTATTAGAGCATCGTCCCATGTGAGGAATTAAAAAAAGAGAAAAGGAAAAAAAAGAAGGCCCGAAAAAGATAAAACAAATGAGAGAAAAGGAGAGACGGGGCAATGTTACTCTCCTTTTACCACACTTGTGCTTCAAAGTAGCACCATGATCTTCATGATAGAGAGTCTCCAATGTTAGTCACTGTCATATACTAGTGGGATTTTTTTCATTATAGAACTTGGCTTGTATATTCCAACGATGGGCTTCCTGAAATTGCCCTAGGTCTTCGTGAGCAAGCAAGTTGGATGCACACCCACTTAGTTTCTTTTTTCCCTTTCATACACTTATAGCTCTAGTGCATCCGTTGCGTGGCAATCCCTACTCACTCACATTGATATCTATTGATGGGCATCTCCATAGTCTTTTGATACGCCTAGTTGATGTGAGATTATCTCCTTCTTTTTGTCTTCTCCACAACCACCATATTCTATTCCACCTATAGTGTTATGTCCATGGCTCACGCTCATGTATTGCATGAAAGTTGAAAAGGTTTGAGAACATCAAAAGTATGAAACAATTTCTTGGATTGTCATCGGGGTTGTGCATGATTTGAATATTTTGTGTGATGAAGATGGAGCATAGCCAGACTATATGATTTTGTAGGGATAACTTTCTTTGGCCATGTTATTTTGAGAAGACACGATTGCTTTATTAGTATGCTTGAAGTATTATTGTTTTTATGCTAATATTAAACTTTTGTTTTGAATCTTATGGATCTGAATATTCTTTCCACAATAACGAAGGTTACATGGATGAATATGTTAGGTAGCAGTCCACATCAAAAATGTTGTTTTCATCATTTACCTACTCGAGGACGAGATGGAAATTAAGCTTGGGATGCTTGATATGTCTCCAACGTATGTATAATTTTTTATTGTTCCATGCTATTATATTATCCATCTTGGATGTTTTATATGCATTTTATATGCTATTTTATATGATTTTTGGGACTAACCTATTAACCTAGAGCCCAATGCCAATTTCTGTTTTTCCTTGCTTTTGAGTTTCGCAGAAAGGGAATATCAAACGGAGTCCAAATGAGCTGAAAATTTACGGTGATTTTTTATGGACCAGAAGAAGCCCTCGAAGCAAAAGAGTTGGGCCAGAAGAGTCACAAGGCCTCCACAAGGGTGGAGGGCACGCACCATGTCTTGTCTTCGCCTCGTGGACCCCTCTGACTTGTTCCCGGCGCCAAAAATTCCTATAAATATAGAAACCCACAGAAATAAACCTAGATCGGGAGTTCCGCTGCCGCAAGCCTCTGTAGCCACGAAAAACCAATCAGCAGCCCGTTCCGGCACCCTGCCGGAAGGGGAAACCATCACCGGTGGCAATCTTCATCATCCTGGTGGTCTCCATGACAAGGAGGGAGTAGTTCAGCCTCGGGGCTGAGGGTATGTACGAGTAGCTATGCGTTTGATCTCTCTCTCTCTCTCATGTTCTTGATATGGCACGATCTTAATGTACCGCAAGCTTTCTACTATAGTTATATCATATGGTGTTTTCTCCCCTCTACCTTCTTGTAATGAATTGAGTCTTGCTCTTTCAGGATTCGTTATGTTGAATTGAGTATTGGATTTGAGAACACTTGATGTATGTCTTGTGATGGAATATCTGTGGTGACAATGGAATGTTCTATTAATTCACTTGATGTATTGTTTTGGCACTCAACTTGCGGATTCCCGAGGTGACATTGGGGTAATCCATGCATAGGGGTTGATGCACGTTATCGTCCTACATTCTCTGATAGAAACTTTGGAATTATTCTTTGTTGCACGTTGAGGGATTGCCATATGATTTAATTATGTTATCATTGTTGAGAGAACTTGCATGATATGTCTCCAACGTATCTATAATTTATGAAGTATTCATGCTGTTGTTTTATCATTCTTGGATGTTTTACAATCATTTTATAGCAACTTTATATCATTTTTTGGGACTAACCTATTGACCCAGTGCCCAGTGCCAGTTGCTGTTTTTTGCTTGTTTTTTTTACTTTGCAGGAAATCAGTACCAAACAGAGTCCAAATGCAACGGAACTTCGTGGAGATTTTTTATGGACCAGAACACCAATAGTGGGCCAAAGAAGCACCTAGGGGGTGCCCCGAGGGGGGCACAACCCACCAGGGCTCGCCTGGGAGCCCAGGCGCACCCAGGTGGGTTGTGCCCACCTCGGTGGCCTCCCGCACTCTTCCTTGCACTATAAATTCCCAAATATTCCGAAATCCTTCAGGGTTACCCTAGATCAGAAGTTCCGCCGCTGCCGCAAGGCTCTGTATCCATGAAAACCAATCTAGACCCCGTTCTGGCACCCTGCCGGAGGGGGGAATCATCTCCGGTGGCCATCTTCATCACCCCGGCGACCACAATGATGAGGAGGGAGTAGTCCACCCTCGGGGCTGAGGGTTTGTACCAGTAGCTATGTGTTTAATCTCTCTCTCACTCTCTCTCTCTCGTGATCTATATCATGGGCTTTGTTAATAAAGATGGATCATATGTTGTTTCTCCCCTCTATACTCTTGTTGTGATGAATTGAATCTTTACCCTTAGAAGTTTTGTCTTGTCGGATTGAATATTCAGATATGAGAACCCATGATGTATGTCTCGTGGTATGAATACTTGAGGTGGCAATGGGGTATCGTATTGATTCACTTGATATATTTTTTGGCACTCAACTCACGGGTTCCCGAGGTGACATTGAGGTAATCTATGCATAGGGGTTGATGCACGTTTTTATTATCTTTTCTCCGATAGAAACTTTGGGGTCTCTCTGTAGTTCTTTGTGTGGATTGAGTATTATGAATATGAATTTGCTTTGGTGTTATTTTAGTACGAACTCTTGGTTAGATCGATCGAAAAGAATAGCTTGCGTTATTTTAGTATGAACTCTAGGATAGATCGATCGGAAAGAATAGCTTAGATTGGTTTCGTACCCTACAAACAATTTCTATATTTTGTTCTCCGCTAATAGGAACTCGGGAGTGATTCTTTGTTGCACTTTGAGGGATAATCATATTATCCAACTATGTTAGCATTGGTGAGAGGTTGCACTAGTGAAAGTACGGACCCTAGGCCTTGTTTTCAAGCATTGCAATACCGTTTTTGTGCCCGTTTACTAATTTCTACCCTTCTGTTTTTATTTATTCAGATTATAAAAATATATTTCCACCATCAATATTACACTTTTATCACCATCTCTTCGCTGAACTAGTGCACCTATACAATCGCCATTGTATTGGGTGTGTTGAGGACACAAGAGATTTCTTGTATTTGGTTGCAGGGTCGTTTGAGAGAGACCATCTTCATCCTACACCTCTCACGGATTGATAAACCTTAGGTCCTCCACTTGAGGGAAAGTTGCTATTGTCCTACAAAACTCTACGCTTGGAGGCCCAACCCGTGTCTACAAGAATAAAGTTGCGTAGTAGAGATCAAGCTCTTTTCTAGCACCGCTGCCGGGGAGGTGAGTGCTTGAAGGTTTATCTTTAGTTCTTGCAATTGAATCGTTTATTTTCTTTTTTATCACTAGTTTGGTTTATTATAGAAAACAACATAAAAAATGGAATTGAGGTTGCATCATATTATTGATCATCTTTATAATATCTTTCTTGAAAATGATGGATCGGAAAATTGTGCTCAATTGTTAGAATAAGAAGTCAATAAAATGTTTGGCACAAAATATTTGAATGATGAGCATGATTGCAATGTTTTTAGTATAAATTCTTTGAATATCCATGATGTTAATTTTATGCCAAGCCACAAGCTTGGGGATGCTATGCTTGATGAGAATGACATGTTTGAGAATTTATTTGCTGCAATTAATGTTTGTCCCAAGCTTGGGGATGCTATGTTTAATGAAGATGATCTTTTTAGTTCCCCTACTTTGAATGATCAAACTTTCTATGATGCTTGCATGCCTCCTATCTATGATGAGAACAAAGTTGCTACTTATGATGATTATTGTGATGATACCTATGTTATAAAAAGTAGTGATAATTATTGTCATAATTTTGAATATCCTTTTACTGAACATTACTCTTTTAATGTGGGAACAATTTATAGTATTCGAGTTTCCTATGATACTCCCACTATTATGAATGAGAATAAAATTGCTTATGTGGAGAGTAATAAATTTTCTATGCTTGTCGATCACGAAAAATGCTTTATTTAATGGTTATATTGACGAATCTATTCATGATGATACTGAAAATTATTATGAGAGAGGAACTTATGACTCGTGATGCTCTCTTTATGTTTCAATTCTTATCTTTTATGCGAGCATCATTGAAATCATCATGCCTAGCTAAAAGGCATTAAAGAAAAGCGCTTGTTGAGAGACAACCCAACACTTTTACTTACTGTTTTTGTGTGCTCACATGATTATGCTACTGTATTAATCATGTTTTATTGATTTTGTTTCAATTAAGTGCCAAGTAAAGCCTTTGGGATCATGTTGGGTGATAGTTGATTTGACCCTGCTGAAAAACAGAAACTTTTGCGCTCACGAAAATAAGTCTCATTTTTAACAAAAGAGTGCTTTCGAGTTGATTCTTTTTGAATAATTTTAATATACAAATTTCTCACGTGGTCCTAATTTTTTCATAATTTTTGGAGTAGCAGAAGTATGGTAGTTATCCAGATCATTACAGACTGTTCGGTTTTTGACAGATTCTGTTTTCAATGCATAGTTTGCTTGCTTTCTAGTTTCTATGGCTTATATTGCTCAATAGAAATTGTGGAAATGATATGCTACAGTAGGCATTGTGTGGAAACAATTATGAATCTTGTCTTTGACAGTACCAAATTGAAATGGTTTGCTCTTTATCATACTAACCTATCTCACGAAGTTCCATTAAGTTTTGTGTGATTGAAGTTTTCAAGTTTTGGGTGAGATATCTATATGAGGAGAATAAGGAGTGACAAGACCCTAAGATTGGGGATGCCCAAGGCACCCCAAGATAATATTGAAGGAATATCCAAGCAACTAAGCTTGGGGATGCCTCGGAAGGCATCCCCTCTTTTGTCTGTAACATTATCGTTAACCTCACTTGGAGCTATGTTTTCATTCGTCACATGATATGTGTTTTGCGTGGAGCTTCAATTTATTTTGTTAGGATTTGCTTGCTGTTATTTAGAATAATTGTTTTCATCTTTTATTTTAATGAAAGTGACATTGATAGCCTTTGCCATGCTTATTGTAGCGACCCGACCTCAGATGGTCAAGTCTCTGTGTTTCAGTGTCATCCTGGATCAAGAATGTCTTGACACACACGATTCAAGGATTTATAACAGAGTAACAATCACACACTTATTACATCGAATGTCTCAAAAGAGAACTTATTACAATAATATGGCTTAAGGCCATCTAATGCGATAACAGCGGAAGGCTTGGAAGATAAAGTGAGTCCATCAACTCCAACGGCATAGCTGAGCTGCACGGCACGACCTAACGAACCTTACTCCTCGTCTGAAAAGTCTGCAACATAATATGTTGCAGCCCGAAAACGGGTCAGCACATGGAATATGCTGGCAATATAACACAGTAGAGCAAGAACAGGATAATGATATCACTACATGCATATTTGGCTGATGGAAAGCTCTATGGTTATAGTTTTGTGAAAAGCCAATTTTTCCCTACAACAAAGGAATAAATTTTAATTTAACTATCATGGTGGTTGAAACATTGAGAAGGTATGACCCCAACTCAATCCCAATTAAAGTATTTAACAACCCAACATTATTAATTAAGAGTGATGAGATACATGTGATAACTCAAGTACTAGACACTCAAGATTGTCCATAACCGGGGACACGGCTAACCATGATTAGATTGTACACTCTGCAGAGGTTTGCGCACTTTTCCCCACAAGACACGATCGCCTCCATTGGTTTCTCGCACTGCATGGTGTTTGAGAAACGGATGACCAAGACACGGTCTTTCCGAAACGTTAACTCCCTACTCCGGGTAGACCATACCAAACCTACAAAACCCACTACCTGCTGATCTACCTCTTCAAGAGCTTCACGTAACTTACTCAACTATGCTAGAGCCCATAATAGCTTGTGGCTGCACACGGAAGTTTCTAGCATGAATCATCTCAGTTCCCTTTAAGCCTGGGTGGCGGTCCATAGGAAGATCACACGGGTACCCCGGGATTTTCCAAAACAATAATACAGACAACACTGGGTTCCCCAGGTGCCTCAATCCACCCAGATGTTAATTTAAGTGGCCACCTTAAGTTAAACCATTAATTAACAATCTTACATCTGTCATGGATTCACTCAAAAACCCAAACCACGTCTACGAGCATAGCATAGCAATATAAGCAACGCGTAGAAGTAACTCCCAAGGGTTTGATAGTAACAGGCCAATAGGTTCTACCTCAACAACTACTTCCCAACCCACAAGTTAATGACATCCTAATCATGCAATGTTTGAGGATTGAACTAATGCATAAAAACTGGGTATGAAAAGAGTATTATCAATGTGTTACTTGCCTTGCTGACGATCCACGAATCCTAGAGACTCGTAGTAACACGCTTCGCACTCCGGGAATTCTATCGAAAGCAAACAATAACATACATAAGCAAAAAGCAAAGATGCACAAACAAAACTCAAATAAAAGAGGTTGACCAAAAAGTTCAACTTAACAACTCCGGTTCGCAAAAAGAATCAAATCAAACGGAGCAACGAAACTCGAACGGCGAAAGAAACAAGATCCGTTTACTAATCTGAACTAAGGTCAAATTTTGCAGTACCAAAATCTTGTTTAAGTTGATTAAACAGAAAGAGGGTCTCGAAACGAAGATCTAGGCGCTTGAATGCCTGATTCCGACAAACGAGCGAAAAGATAAACATAAATTAAGATCGGATCAGAAATCGCTATCGAAAATAATCGCAGTTAATCCGATAAAAAGAAAACTGACGAACAGACTAACGAACGAGCGTTCATTAGCTGTAACTAACGGGCAAACAAACGTTCATTTAAACAAACGTACGGACGAACGTCCGCTAATTAGAAGAAACGAGAAAAACTGGCGAACCGATCTAAAAAAACCGAACTAGGGTTTCTAAAAAAACAAATGGTTTTCTTCAGAAAACCGGGCGATTACTCGGCTCGGCTCGGCGGGTTCGGTCTTGGCGGGCGGCGTGGCGTGGCGGGGCGGGCTGCTGGCAGCGGCGGAGGCGGCGGCGGGCTGGCGGCAGCGCTAAGCGGCGGTAAGCGGCGGCGCAGTGGCTGCAGCGGCGGCGGGGTGAGGGCTCTAGGGGGCGGTATTTAAAGGTAGGGGCTGCTTGGGGAAGGGCCATGGCGGCGGCGGCGACGAGTCCGCTCGGACTCCTCGTCCGAGCGGCAGCGTGAGGCGCGCTTGCATGGGGTGGCGGCGGCTTGGGCCGGCCTGGCTCGGTTGGGCCTTTGGCCCAGTCGGGCGCGGGGAAGATTTTTTTTAAAATAATTTCACCAACAGAAAATAAATCCTATAAAATAAAATAAAAATCTAAAAATGCCAAAACAAATTTTCGCCGTCTAAATGAAATATTTAGAACGAGATGAACATTTTCTTGGCCCTAAAATGCAATTTTGAAAACGTGCAATTTTTCTAATCCAAATAAAATCAAATAAAAATCGAATAAATGATTTTAACATTTTTCCTCCAATATTTCAATTGTTTTGGAGAAGTCATATTATCTCCTCTCATAAATTTTTAATATGAAATATTTTCAGAGAGAAAAATAATTAAAACCAAAATCCTCGTTTCAATATTCGATAAAAATCAAATAAGAAACCCGAAAAATCCCCAACTCTCTCCGAGGGTCCTTGAGTTGCTTAGGATTTCGAGGATTGCGGAACGAAAATGCAATAAAATATGATATGCATGAATGACCTATGTATAACATTCCAAATTGAAAATTTGGGATGTTACAAACCTACCCCCCTTAAGATGAATCTCGTCCTCGAGATTCGGGTTGGCTAGAAAATAGGTGCGGGTGGTCTGCTGTACTGAATTCCAATCTCGTACCCAAGGTCTGGAGAAACTGATACCAAAACTTTGAAGTAAATTGTGTTCCCCTATCTGATACGATGGTCCTTGGAACTCCATGCAGACATACGATCCTGGACATATATATCTTGGCCAAGTTCGCACTTGTATAAGTGGTTTTCACTGGGATAAAGTGAGCCACTTTGGTCAAGCGATCAACTACTACCCATATTGAATCATATCCTGCTTTGGTCCTAGGTAGTCCGGTGATAAAGTCCATGCCAAGTTTATCCCACTTCCATTCGGGTATCGGCATAGGCTGTAACAGTCCTGCTGGCTTTTGATGCTCTACCTTAACTCTCTGACATACATCACATACGGCTACATACTCGGCGATATCCTTTTTCATACCAGTCCACCAGAAACGTTCCTTCAAATCCAAATACATCTTGGTGTTTCCGGGGTGTATCGAGTATGGTGAGTCATGAGCCTCCTGAAGTATTAATTTCCTGATCTCTGGGTTATTGGGCACATAAACTCGGTCCTCAAACCATACGGTATCGTGCTCATCCTCGCGAAAACCTTTGGCCTTTCCTGTGCTCATCTTCTCCTTTATCTCGGAAATCTCTTTGTCATCCTTCTGAGCTTCTCGAATCTTACCCAACAATGTAGACTGAACTTTCATTGTTGCAACAAAACCTCTAGGAACAATCTCTAACCGAAGTTCCATAATATCCTCAGCTAACTCCTTCGGCAGTCCTCTATTTTCAAGGATATTAGCATAACTCTTTCGGCTCAAAGCGTCTGCTACAACATTGGCCTTACCGGGACGATAGTGTAGATTCATATCGTAATCCTTTATAAGCTCCAACCATCTTCTCTGCCTAAGGTTCAGCTCCTTTTGGGTGAAAATGTACTTCAAACTCTTATGATCCGTGTACATATCACAACGGTTTCCAATAAGGTAATGTCTCCAAGTCTTCAATGCATGCACTACGGCTGCTAACTCCAAATCATGCGTGGCATAGTTGAACTCATGGGGTTTTAGTTGTCGTGAGGCATACGAAACAACTCTTACGTCCTGCATAAGCACACATCCAAGTCCTAAGCGAGAGGCTTCGCAATACACTTGAAACTCCTTATGTATATCTGGCAGTATTAGCACTGGGGCTGTAGTCAAACGTTTCTTCAACTCCTGAAAACTTGCCTCGCAATCCTATGTCCATTTAAACTTAGTATCCTTCTTCAATAGTTCAGTCATTGGCTTTGCAATCTTGGAATTTTTTTTAATGAATCTCCAATAGTATCCTGCGAGTCCAAGTAAACTGCGGATCTCGCTAACTGAAGTGGGTGCCAACCATTCAGTGACTGACTGAACCTTGCTGGGGTCTACCGCTATACCTTTTCTTGATATAACATGCCCAAGGAATCCGACTTCCTTCAACCAAAAATCACACTTGCTGAACTTGGCGTATAACTAGTGTTCCTTGAGTTTCTCGAGTACTAAACGCAAATGCTCCTTGTGCTCCACTTCATTCTTCGAGTATACCATAATATCATCAGTAAACACCACAACAAACTTGTCCAAATACTCCATGAACACCTTGTTAATCATGCTCATGAAATAGGCAGGGGTGTTAGTCAGTCCAAACGACATGACCGTATACTCGTATAATCCATATCGCGTGGTGAACGTTGTCTTTGGTATATCCTTCTCTCGAATCTTTAACTGATGGTATCCTGATCGTAGATCGATCTTCGAAAACACCTTAGCTCCTTGCAGCTGATCAAACAGATCATTGATCATCGGCAGTGGGTACTTGTTCTTAATCGTTACTTCATTCAAAGCTCGATAATCAACAACCATCCTTAAGGATTTATCCTTTTTCTCAACCAAAAGCACTGGAGCTCCCCAACGTGATGAACTCCTTCGAAATTAACCTTTCTCCTATAACTCCTTGATCTGTTTCTTAATTTCCTCCAGATCATTTGCGGGCATCCGATAGGGTCTCTTGGATATTGGCCCGGTAACTGGCAATAGCTCTATCAAAAACTTGATGTGTCGATCTGGTGGCATGCCTGGTAACTCCTCTGGGGAAACATCCGGGTAATCCTTCACTACTGGCACTTCCTCCTACACAACTCCTGTGAGGGTATTCACTTGGCTCACATGCCTAGATATATACTTAATCCTTTTTCCCTACGGGGTGGTGAGATAAATTGACTTACTCGCATAGTCAATACTTCCTCCATACTTTGACATCCAGTCCATACCTAATATCACATCCAATCCTTATGACTCCAAGATAATTAGGTCGGACGGAAAAACATGTGTGCCAATGGATAGGGGTATCTGGTTGCACCATCGGCTGGCCATGTACTCTGCTCCAGGTGAACTCACTAGGAGAGGGGTTCTAAGGGTTTGGAATGGTAATTTAAACTTATCCACGAATCCCCTTGATATGTATGAATGCGATGCACCAGTATCGAAAAGAACAAGAGCGGTAAATGACTTAACCAAAAACTTACCTATTACCGCATCTGGCTGCTCTTCAACCTCCTCCACGTTAACGTGGTCCACTTGTCCTTTGTTGAATGGATTGGGCTTCTTCCCAGCGCTTCCATTTCCGGTTCCATTCCTGCCTTCAGGGCAATCATTGGCATAGTGCCCCGTCTTCCCGCACTTAAAGCAAGTAACTTAACTTAGGTCTCTTTTGGCGGGTGTAGCTGGATTGGAGCGATTCTGATTGTTGTTTGATCCGTTCCCATTTCCATTCTTAGCACCATTGTGGTTATACGATCCTCCTCCAGTGTGGGTGTGACCTCCATGGTTATGAACAAGTCCTCCCAAATTCGGGGTTAAGCGAGGCTTCTGCTGAGCTCCTGAGTTATACTTCCCTTGTCCATACTTCCTCTTACGACTTTCAATCTGCTGCTGCTTCCCTTCAATCATAAGAGATTTATCTACCAACTCCTGGTAGTTGTTGAAGGTTGCTACCATCAACTGCATGCTCATCTTATCATTCAGCCCTTCCATAAACTTCTCCTGCTTCGCGGCATCTATGGCCACATCATCAGGGGCATAGCATGATAGCTTGCTAAAATCATCCACGTACTGAGCCACAGTACGGTTCCCCTGGCGTAAGTTGCGGAACTCCCGCTTCTTCATCTGCATAGCTCCAGTGGAGACATGGGCTGTGCGGAAAGCTTGCTGAAACTGGTCCCAAGTAACATTGGCTATAGGAAAAGTAGCCGTGTAATTCTCCCACCATGAGGCTGCTGGTCCATCCAATTGGTGTGCGGCAAAGCGCACCTTCTCAGCATCTGTGCAACCTGCGATGGTCAACTCCCTTCCAATACGGCGTAGCCAATCGTCAGCAACTATTGGCTCGGTGCTACTGGAAAACACCGGCAGCTGTAACCTTAGAAAACGGGCTAGGTTGTCCACTGGCGGCGGGTTATTGTTGTTGTTGTTGTTGCCCTGGTTCTGAACTAGAAATTGCATCAAAGCATTCAGCTGCTGGATCAACTGGGTGAGTTCCGGTGGGAAAGCAAAACCGGTGTCACGTCTCGGAGGCATCTGATGGGTTTAGATGGAAGAGATTAGAATAGAAAAAGGTCTAACGAGAAAGCACTACCCATATGCACATGAGACAAACACAATCATTTCACTCAATCAATCAAGCAAGGGCATACAAACGGTCTAGAACTATCACAAAAGTGCTCGACTACTACTAAATACATGGGGGAATACTACTAATATATGGTGGTCATCTAGAAATTTTGATCGGTGGAAGACTCCATGATGTCTGCTCCAGCTTCGTCTTCATAGTCATCATCACTAGGATCGGAATCGGTGTCGTCGATGATGATGTAGTTGTCCGGTCAAGTGGGGTCGTCGTATTCTTCTACCGATGCTGATCCTCCCATGAATACTCCGATCTTCTTAACCAGGTCGTCATTCTTCTCCAGTAATATCTTGATTTCTTCCTCATATCCATAGCGTGTAAACTTGAGTTCTTCCTCCAGCTCGATGATCCTGGTCTTCGCCTTCTTCAATTCCATCATGTCTGCGCACATCTGATTCTCTTGACGTCGAATGTGCTGGTTTAGCTCCTGGAGGAAAGCTGCAATGGATTTATCCTTCCTGGTGCTGATTACTTCCCATTGCTCGTCTCAGTGAAACTTGGTATTTCAATGTTCAAGTACCTAGTGACTTCCTTCAAGTGGCTTCCAAAAGGTGTGTCTTCATCCGGTTGTGCAAACGTGTTCTTCATCTCCGTCATCCTAAAGAGTAGCAAATGGAGAGGAGTCAGAAATGAGTAGAGAAGGGTGACCTATGGTTCATCTTAGTGGTCGTGTCCTACACTCAGCGTGTGCTCTAATACCATCTTGTAGCGACCCGACCTCAGATGGTCAAGTCTCTGTGTTTCAGTGTCATCCCTGGATCAGTAATGCTAACACACATAGTACTCGAAGGATTTATAACAGAGTAGAAATCACAAACTTATTACATCGAATGTCTCAAAAGAGAACTTATTACAATAATATGGCTTAAGTCCATCTAATGTGATAACAGCGGAAGGCTTGGAAGATAAAGTGAGTCCATCAACTCCAACGGCATAGCTGAGCTGCACGACACGACCTAACGAACCTTACTCCTCGTCTGAAAAGTCTGCAACATAATATGTTGCAGCCAAAAATTGGTCAGCACATGGAATATGCTGGCAATATAACCTGATGAGAGCAAGAACATGATAATGCGATCACTACATGCATATTTGGCTGATGGAAAGCTCTATGGTTATAGTTTTGCGAAAAGCCAATTTTTCCCTACAACAAAGGAATAAATTTTAATTTAACTATCATGGTGGTTGAAACATTGAGAAGGTATAACCCCAACTCAATCCCAATTAAAGTATTTAACAACCCAACATTATTAATTAAGAGTGATGAGATGCATGTGATAACTCAAGTACTAGACACTCAAGATTGTCCATAAGCGGGGACACGGCTAACCATGATTAGATTGTACACTCTGCAGAGGTTTGCGCACTTTTCCCCACAAGACTCGATCACCTCCGTTGGTTTCTCGCACTGCATGGTGTTTGAGAAACGGATGACCGAGACACAGTCTTTCCGAATCGTTAACTACCTACTCTGGGTAGACCATACCAAACCTACAAAACCCACTACCTGCTGATCTACCTCTTCAAGAGCTTCACGTAACTTACTCAACTATGCTAGAGCCCATAATAGCTTGTGGATGCACACGGAAGTTTCTAGCATGAATCATCTCAGTTCCCAAAAAGCCTGGGTGGCGGTCCATAGGAAGATCACACGGGTACCCCGGGATTTTCCAAAAAAAAGAATACAGACAACACTGGGTTCCCTAGGTGCCTCAATCCACCCAGATGTTAATTTAAGTGGCCACCTTAAGTTAAACCATTAATTAACAATCTCACATCTGTCATGGATTCACTCAAACCCAAACCACGTCTACGAGCATAGCATAGCAATATAAGCAACGCGTAGAAGTAACTCCCAAGGGTTTGATAGTAACAGGGCAATAGGTTCTACCTCAACAACTACTTCCCAACCCACAAGTTAATGACATCCTTATCATGCAATGTTTGAGGATTGAACTAATGCATAAAAACTGGGTATGAAAAGAGTATGATCAATGTGTTACTTACCTTGCTGACGATCCGCGAATCCTAGAGACTCGTAGTAACACGCTTCGCACTCCGGGAATTCTATCGCAAGCAAACAATAACATACATAATAAACAAGCAAAGATGCACAAGCAAAACTGAAATAAAAGAGGTTGTACAGAAAGTTCAACTTAAGAACTCCGGTTCGCAAAAAGAATCAAATCAAACGGAGCAACGAAACTCGAACGGCGAAGGAAACAAGATCCGTTTACTAATCTGAACTAAGGTCAAATTTTACAGTACCAAAATCTTGTTTAAGTTGATTAAACATAAAGAGGGTCTCGAAACAAAGATCTAGGCGCTTGAATCGCCTAATTCCGACAAACGAGCGAAAAGATAAGTAGAAACTAAGATCAGATCAGAAATCACGATCGAAAATAATCGTAGATAAATCCGATAAAAAGAAAACTGACGAACAGACTAAGAACGAGCGTTCGTTAGCTGTAACTAACGGGCGAACAAACGTTCGTTTAAACGAACATACGGACGAACGTCCGCTAATTAGAAGAACCGAGAAAAACCGGCGAACCGATCTAAAAAAACCGAACTAGGGTTTCTAAAAAAATGAACGGTTTTCTTTAGAAAACCGGGGCGGTGGGGCGGCTACCTCGGCTTGGTTCCGGCCGGGCTCCGGCGGGGTTCCGGTGCAGCGGCGGGGCGGCGTGGAGTGGCGGGCTGCTGTGGCAGCGGCGGGAGGCGGCGGCGGCGGCGGCGGCGCAAGGGCGGCAGCAGCAAGGGGCGAGGGCTCTAGGGGGTATTTAAAGGAGGGGCTGATTGGGAAGGGGCCAAGGCGGCGGCGTCGACGGAGTCTGCTCGGACTCCTCGTCCGAGCGGCAGCAGGAGGCGTCTTGGGCGGCGGGGGCTTGGGCCGGCTTTGGCTCGGTGGGCCTTGACCCGATCGGTATGAGGAGGATTTTTAAAAAATAATTTCACGACAGAAAATAAATCCTATAAAATAAAATAAAATCTATAAATGCGAACAAATTTTCACCGTCTAAATGAAATATTTAGAACGAGATGAACATTTTCTTGGCCCTAAAATGCAATTTTGAAAACGTGTAATTTTTCTAATGCAAACAAAATCAAATAAAAATTGAATAAATGATTTTAACATTTTTCCTCCAATATTTCAATTGTTTTGGAGAAGTCATATTATCTCCTCTCATAAATTTTAATATGAAATATTTTCGGAGAGAAAAATAATTAAAACCAAAATCCTCGTTTCAATATTCGATAAAAATCAAATATGAAACCCGGAAAATCCCCAACTCTCTCCGAGGGTCCTTGAGTTGCTTAGGACTTCGAGGATTGCGGAACGAAAATGCAATAAAATATGATATGCATGAATGACCTATGTATAACATTCCAAATTGAAAATTTGGGATGTTACACTTATCTTGCAAGTATGCATGTTGCTGTTTGAAAACAGAAAGTTTATCGATGTTGCAAAAATTCCCGAGGAAAGTCAGAATGTGATAAAATGTTGAAACTTTTTGCATACTAAGCTCTGATAAATTTTTTACAGTGTTGTAGAATTTCATAATGTTTGGAGTTGAATAAGTATTGATACTCTTGCATTCTTTAGAGACTGTACTGTTTTGGCAGATTGCTGTTATGATTGCATTGTTTGCATATGCTTGCTTGTTTAATGAGTCTATTTGAGGATAGGAGTATGAAAAATGTAGAGGCATTTAGTATGCAATGTTGAATAATAATTTTAGTGATTTGCTACAGTAGAGAATGATAAGGTTTTTGCATTGGCTTATACTAACTTATTTCACGAGTTCTTGTTGAGTTTTGTGTGGATGAAGCTTTTGAGATTTAGGAAACCGTGATATGATAAAAATTAAGGAGACACAAAATATCAAGCTTGGGGATGCCCAAGGCGCCCCAAGATAATATTTCAAGAAGTCTCAAGCATCTAAGCTTGGGGATGCCCCGGTAGGCATCGCACCTTTCTTCATCAACAATTATAGGTTAGTATCGTTTGAGTCTAAGTTTTTGCTTCTTCACATGAGTTGTGCTATTCTTGAAATGTCATTTTATTTTGTTTTGCTTGCTATTTGAATAAAATACTTGGATCTAAAAGTTTTTAAATAAAATAGAGTCCTCAAATAGTTCCGAGGGACGCTAGGTAAGCGGCACACACATCCCGTCAACGAAGCTCTTTTCTTTGGAATTACTCTTGTGCTTCACTTATATCCTATGAGTAAATTGTTGAATAAACTGAATTTCATGAAGTTGAAATCATATCGTGCCTAGTGGTAGCTTCACATTGGGTTTAGAAAGTGAAATCTTTTGAGGCTTGACAATCACAATTTTGGTCACAAGCAATTCACGAATAATGAGTATGAGGAAGAGAACTTTCACATGCAAATACACTATCTTGGAAATCTTTTGTGATTGTGAGCCCCCATTAAAATATTATATGCCAAAATTGTTGACGTTGGACACGGAAGACAACGTAATGATTTATGTTTGTTCATATTCACATAGAAGTCATATTGTCATAGATCCTTCAACATGTGGTGCTTGCCCCCCATCTTTGCTAGCCAAAAATTCCGCACCAAGTAGAGATACTACTTGTGCATCCAAAAACCCTTAAACCCGAATCTTATTTTCAAGAGTCCAACATACCTACCTAAGGATTGAGCAAGATCCTTCAAGTAAGTTGCCATCGGTGCAATAAGGCAATAGAAATTGCTTCTAAAAGTGTTAGATCATTTAGTGTAAGAGAAAATTGAGCGTTGTACGAACTTGTGATGGCAAAGAATAAAAGCCTCAGACTACATAATAATGGTTGATATCATAAGGGGCAATATAATGTGACGTTTTTTTCACTAAGGGGTTGAGCATACAAACAAATAAGTGCATGGCAACCTCTGCTTCCCTCTGCGAAGGGCCTATCTTTTACTTTTATGTATATACTTTTATGCAAAGAGTCAAAGTTTTTCTCTCTATTCCTTTTTATTTTTATCTTTTGGCAAGCATCATGTGGTGAGGAAAGATCTAGGCACACATGTCCAGTTGAATATGGGTAGCATGAGTTATTATTGTTGACATCACCCTTGAGGTGAATACGTTGGGAGGCAAAACAATAAGCCCCTATCTTTCTATGTGTCCGGTTGAAACGTTTTGCTCACATGTATGTGGTGAGTGTTAGCAATCATAGAAGACTTTATGATGGTTGAGTATGTGGAGCTCTTACTTAGACTCCGTCGAATAAGTTAAATTGCAATTTCTTGGTGACGAAGGAAATAGGTTGTTGGGTTTCAAGAGAATTCATTGTTTGAACCTTAACATGTGAATTGGTTGCCATTATGAAATGAGATGTTTTATAAGAAAGAATTGCTGCTATGATGCTAGGAAAAGTGATTGAAATTATCATTAATCAAACTTATGCACTTTGCTAGCATTCACACTTCATAAATTATTTCTTTTATCATTTACCTACTCGAGGACGAGTAGGAATTAAGCTTGGGGATGTTGATATGTCTCCAACGTATTATAATTTATGAAGTATTCATGTTGTTATTTTATCATTCTTGGATGTTTTACAATTATTTTATAGCAACTTTATATCATTTTTTGGGACTAACCAATTGACCCAGTGCCTAGTGTCAGTTGTTGTTTTTTACATCATAGGAAATCAATACCAAACGAAGTCCAAACGCAATGAAACTTCGCGGAGATTTTTTATGGACCATAAGACCAACAGTGGGCCAAAGAAGCACCTGGGGGTGCCCCGAGGGGGGCACAACCCAACAGGGCGCGCCTAGGGGCCCAGGCGCACCCAGGTGGGTTGTGCCCACCTCGGTGGCCTCCCGCACCCCTTCTTTGCACTATAAATTCCCAAATACTCCGAAAACCTTCAGGGTTACCCTAGATCAGAAGTTCTGCCACCGCAAGACTCTGTATCCACGAAAACCAATCTAGACCCCGTTCCGGCACCCTGTCGGAGGGGGAATAATCTCCGGTGGCCATCTTCATCATCCCGGCGGCCACCACGATGAGGAGGGAGTAGTCCACCCTCGGGGCTGAGGGTTTGTACTAGTAGCTATGTGTTTAATCTCTCTCTCTCTCTCTCTCTCTCTCTCTCTCTCTCTTGTGATCTATATCATGAGCTTTGTTAATATAGATGGATCATATGATGTTTCTCCCCTCTATACTCTTGTTGTGAGAATTGAATCTTTACCCTTAGAACTTTTGTCTTGTCGGGTTGAATATTCAGATATGAGAACACATGATGTATGTCTCACGGTATGAATACTTGAGGTGACAATGGGGTATCGTATTGATTCACTTGATATATATTTCGGCACTCAACTCGCAGATTCTCGAGGTGACATTGGGGTAATCTATGCATAGGGGTTGAAGCACGTTTTTATTATCTTTTCTCTGATAGAAACTTTCGGGTCTCTCTGTAGTTCTTTGTATGGATTGAGTATTATGAATATGAATTTGCTTTGGTGTTATTTTAGTACGAACTCTTGATTACATCGATCATAGAGAGTAGCTTGCGTTATTTTAATACGAACTCTAGGATAGATCAATCGGAAAGAATAGCTTTGAGGTGGTTTCATACCCAACAAACAATTTCTATCTTTTGTTTTCCGCTAATAGGAACTCGGCAGTGATTCTTTATTGCACTTTGAGGGATAATCATATGATCCATCTATGTTAGCATTGTTGAGAGGTTGCACTAGTGAAAGTACGGACCCTAGGCCTTGTTTTCAAGCATTGCAATACCGTATTTGTGCCCGTTTACTAATTGCTACCTTTCTGTTTTTATTTATTCAGATTATAAAAATATATTTCTACCATCAATATTACACTTTTATCACCATCTCTTCACCGAACTAGTGCACCTATACAATTCGCCATTGTATTGGGTGTGTTGGGGACACAAGAGATTTCTTGTATTTGGTTGCAGGGTCGTTTGAGAGAGACCATCTTCATCCTACACCTCTCATGGATTGATAAACCTTAGGTCTTCCACTTTAGGGAAAATTGCTACTGTCCTACAAAACTCTGCGCTTGGAGGCCCAACACGTGTCTACAGGAATAAAGTTGCGTAGTAGACATCATTGCACTAGTGAAAGTATGAACCCTAGGCCTTGTTTCTAAGCATTGCAATACCATTTTTCTCACTTTTGTCACTTGCTACCTTGCTGTTTTTATATTTTTAGAGTATGAAAACCTATATGTACCAACCATATTACACTTGTATCACCATATCTTCACCGAACTAGTGCACCTATAAAATATACCATTGTATTGGGTGTGTTGGGGACACAAGTGACTTTTTGTTATTTGGTTGCAGGGTTGTTTAAGAGAGACCATCTTCATCCTACGCCTCCCATGGAGTGATAAACCTTAGGTCATCCACTTGAGGGAAATTTGCTACTGTCCTACAAAACTCTACGCCTGGAGGCCCAACACAAGTCTCCAGGAAAAAGGTTGTGTAGTAGACATCAGCGAGCATCTCGTCGACTTCCGCGGCATGCTCCGCCTCCACCTCCTGCCGATCATGGCGTCTGGCCTCCGCCTCCAATTTTGACCGGAGGGAATCGAGGATCGCCTGCTGCTCCGCCTGTAGATCTGCGTCCCCAGCTGTAAGTGCATCTAGTGCCACCCCTAGTTGGTTTTGGAGTATTGACGACAAACATGGTTGAGGGACTGATGTGTTTGTGAGAATTGCAGGATAACACAGGTAGTTGTCCCTCATTGATTTGGTTTACCTACCAGAGATGACCCCTAAAAATGTATGAAGACATTGAAGACAATGGTGGTTCGTGAAGACATTCACGTTGAAGATAGTGACCTGTGAAGACATTCACTTGAAGACTATGGAGTGGGAAGACATAGTTTCTTTTGTAGTTTCCTTCTCTTCTTTGTTGAGTCATAGGAACCACCGAACTGTTAAGTGAGGTCCAAGTGAACAAATTCAGATGATTGAAGTGATGCTCAACCAAAATCCTATGTCTTCGAGCAAAGACAATGACACCAAATCTTATCCAGGGTTGGATGAGTCAGCTTTGCTTGTAGCCCAAGCCAACCTGTCGCGTGTGTTTGAAATCCGACCGTTGGACACGTGTTGGTTCCTTAGTGACCCAGGGTCATTTCAGACATATCATGTCGGGTTGCCTCCTGGCTATAAATAGCCCACCCCCTACACCATAAATTGGTGGCTGCTCAGAGTTAGTGCATGACTTTTGTCGCTTGAGAGCAACCCACCTCCGAAGCCTTTGAGAGAGAGAGAGAGATCCTTGCGAGGACAAAGCCCAAAACACCTAGAGAAAAAGAGTGTTAGGCATCGCTGAAGTCTTTCTGTCTGCGTGACCTGAAGACTTGTTACACTTGAGGACTGTGCATCCTCCAGCCGGTTAGGCGTCACGTTCTGAGGATCCAAGAGTCATTGTGGATCGCCAGTGAACGGAGTATGTGAAGGTTTGGAAGTCTACCTTGAAGACTTACCAGAGTGATTGGGCAAAGACTTGGTGTCCTTAGCTCAAGGGGAATAAGGTGGAGACATAGTCTTCTGAGTTCAATCTCAGCCTCCCTAACCAGACATACAGTTGTCACAGCAACTGGAACTGGTCTACCAAATCCTTGTCTTCACCAAGCTACTAGTTTTGTCCCTTCCCTTCTTTACATTTCAGTTTGTCTTCGTGAAGTCTTTGCTTGCTTGCCTGATCTGTTTGACTTCACTGTGCAAAGACTATTACCTGTTTGACTTCATACTGTCTTCCATTCCGATTTGTACTACCTAGCTGCTATTAGTCTTCATGCTTTCACTATATTGCTTACTTGACTATGGCCTATCTAATGTAGTTCATCTTCCGCTGCATATCATATAGGTTCAATTGCTTGTTTGTCTTCAAAGACCTCATGTTTTGAAGACTATTATAAAAATCGCCTATTCACCCACCTCTAGTCGATAACTAGCACTTTCAATTGGTATCAGAGCAAGGTGCTCCCTTGTTTTGTGTGATTCAGTTTAACCACTTGGAGTTTTAGCTATGTCAACTGCAGGGATAATCAAGGTCTCCGCTATGTGCCCAGTCTTCGATGGCACTGATTACCCCTACTGGAAGAATAAGATGCGCATGCGATACGTCTCCAACGTATCTACTTTTCCTAATGCTTTTCCTCTTGTTTTGGACTCTAATTTTGCATGATTTGAATGAAACTAACCCCGGACTGACGCTGTTTTCAGCAGAACTACCATGGTGTTGTTTTTGTGCAGAAATAAAAGTTCTTGCAATGGAACGAAACTTTGCGAGGAATTTTTATATAATAAATAAGAATTTCTGGAGTCAAGACCTGCCGGACAGGGGCACCTGGGTCGGCACAACACACCAGGGTGGCCCCCTCTCCTGGGGCGCCCAGGTTGGTTGTCCCCACTTGGTGGCCCCGCTGGCCCTGAAACAGATGCTATAAAATCACATTATTCCAGAAAAAATCAGGGAGAAAGAATTATCACGATCCACGAGACGGAGCCGTCGTCACCTCCTGTTCTTCATCGAGAGGCCAGATCTGGAGTCCGTTTGGGGCTCTGGAGAGGGGGGTCTTGGTTCTTCATCATCATCAACCCTTCTCCATTGCCAATTCCATGATGCTCCCCACCGGGAGTGAGTAATTCCTTCGTAGGCTCGCTGGTCGATGAGGAGTTGGATGAGATTCATCATGTAATCGAGTTAGTTTTGTTAGGGCTTGATCCCTAGTATCCGTTATGTTCTAAGTTTGATGTTGCTACGACTTTGACATGCTTAATGCTTGTCACTTCGGGCCCGGGTGCCATGAATTCAGATCTGAAATGTCAAAAAGAAATATGAAATGCTTATTGTTGGGGATATTCATATCTCCATTGAGGTAACTAAGTGATTTACGAGAGTTCTTCGGTTTCATGCTAATCAAAAGTGGTTGTTAATAAGACCTGATCAACCTTATTAATGAATCTTTTTTAGAGGTATGAAGTTGATAAATTTAGTAAGCACTACCTTCTGTCCCTACTTTTTATTCTCTGTTTTCATTAGTTAAATAAAATAAAATGCCATGTTTTGTCTGTTTTCTGAATTTCCCGTGCAATAAAAAGTGACCCAAAAATAAAAGTTCTCAGAATGCTCCGAAAATTTAATACGATTTTTTCTGAATATTTCTGAATTTCTGGTGCAAATAATATCAAAGGGAGGTGCACCAGGTGGGCACAACCCACCTGGGCGCGCCAGGACCCCCAGGCGCACCCTGGTGGTTTGTGGCACACTCGTGGGCCCCCTCACTTATCCCTTCACACCACATCATCACTTACCTCCAGAAAAAATTCTCCATTGCTCTCTCTCCCATGTTCTTGCTCTCAAACCCGCGGATTTCGATCTCTTTGCTTGAAGCTTTGTTTCTGAAACTGTTTTGGGGGATTGTTGCTTGGTATGTGACTCCACTGTTTGTCCAATTAGTTTTTGTTTTAGTGGTTTATATTTTGAATAATTATCTACTCTTGGTGTTGCTGCAGATGAGCTTGCATGTTAAATTCTTAGAGTTCTAAGTAGTTTGAATGCTTGCTATGGCCTCTATGTATCCCTATGAGTAGTTGATATCAATTTTGTGAAGTTTTGTTGAGAAAAATTTGTGGACTAAATTTTTTAGAATTTTTGTTCATAGGAAAGAGATGAATATCTTTAGGAAATTTGCTTCTAAGAAGAACTCCAAGGGTGTTATTGGGGAGTCATCTGATAGTGATCTCCATCCTCAGAGGTTGGCGGAGGTAGGGCCGTGTGAATGGCCGCATACCAAGTTGATGGAAGAGGCTGGAATCCTTCAGGAGTTCACAAAATATGCTGCTAATGCCGGCCTCACTGACTTCATCACAGACGAGTGTGAACAACATAAAATCCTCACAAACATCTTTGTTCAAAGTTTTACTTTCTTTCCTAGGAATAATCCTCCTGAAGTGAGTTTTGATTTATATGCTGAAAACCATCAGATACCACTTACTGAATTTTGTAACATATGCATGATCCCTTCTGATGGGAGCTTAGCCGAGCCTAGGTCGGCTGAGTTTGAGTCCTTTTATCGCACCTTGACAGTGGGAGATGAGAGAGGGGTGTCAGCTATCACTACTGCTGGCTTGCATTTTCCTGCTGTTCATTACTTTGCTCTTTTCATTGCAAAATGCTTGCTTGCTAGAGAGAAGGTGGGTGCACTCAGTTCACCAGACCTTGCTGTTATACGTCGTGCACCGGAGGGCGACAACACTTATGGCTTGGGAGATATTGCGGCTCGTCGCCTCCACATTAACAAATCCAAGGGTAAAATACATGGTGGGAATTTTGCTCCTCGTTTGGCGGCTCACTTTAATGTTGAGATACGCCATCATGCTTACCCTCTGACCAAAGTTTACCTAGACCGCACAGCCATGGATCACCACCATTTCACTGATAAAGATTCTCCTAACATTCCTATTCCTTATAACCTGGTTTTTAGCATTGAAACTTGTGATATTATCCCGTTGCCTGCTCCTACTTTGTTTGATCTTTTGCCGGGAGCGGATATAGGATTATGCCTGCGGACATCATCGTCTACCGGAACGCTCTGGCTACTGCGGAGGCAGCGGAGGAACCTCGGCAATGGGATGAGTGGATGCTCGCTCCTCAGTACCCCTACTACCATCCAGGCTACTGATCGCTACCAAGTTAGGCCAAAGCCTAAGCTTGGGGGAGTACGTGTTCGCACCGACATTACATTCATGTCCACTTATTCCGTTTGTTGGTGTTCGCACTTTTTCATTCTATCATCCATGCTTTCTTGCTTTCTTCTTGTGTGTTTGAAAAACCTTAGAAAAACCAAAAAAAATAGCTGTAGCTAGTTTACTTTCCATGCATGCTTAGTAGTAATATTAAAAAGAAAACCCAAAAATATTTCCTTGTTCTTCTTTTGCTTGTTGGGAGCTATCCCGTGTAAATAGTTTTTCTCATTTTTGCTTTTCCCTTTTATCTGCTTGTTCAAGAAAACAAAAACTCCAAAAATATTTCAGTGTGTTTCTATGAATTTATTTTCTTTTTATTCAAGTCGTACCAAGGAGAAGACCATGACGAAAATGTTGAGTGGCTCTCATATGAATAAATTTTAATCTAATAAAGAGCCCATTTTACCATATCTTCTCCTGTTGAATAAAATGTTTGCAGATTCCAGCTTAGTCCACGGAACTCTTCCACTATTATTATTTTCATATCCTTCGGTCATGCAAGTGAAAGGCAATAATGATGATATTCGATGAACTGGCTGTGGCAGAGAGAAACGGGTATGAACTAGACTTGTTCTGTTTGTGAAAATATGTTTAACCTAGTATCCATGATTCAGCCCATTACGATTGAACATGTTTGCAATGACAATTAGAGATTATAGTTCTCATGTCATGCATAAGTAGCTAGGAGTGGATAATGATTTATCTTGGATATCAACATTGCGTTAAAATGATTGTGATGTAGTATGATGATATGGTATCCTCCTCTGAATGTTCAAGTGGCTTGACTTGGCACATGTTTATGCATGTAGTTGAATCAAAACCAACATAGCCTCTATGATATTTATGTTCATGGTGTTCATATCCTACTCATGCTAGTGTCCAATGTTACTTATGCATAATGCATGTTTATGACCGTTGTTGCTCTCTAGCTGGCCACTTCTCAATCTAATTGCTATCCTTCGCCTGTACTAAGTGGGAACTCTGCTTGTACATCAAAAACCTTGAACCCAAAGTTATTCCAGATGAGTCCACCATACCTACCTATATGCGGTTTACCCTGCCGTCCTAAGTAAATTTGCATGTGCCACCTCTAAAAAATTCTAAATAAATATCATTTTTGTGTGCCTGGATCGTTCATGGAACGACAGGAGGTGGTCGGTATCTTCCATGCTAAGCGGGTTATTCTCAGGTCGAGTGTTTATTCACTCGCCATCGCACGAGAAAAGGGCGGTAATAGGGATGCCCAGTCCCAAACTGCAGACAGAAAAAGAGTTAATCTCTCAAATAATCTAACAAAAACTTCCAATGGAGTCAAAACATTTACTTTTGTCGCTTGGGAACCGCCACTAGCATGCTTAGCATGGAAGATATTGATAACTGATGGTCGTGAAGTAAATGAGAAGGGTGCATGTCTCAAAATATCATTTACCTCTGTTTTAAAAACTTGAGCTTTGGCACCTCTGCAAATCATTGCTTCCCTCTACGAAGGAACTATCTATTTACTTTTATGTTGTGTCATCACCTTCTAAAACAAGCGCTAGAACCTGAGAGCACAACTGTCATGACTTATGCATTGTGTGTAGCTAATGTTGGGTGCATCATGACTGGATCTTTTCTACCATGAATTACAATGTTTAGTCGCTGCTGAACTTTGGAGGTGCTCTACATTTAAGTTTTGCGGTCTCAGAAAGGGCTAGCGAGATACCACTACTGTCATATTATATCATGGTTGTTTTGACAAAGTGTTGTCGTTTGAGATATCTTATTATTGCTCGCTAGCTGATTATGTCATTTATATGAGTTAATATAATTGTTAAGAGTTATTGTTAACATGGTTAGTTATAATGTTGGCTGAAAACCTAGGTGCTGTTTAAGCTTATTTATGCAAACAAGAGCAAAAGAGTTCGTAAAAGTTTTTCTTTCTTACTTTCAGTTTATCAACTGAATTGCTTGCGGATAAGCAAAGGTTGAAGCTTGGGGGAGTTGATACGTCTCCAACGTATCTACATTTCCTAACGCTTTTCCTCTTGTTTTGGACTCTAATTTGCATGATTTGAATGAAACTAACCCCGGACTGACGCTGTTTTCAGCAGAACTACCTTGGTGTCGTTTTGTGCAAAAATAAAAGTTCTCGGAATGGAACGAAACTTTGCAAGGAATTTTTATATAATAAATAAGAATTTCTGGAGCCAAGACCTGCTGGAGAGGGGCACCTGGGTGGGCACTACCCACCAGGGCACGCCGCCCTATCCTGGCGCGCCCAGGTGGGTTGTCCCCACCTGGTGGCCCCGCTGACCATGAACCAACACTATAAAATCACATTATTCCAGAAAAAATCAGGGAGAAAGAATTATTGCGATCCACGAGACGGAGCTGCCATCACCTCCTGTTCTTCATCAGGAGGCCAGATCTGGAGTCCTTTTGGGGCTCCGAAGAAGGGGGGGGGTCTTCATTCTTCATCACCAACCCTTCTCCATCGGAAATTCCATGATGCTCCCCACCGGGAGTGAGTAATTCCTTCATAGGCTCAGTGGTCGGTGAGGAGTTGGATGAGATTCATCATGGAATCGAGTTAGTTTTGTTAGGGCTTGATCCCTAGTATCCACTATGTTCGAAGATTGATGTTGCTATGACTTTGCCATGCTTAATGCTTGTCACTTTGGGCCCGGGTGCCATGAATTCTGATCTGAACCGGTTATGTCACTACTGCAGAAGACTGCTAACGCGACACTATGATCAGAGACCCTTTGCCGAAACTGTGTGCGATGCCATAATCGCAGACGGTGGTGAAAAAAACCGTCAAAAAGGTGCAAAACGTTTGCGATGGCGGAGCCATCAAACACGGTCCAGATTTTAGTTGCGTGTGCGATGAAGGACACATGGTTAATCCATTCAAATTGTCTGTGATGAGGTGGAACAACAGAAATGGGCAGCCATAACAATGTGTGTGCGATGCAGGACACATAGTTAATCCATTCGAACTGTTTGTGATGAGGTAGAACAACAGAAACGGGCAGCCATATCAATGTGTGTGCGATATACGGCATATGGTTAACTCAGATGAATTGTTTTCTATTAGGGAACACAACAAAAACGGTTCAACTTAACAAGATGTGTGTGATATGCGGCATACAATTCACATGGATGAACTGTTTGCGATGAGCCAAAAGAACTCAAACGAGTCGTGTAAACAAGATGTGTGTGATACGCGGCAAATAGCCGACTTGGATGAACTGTTTGCGATTAGAAATAACAACACAGACGGTCAATACAGTTACTTTGTGTGCGATTCTGTCTGTACAAAAAATTTGAAAAATGCAAACTAGTTGCTTGCGGTGGCGGAGTATCGCACACGATGCTTCTGCGAGTACTCGTGTGCGATGATTAGTATGTTACACGTATGTTTCCTTATGTTAACATGTGTGTGAATTTGCAATATGGACAGTTAATATCCAAATGCCTTCTGGACATCGGGCACATGCCTAAACTCAATGAACTGTGTACGATACTAATACTTTCCATGAAAATTTATGAACTTGGGTAACAGCATTTGAGTAACATATATATAGTGGTTACACTATTCGACAAAAGGAAGATCTTCGTAACACGGTTTTGACAACCATATGGTCCATATCTACATACTTAACATAGTAAAAAATATCACATTTTAAGAGGCTAAGGGCCAACAACCATATGGTCCATATCTACATACTTAACATATATAGTAACAGCTAGCACATTTTAAGAGCCTGAGGGCCAACAACCACAACTATCCACTGGAAGCAGCTTGATCATGGTGACTCGGCATCTCATCAATGAAAAGGAAGAGCCCTCCTGTGCCTTGGTAGAGCATGAGTAGAACAGTGTCTCCAATTTTCCAATATGGATGCATTGCCACGAGAAGCGAGAACTTGTTAATTTGTATGGTTCCATTTTTGTGGGAAATGCAGTACCTTGCAATCACTTTGGCGTTATTAGCAGGCACAAGTGTAATTCGACCACGCCGGGAAATCGATCCATGAACTGCTATAGGGGGGCAATTTCTGTTAACATGTAGAATAAAAAACAATTGTAATATATCGTTGAAGATATATATAATTTATGAGCATCAACATTAAAATAAGACTTTTTACCAGCGCTTTGTGCACACAATTGGTCTGGTTCAGTGTGTGCACCATAGGTCTAATTAATCCCATCCAAAATCCGACGTTCATACGCTGTGCTATCTCTGTCAGATTACCAACAAAGTTTATGACATGCTTCAAGTCCTTCCAGTGAAATTAGGTATGCTTAGTAACATACAGATCATTCACTATGCATCCAACATATCATGCTTAAAAGGTGGAAAGGTATTATTTATTCAGAACATGGCAGAAGAATATATAGTGCGCATAAATTGGTAAATAGAATTTGTTACTGCCTAGGAATGGAGTCAGAATATGATATCATAATTGGTTGCTTAAATAGTGATCAATTGGTTGCTTAAATAGTAATATGACAACATGGATAAAGTTGAAAGGCCACTAATCTCGATCAGACTTTGATCGGCTGATGACTTTGGGGAAGTAAACATCCATGTTAATTAGACCAGGCTGTGGTGCACGCACTAGAATTTTATTGCTAGCTTTCAGTTCATAACACTTAGACATTTTTCTCCAAAGGTCCGCATTAAAGTAGGAGTGACCATCTTTATCAAGTTTTACGCTAACCGTCATTGTAAATCCATGCTACGTTGTCAATATGACATCCTGGGAGTCATCAGCAAAGTAAAGCCCAAGATTTCCTTCTACTCCTGTTCTTGCAAAGCAAGGGATGTACTGCTTGAAATGAAAATTAAGATCCTAAATTAGATATATTGAAATAACAGCAAGATGCAAATATGGGAGTAAATGATAGAACAGATCTATATATAGATGAAAGCAAAGTACAAAAATATAGAATTAAAAATAGATAATGTAACAAAGATTTGATGCAAATATATAGATAATGTAGCAACAGACGGTATATGTTCACAAATTTAGGCCATGCCGACCGTGGTAGGTTGAGATTGAACATACCGAGTGCTCCCTGAAGTCATTCGAAATGGTGAGATAGAACTTCGTTTCCGACTGGCCATGACCACAGTTGCCCGATTTGTGCTCGCACTATGGACACATGAATGAACACCCACGAATCAGCTAGAATAAAAATGATACCACGACGATTTCCGCCGGTTGATTAACAGCGACGGATGGACTGCGATAAGAGATGAGTGAATATTTTGCTAATTAAGTTGATTACCTTCTCCATGAGAAAAATCTCTGGCCCAATCCCGCAGAAAACCCCAGTCGACCAGAGTCTAGAATGTCGGTGCAGATAGGCGGAAGAAAGCGGTGGAGGCGAAATCCAGTGCCGTTTGGAGTGCGACCTATGCCTGCCGCCAACAGTCGTCGAGCTTAGGGTACAGAGTTGCGGAGGAGTCCGCGGCAAGTGAGTGGGGACGAAGTGGGCGAGGGTTTTCTTTTCCTTTTGCATGTGTGAGTGAACACACACAGTTCGCAGAGGCGACGGAGATGAATCGTGTCCGATAGTAAATCACCGAGATTGAATGGGAATCCAAATTTCCTTTGTCCTTCATCCATGAGTTTTTCTCTACGATTAACATAAACCCTGCTAATCACTATGTTCAAATTTGACACTTTTACGGGTTCATTTACAATATTTAGGGGATTATGTGCATTTTGTAGGCATTAATGCACGTAATCCAAATTTAAACAATCAGTGCATGAAAGGGTGCACAATAACGGTATGGAAAAACCATACTCGTGGTATTTATTATTTCTCAAGCCTTTTACAAGGAATGGGCAGAGATTTCAATGGAATGTGTGGCAATAGTCAACCACAAACGCGTCATTTACTGGGTTATCAACTATAGAACAATAAAATATGTGCTTGAAAAACATGACGGCTGGCATGGTGCCATGGTATGGCCTCACCATGCCCTGGTTAAAAAGCTGAGAAGGTTTGATTTATGTCGTCATGCACGCCCTTGATAAACCGAACCATCACCGAGGAAGTTCAATTCTTTCGAGTGGGAAATCACCAAGATTGAAGGGGAATCCAAATTTCCGTCCTAGTTTGTCATTAGGTTTTTTTTCCAACGATAAACATACCGCCTCAAATGCAATGTATTCAAGTTTGACATTTTTCCGAACTCATTTACCATATTTAGGGGATTATGTGCATTTTCTAGGCATTAATTATGCACATAATTCAAATTCGAACAATCGGTGCATGAAAAGGTGCACAAGAACGGTCTGGAAAACCATGCTCGTGCTATTTAGTACATTATCATGCCTTTTACAAGGAATGGGCAGATATTTCAAGGAAATGTGTGGCAATAGTCAACCATAAACGAGTCGTTTACTGGGTTAACAACTATACAAAAATTAAATACATGCTTGAAAAAACATGACGCCCGGTGTGGTGCCATGGTATGACCTCACCGTGCCATGGTAAAAATGTCGCCATGGACGCCTTTCATAAAACGAACCATCATCGAGGAAGTTTCATGGTTTTGAGGGGGAAATCACCAAGATTGAAGGGGGACCAAATTTCCTTTGTCCTTTGTCCATGAGTTTTTTTCTATGATGAACATACAACCTGCAAATCACCGTGTTCAAATTTGGCACTTTTCCGAACTCATTTGTCATATTTAGGGGATTATGTGCATTTCCTAGGCATTAATGCACATAATTCAAGTTCAAACAATCGGTGCATGAAAGGGTCCACAAGAACGGCTTGGAAAACCATGCTCGTGCCATTTAGTAAATTCTCATGCCTTTTAAAAGGAATAATGGATAGATATTTCGATCAAATGTGTGCCAATAGTCAACCACAAATGTTTGTTTATTGGGTTATCAACTATAGAAAAAAATGAAATAAATGCTTGAAAAACATGACGGCTGGCATGGTGCCATGGTATGACCTCACCATGCCCTGGTAAAAATTTGAGAAGGTTTGGCTTATGTTGTCATGCACGCTCTAAATCGAACCATCACCGAGGAAGTTCCATGCTTTCGAGAGGGAAATCCCCAAGATTGAAGGGGAATCCAAATTTCCATCCTAGTTTGTCATTCAGTTTTTTCCAATGATCAACATACCGCCTCAAATGCAACGTGTTCAAATTTGACATTTTCCCGGGCTCATTTACTATATTTAGGGGATTATGTGCATTTTCTAGGCATTAATGGACATAATTCAAATTCGAACAATCGGTGCATGAAAAGGTGCACAAGAACAGTCGAGAAAACCATGCTCGTGTTATTTAGTACATTATCATGCCTTTTACAAGGAATGGGCAGATATTTCTAGGAAATGTGTGGCAATAGTCTACCATAAATGTGTCGTTTACTCGGTTAACAACTATACAAAAAATGAAACACATGGTTGGAAAACATGACGCCTAGCATGGTGCCATGGTATGGCCTCACCATGCCCTGGTAAAAATTGGAGAATGTTTTCCTTATGTTGTGATGCGTGCCTTTCATAAATCGAACCATCACCGAGGAAGTTTCATGGTTTTGAGGGGGAAATCACCCAGATTGAAGGGGGGTCCAAATTTCCTTTGTCCTTTATCCATGAGTTTTTTTTCTACGACGAACATAAAACCTGAAAATCACCGTGTTCAAGTTTGGCACTTTTCCGGGTTCATTTGCCATATTTAGGGGATTATGTGCATTTCCTAGGCATCAATGCGCACAATTCAAGTTCAAACAATCGATGCATGAAAGGGTCCACAAGAACGGCCTAGAAAACCATGCTCGTGCCATTTAGTAAATTCTCATGCCTTTTACAAGGAATGGACAGATATTTCGATGAAATGTGTGGCAATAGTCAACCACAATTGTTTGTTTGTTGGGTTTTCAACTATAGAAAAAATGAAATGAATGCTGAAAAAACATGACGCATGGCATGGTTCCATGGTATGACCTCACCATGCCCTAGTAAAAATTGAGAAGGTTTGGCTTATGTCGTCATGCACGCCCTTCATAAATCGAACCATCACTGAGGAGTTCCATGCTTTCGAGAGGGAAATCCCCAAGATTGAAGGGGAATCCAAATTCTCTTCGTTCTTTGCCGGAGTTTTTTTCTATGAAGAACATACACCCTGCAAATCACCGTGTGCATTTTTTCCGGGCTCATTTACCATATTTAGGGGATTATGTGCATTTTCTAGGCATTTAGCGCATATAAATCCAATCCAGCTACAGGTGCACGGGTGTGATGTGAGGGACGTGGAATGTCGTTCGATCGCGGTGCATCCAATGGTGCACACGCGTGATCCGCATGGCTGGGGTTCCGGCCAATCATAACGCAACACATTATATGCTTAGCGCACACGGTTTCCGGAAGCGACGGAGATGAACCGTGTGCGATAATGAACGTGCAAAATTGTAAGGGAAGCCAAATTTCTGTTGTCGTTTCTCGTTGAGCCCTTGAATACCGCCGCACTGTACGGCTGCCCGGCCCCTCTGTCCCAAAGATCTCTCCATGCGTCGTCCATGGCACCGCGGCGCACAGTAACTGGTAAGGAAGCGATGGCATCCTGCCGCGCCGCGTTCCTCGCCGCCCGCGACTGCACACATCGTAAGAAAGTGATGGCATCTCGCCGCACCGAGTTCATCACCGACGGAGGCCGGACAGTTACATGGGCGGACTTTGAGGCTGCCATGGTCGAATGGGTGGTGGATCTAGAGGCGGCCAAAGCCGCACAGAAGGAGCAGAGAAGGCAGAAAGAAGTCAAGAAAAGAGAGTCCCGCCGCCGCAATAAAAAAGAGGTCGCATGCCGTGGTGAGGAGAGCTTGGCGGAGATCGAAGCATGGTGGGTTGCCGCCTACAAGGCCGGGAAGGAGAACGTCGGCGTCTGGCCAGCATGCCCTGATGGCAGCATATGAGAAGTAGTTTAAGTTTGTAGTATTAGAGCAAATTACCAGTAGTACTCTAAGTTTGTAGTATTAACATACAATGTCGGTAAGAGCATCCTTTGAGGGCTTTGAGCGTTGATTAGCATGTGTGCCCGTGTGCGTTTTTTGCGTTAATCATTAGAACATCACACAAAACACACGGTTTCTATGTCGTACCCTGATACGTCTCCAACGTATCTATAATTTTTGATTGCTCCATGCTACTTTATCTATTGTTTTGGACTATAATGGGCTTTATTTTCCACTTTTATATTAGTTTTGGGACTAACCTATTAACTGGAGGCCCAGCCCAGAATTGCTGTTTTTTGCCTATTTCAGTGTTTCGAAGAAACGGAATATCAAACGGAGTCCAAACAGAATGAAACCTTCGGGAACATGATCTTCTCACCGAACGTGATCCAGAAGACTTGGACCCTACTCCAAGAAGTTCCAGAGGCGGTCACGAGGGTGGAGGGCGCCCCCCTGGGCGCGCCCCCCTGCCTCCTGGGCCCCCTGACGCTCCACCAACGTACTCCTTCCTCCTATATATACCTACATATCCCCGAACGATCAGAAGAGGAGCCAAAAACCTAATTCCACCGCCGTACCTTCCTGTATCCACGAGATCCCATCTTGGGGCCTGTTCCGAGCTTCACGGAGGGGGCATCCACCATGGAGGGCTTCTACATCATCACCATAGCCCCTCCGATAAGTGTGAGTAGTTTACTTCAGACCTTCGGGTCCATAGCTAGTAGCTAGATGGCTTCTTCTCTCTTTTTGGATCTCAATACAATGTTCTCCCCCTCTCTCGTGGAGGTCTATTCGATGTAATCTTATTTTTGCGGTGTGTTTGTTGAGACCGATGAATTGTGGGTTTATGATCCAGCTTATCTATGGAAAATATTTGATTCTTCTCTGAATTCTTTTATGTATGATTGAGTTATCTTTGCAAGTCCCTTCGAATTATCCGTTTGGTTTGGCCAACTAGTCTGGTAGTTCTTGCAATGGGAGAAGTGTTTAGCTTTGGGTTCAATCTTGCGGGGTCCTTACCCAGTGACAGAAAGGGTTGCAAGGCACGTATTGTATTGTTGCCATCGAGGCTAACAAGATGGGGTCTTTATCATATTGCATGAATTTATTCCTCTACATCATGTCATCTTGCTTAAGGCATTACTCTGTTTTTAACTTAGTACTCTAGATGCATGCTGGATAGCGGTCGATGAGTGGAGTAACAGTAGTAGATGCAGAATCGTTTCGATCTACTTGTCACGGACGTGATGCCTATATACATGATCATACCTAGAAAACCTCATAACTATGCTCAATTCTGTCAATTGCTCAACAGTAATTTGTTCACCCACCGTAGAATATCTATGCTCTTGAGAGAAACCACTAGTGAAAACTATGGTCCCCCGGGTCTATTCTCATCATATCAATCTCCATCACTTTATTTACTTGCTTTGCTTTTACTTTTTACTTTGCATCTTTATACCAAAAATATTATCTCTATCAGATCTCACTCTCGGAAGTGACCGTGAAGGGATTGACAACCCCTAATCGCGTTGGTTGTGAGTAGCTATCGTTTTGTGCAGGTACAAGGGACTTGCGTGTGGCCTCCTACTGGATTGATACCTTGGTTCTCAAAAACTGAGGGAAATACTTACGCTACTGTGCTGCATCATCCTATCCTCTTTGGGGAAAACCAACGGAAGCTCAAGACGTAGCAAGAAGGATTTCTGGCGCCGTTGCCGGGGAGGTCTACGCAAAAGTCAACATACCAAGTACCCATCACAATCCCTATCTCTCGCATTACATTATTTGCCATTTGCCTCTCGTTTTCCTCTCCCCCACTTCACCCTTGCCGTTTTATTCACCCTCTCTTTTCGTTTGCCTTGATGTCTTACTTGGCTCGTCTGCTCGTTTGGTTGAAATAGTTGAGTATTTATTCCTAAACAAAGAAGCCAATATCTATGGATCCTCATCCGCTTGCCAATCTTTTTAAGAGATCCAATTATGATGAACCTATTCCTAGTGATTTGGATGCAGTAGATTATCTTTATAAGGTTTTGCCTGAAATCCGTGAAGTGACTCACGATAGATCTTTGAATAAAAAGCATGATTGCAATGATTTTATTATAAATTCTTTTGATGTCAATTGTGCTAATAAGATACAAAACCCTAAGCTTGGGGATGCTAGTTTTGCTATGTCTACTATTTGTTGCAATGATCATGATAGGGGTGATTCTTCTTATGATCTTGAAAATTTATTTAAGCCCCATGATGAATATGAGATTGATAATATTGTTTGCAATAATATTGAAAGTGGGCTTGGAGAAATCATGACTTTAGTTAATGATAATCCCACTATTTTGGAAGAGTGTAAAATTTGCATACATGTGGATCATGTTAAGAATATGTTATGTGATAGCTATTTTGTTGAATTTGCTTATGATCCTACATGTAATTATTATGAGAGAGGAAAAATATGGTTGTAGAAGTTTTCATGTTACTAAATTACCTCTCTTCATGTTGAGATTGCTATCGTCACTTTCTTCTTCCTTGCATATGCTAGTTTTTTCTTGCCTTGCCAATTTGTTTGCCTATAAGATGCCTATGAATAGGAAGTATGTTAGACTTAGATGTGTTTGTCACGTGTTTTATGATGCTCTCTTTGTGCTTCAGTTCTTGTCTTATATGTGAGCATCGTTAAAATTATCAATGCCTAGCTAAAAGGCTTTAAAGAAAAGCGCTTGTTGGGAGACAACCCAATATTTTTCCTTGCTTCTTAGTAATAAATAATCCATCTAGCCTCTGTTTAGATGTGGTTTTATCTTTTAATTAGTGTTTGTGCCAAGTTGAACCTATTGGATCTTCTTGGATGATAGTTATTTGATCTTGCTGTAATTTCCAGAATCTTTGTGCTCAGTGCCCGAATTGTTAAAAATAACCAGAGAGTGATAAAATACTGATTCCAATTGCTTCTGATCAATAAACAAATTTTCCAGGTCTTATAATTTTGGTAGAATTTTTTGAGTTCCAGAAGTTTGCGTTAGTTACAGATTACTACAGACTGTTCTGTTTTTGACAGATTCTGTTTTGCGTGTGTTGTTTGCTTATTTTGATGAATCTATGGTTAGTAAAATAGTTTATAATCCATAGAGAAGTTGGAATACAGTAGGTTTAACACCAATATAAATAAAGAATGAGTTCATTACAGTACCTTAAAGTAGTCTTTTGTTTTCTTTCTCTAACGGAGCTCACGAGATTTCTATTGAGTTTTGTGTTGTGAAGTTTTCAAGTTTTGGGTGAATTCTTTTGATGGATTATGGAACAAGGAGTGGCAAGAGCCTATGCTTGGTGATGCCCATGGCACCCCCAAGATAATCCAAGGACACCAAAAATTCAAAACTTGGGGATGCCCCGGAAGGCATCCCCTCTTTCGTCTACTTCCATCGGTAATTTACTTGGAGCTATATTTTTATTCACCAACATGATATGTGTTTTGCTTGGAGCTTCTTGTATTATTTGCGTATTTGCTTGTTAGTTTACCACAATCATCCTTGCTGTACACACCTCTTGAGAGAGCCATACATGAATTGAAATTTGATAGAATACTCTATGTGCTTCACTTATATCTTTTGAGCTTGATAGTTTTCCTCATAGTGCTTAGCTTATATCTTTTTGAGCGTGATAATTTTTGCTCTAGTGCTTCACTTAGATCTTTTAGAGCACGGTGGTGATTTGTTTTAAAGAAACTTGACCTCGTGCTTAACTTAGATTATTTTTAGAGTCGTTAATAGCATGGTAATTTGCTTAATGTTAATATACTTGGTATACAAGATATGTGAAACTTTCTTTTGAGTGCGTTGAATACTAAGATAAGTTTGATGCTTGATAATTGTTTTGAGATATGGAGGTGATAATATCAAAGCCATGCTAGTTGAGTAGTTGTGAATTTGAGAAATGCTTGTGTTGAAGTTAGCAAATCCCGTAGCATGCACGTATGGTTAAAGTTATGTAACAAATTTGAAACATGAAGTGTACCTGGCTCGTGCATCCTTATGAGTGGCGGTCGGGGACGAGCGATGGTCTTTTCCTACCAATCTATCCCCCTAGGAGCATGCACGTAGTACTTGATTTTTGATGACTTATAAATTTTTGCAATAAGTATATGAGTTCTTTTGACTAATGTTAAGTCCATGAATAATACGCACTTTTACCTTTCCGCCTTTGCTAGCCTCTTCGGTACCGTGCATTGCCCTTTCTCACCTTGAGAGCTGGTGCAAACTTCGCCAGTGCATCCAAACCCCGTGATATGATACGCTCTTTCACACATAAACCTCCTGATATCTTCCTCAAAACAGCCACCATACCTACCTATTATGGCATTTCCATAGCCATTCCGAGATATATTGCCATGCAACTTTCCACCGTTCCGTTCATCATCATCATGACATACATTAATTTTGTCATATTGCCATTGCATGATCATGTAGTTGACATCGTATTTGTGGAAAATCCATCATACATTATTTTCCATACATGTCACTCTTGATTCATTGCACCATCCCGGTACACCGCCGGAGGCATTCATATAGAGTCATATCTTGTTCTAGTTTCGAGTTGTAATCCTTATGTTGTAATCAATAGAAGTGTGATGATCATCATTCAATAGAGCATTGTCCCAAAAAAAGAGAAAGGCCAAAGAAAAAAAAAGAAGGCCCAAAAAAAAGGGGCAATGCTACTATCCTTTTTTTCCACACTTGTGCTTCAAAGTAGCACCATGTTCTTCATGTAGTGAGTCTCATATATTGTGCTTCAAAGTAGCACCATGTTTTTCATATAGTGAGTCTCATAAGTTGTCTTTTTCATACTAGTGGGAATTTTTCATTATAGAACTTGGCTTGTATATTCCTACGATGGGCTTCCTCAAAGTGCCCAAGGTCTTCATGAGCAAGCAAGTTGGATGCACACCCACTAGTTTTCTTTTGTTGAGCATTCATAGCTCTAGTGCATCCGTTGCATGGCAATCCCTACTCCTCATGTTGACATCAATTGATTGGCATCTCCATAGCCCGTTGATTAGCCTCGTTAATGTGACTTTCTCCTTTTTTGTCTTCTCCACACAATCCCCATCATCATATTCTATTCCACCCATAGTGCTATATCCATGGCTCACGCTCATGTATTGCGTGAAGGTTGAAAAAGTTTGAGATTATTTAAGTATGAAACAATTGCTTGGCTTGTCATCGGGGGTATAGAAGTTGGGAACATCTTTGTGTGACGAAAATGAAGCATGGCCTAACTATATGATTTTGTAGGGATGAACTTTCTTTTGCCATGCTATTTTGAGAAGACATGATTATTTTATTTAGTATGCTTGAAGTATTATTATTTTTATGTCAATATGAACTTTTGTCTTGAATCTTTCGGATCTGAATATTCATACCATGATTAAGAAGATTTACATTGAAATTATGCCAAAGTATCACTCCGCATCAAAAATTCTCTTTTTATCATTTACCTACTCGAGGACGAGCAGGAATTAAGCTTAGATGCCTGATACGTCTCCAACGTATCTATAATTTTTGATTGCTCCATGCTACTTTATCTATTGTTTTGGACTATAATGGGCTTTATTTTCCACTTTTATATTACTTTTGGGACTAACCTATTAACCGGAGGCCCAGCCTGTTGCTGTTTTTGCCTATTTCAGTGTTTCGAAGAAACGGAATATCAAACGGAGTCCAAACGGAATGAAACCTTCGGGAACGTGATCTTCTCACCGAACGTGATCTAGGAGACTTGGACCCTACTACAAGAAGTGCCAGAGGCGGTCATGAGGGTGGAGGTCGCCCCCTTGGCGCGCCCCCTGCCTCGTGGGCCCCCTGACGCTCCACCGACATACTCCTTCCTCCTATATATACCTACGTATCCCCGAACGATCAGAAGAGGAGCCAAAAACCTAATTCCACCGCCGTACCTTCCTGTATCCACGAGATCCCATCTTGGGGCCTATTCCGGAGCTCCGCCGGAGGGGGCATCCACCATGGAGGGCTTCTACATCATCACCATAGCCCCTCCGATGAAGTGTGAGTAGTTTACTTCAGACCTTCGGGTCCATAGCTAGTAGCTAGATGGCATCTTCTCTCTTTTTGGATCTCAATACAGTGTTCTCCCCCTCTCTCGTGGAGATCTATTCGATGTAATCTTCTTTTTGCGGTGTGTTTGTTGAGACCGATGAATTGTGGGTTTGTGATCCAGCTTATCTATGGAAAATATTTGATTCTTCTCTGAATTCTTTTATGTATGATTGAGTTATCTTTGCAAGTCTCTTCGAATTATCCATTTGGTTTGGCCAACTAGATTGGTAGTTCTTGCAATGGGAGAAGTGTTTAGCTTTGGGTTCAATCTTATGTGTCCTTACCCAAAGGATGTAAAGGGTTGCAAGGCATGTATTGTATTGTTGCCATCGAGGATAACAAGATGGGGTTTTCATCATATTGCATGAATTTATTCCTCTACATCATGTCATCTTGCTTAAGGCGTTACTCTGTTTTTAACTTAATACTCTAGATGCATGCTGGATAGCGGTCGATGAGTGGAGTAATAGTAGTAGATGCAAAATCGTTTCGATCTACTTGTCACGGACATGATGCCTATATACATGATCATACCTAGATAACCTCATAACTATGCTCAAGTTTGTCAATTGCTCAACAGTAATTTGTTCACCCACCGTAGAATATCTATGCTCTTGAGAGAAGCCACTAGTGAAACCTATGCCCCCCCCGGGTCTATTCTCATCATATCAATCTCCATCACTTTATTTACTTGCTTTGCTTTTACTTTTTACTTTGCATCTTTATACCAAAAATACCAAAAATATTATCTCTATCATATCTCACTCTCGTAAGTGACCGTGAAGGGATTGACAACCCCTAATCGCGTTGGTTGCGAGTAGCTATCGGTTTGTGCAGGTACGAGGGACTTGCGCATGGTCTCCTACTGGATTGATACCTTGGTTCTCAAAAACTGAGGGAAATACTTACGCTACTGTGCTGCATCATCCTCTCCTCTTCGGGGAAAACCAACGCAAGCTCAAGACGTAGCATACCCGTCTGTGTTTTTTTGCGTTAATGACCCATAAGTCAGTTACTTGTGCGATATTTCCTAATAAACCAGGTGTACCATTGACCAAAAAAATCAAGTACACGTGTACATTTTGTTGGAGACGGGATCTGCCAACTTTCTTTTTTCTCGCACACTAGTATTTTATGCGCTTCGTCTGTGTTGTGTGTTTCCCTCGCCCAAGTTTCAAGTTTTGCACCGAAATTTGCATGAGGCGCGCGATTTCAGAATTTACTCCTCCAACCACATCCCTTCCCTCAAGATCCCCTCCTCACGCCCCCCACCGACATCTCAAACCGCCGCCGACGCAACCACAGCTTCAACCACATCTACGTTCTTCTCGGATCCAGTCAGGTAACCCACCGATCTCTATCACGTTCCAGCCTGATTGCTTAAATGGCGCATGCGAAACATCTGCATGCTTCCAAATCCCCCCCCCCCTCCAAGAGCTGATGGCGGTCCACGGCGCGATGGCCGCTGTGCATGTTGACCCGGAGGAACACCTCGCCTCCGCCGCCGCCGCCAACATGGTGCAAGCTCTGGCCCAGATGAAGTCCCCCAGCGACTACCCCCCAGGACTTAATAGGTAAGATCTGACCAGCTAAATCTTGCCAATACCAGTTGCAATGGCTATGATTTGTACGGTTGATGTATTAAGCATGTTCGTGCCATGTTTATTTCAGTACTGCACACTGTGTGATGTTCAAATATTACTATGTCCAGCTCAATTTCACCAATACCAGCAACAAACTTAAAATACATGACTCGGGATATCACTAGAGATGTTGCCCATTTGCTATTTTTAGTGCATGCTAACCCTGTTGTACTTAACATGCCTGTCCATGTACTTACGCAGGGTCATAACGACCGATGTTTTTGTTTGCCGTCGAGGTGAGCTGCATCCCATGACTTACAGTATTTCACACAATTTGTGCAATTGCAGTTTAACTTCTACCATTTACTGGTTACCAGTAGGCAAGGTTGTCAGGATCGCGATTTTGAATCGGATCGGAGCTTCGATGGTAGGATCGCAAATCGTAGAATCTTCACTATCAGGATCGTAGAAACGTAGATTCTAAGAACTAAAATCGTAGAATCAGAGGGGTAATCTTGGATCGTAAAGTCCTAGAATCGTATAACAGAATCGCGATTCTGACAACCTTGCCTGTAGGTACACATGCCAGTGGCACTGATCCATGCTTCGACCCGGAGGAATAGCTCACCTCCGCCGTCGCTGACTTTGGGCGAGCTCTGGCCAAGATGAAGTGCCCCAGCAACTACCTCTCAGGACTTACCAAGTATGTACTCACCAGTTCAATCTTACCAATACTAGTTGCAATTAATGGATATGTTCTGTACGGTCGATGTATTAAGCATGTTGTAGTAAACATGCCTAACACGTTTTTGCTACTTTCCCTACCTTTTTATAGACATCCGGCCATTCTCGCTCCTGCAGCACCTGCCTTGTGATGTTTAACTATGCCAATTGCATTTCTATCAGTACCCGTTTCAATGTCTATTAAGCCTGTTGCAATTAACAGTTGAATCCATTTTTAAACAGTTGTATTTCAATGGCTAAAAACATACAAAACATGACTTGGGATGTTGTTAAGCCTGTTGCAATTAACAGTTGTATCCATTTTTTAATTTGTCCATTTGCTACCATGCTACTCTCCGCAATGAAGATATACTAGAGATGCTGCCCCATTTGCTATTTTTGGTGGATGCTAACCCTATTGTACTTAACATCCTTGTCCATGTACTTATGCAGGGTCATAACGGCCGATGCTGTTGTTCGCCGTCGAGGTTAGCTGCATCCCTGTCTTATAATATTTCACATCATTTGTGCAATTGCAGTTTAACTTCTACCATTTACTGGTTGCCTGTAGGTACACGTGTCAGTGGCACTGATCCATGCATCGACCCGGAGGAACAGCTCGCCTCCGCTGCCGCTGACTTTGGGCGGGCTCTAGCCAAGATGAAGTGCCCCAGCAACTACCTCTCAGGACTTACCAAGTATGTACCCACCAGTTCAATCTTACCAATACCAGTTGCAATTAATGGCTATGTTTTCTAATATCGATGTATTAAGCATGTTGTAGTAAACATGCCTAACACGTTTGAGCTATTTTCCCTACCTTTTTATAGACAACTCACTAGTGCGCGTCGGTCCAAAACAAACGGTTTTTAACCCCTTTCTGCGACGGCATTTGGAACCGTCGCCAAGTGAGTGTGGGCGATAGGGGGGTCCTTCCCACACGACCCATAAACCGTCGGGTATAGGGCCCCTACAGTACTCCTACTCATTTCTGCTCGCATTGCCATCACAGTCGGTATTATGTTGTGCTACGTTTACGATGCGCGGCCGATCACAAACGGTTCACTATTATAGAACATGTATGATGCGCGGCCCATCACAAATGGTTCACCATTAAGAAGATTAGCTAATCGTCGTACGAGTATCGGACAAGATTACGAAACGTCGGACCATCATAACATCGTCGTACACGACAACTATCACACACGCTATTCTGTTGTGCAACGTTTATGATGCATACGTCATCAGAAACAGTTCATGGTTGCGAATCGTGTACGATAAGGCGACTAACACAAACGTTTAGTTTGCTCGCACCGTTTGTGATATTGTCTGACCTCGCACACGCTTTGCAAATAGCAACTACGTGCATGCTTGCACATGTTTCCTCTCTGCGAACCGTCTCGGATTATGGTAGATATCGCAAACATTTGTGTTTACCAATCGTGTGTGCCATAACAACCTGGAGACCGTAATTTCAATGTAATTTAATTGTTGATTTTCCAAACTGTACCGGATTTGGATTTGAATTTATGCTACAGCTTTATTCATATCCATCAGGTTCAAACAACCAATGCATTATTCGATTCATAGGTACATATGTTCAAGAATTACATAAGAACCAAATAAAGAATGATGAACCATTGTTGTATACTCGTACTATTAAAGAAGGTAAAGAAAGAGGCGGAATATATTCTGGTTGCTGAACAAGGTGAAGCGGAATACCCATATTGTGCCCTCCTCCATGCAGAAGGCACGCACGACTCTAGTCCAACCCCTTGTGATGGCCGACCGCCCATCCTTCACAGTCTTCATGAAAATATCTAGATAATCATCATGTTCTGGTAGAAATACTTTAACCTTTGCATGCCCACCAATCATGTAGTTTGAGAGGTAATCTTGAGTAAACTGCTTTGGCAACCACTACAAAGGAATAAGATTCAGACATTGTCATCTAACACAACTCATTATGGGCAATAAAAAGAAGGCTGCAAAGTTCTTACTTACCATCCTGCAGTTCGCTTATGTCTTCGATAAAGTGTAAACAAATAGTTTAATTGCCATCTTTTGATCCATTTTACTAAGAATCTTTATCAGCTTCCTCACTTGATGTTGGTTCATCGATATCTCGTTGCCCCATACGCAGAAAGGGTCGAAACGCGGATCTTTACCAATGACATATGTACCTAAAAGCACCAAGTTAATATTAGAAGCTAAGCAGCAATTGCACAATGATGTAGTACAACACTCTTTTATAATATGTCTATATACATCCGTATGTGGTAGTCCATTTGAAATCTCTAAAAAGAAAAATATTTAGGAACGGAGGAAGTATCTTATAACATCCAATATACTCACATATTAGATGAATTAACATCTTATATTATGGGCCAGAAGGAGTTTAATTGATTCTTACAAATTATCGGTTGATTAACTGCTGCTGTATCCATGGGTTACAGTTAGTTTGAGCTTGTTCGGGCTCAAACAATCCTAAAGTATATCTAAACATGAGGGCTAGTTTGAGCTAGTTGCATCTATAACCCACCCAAAAAAAACTATCCAACCCAAGAGGTGCTAATTGGAGCTAGTTCTCCTAGTGCATTTATTGTCAATCTAACCCTGCCATCAAAACAACTCTTTGAATGGAGTTAGTTCAGGGTTAGTAATGAGATAGAAACTAACTTTAACCTCTAGCTAAGTTCAATATCCAAACAGGGCTGTGTTGTTGCTGTTGCTGTTGCTGTTGCTGCTCTTCTACGTATATCTAGACATCATTAGAACATTAATGTAACACTCTTCCTTGTTGCTATGTAGCCTAGGATTGCATATTTAGACATTAAGTACAGTGCATGTTGCAATGTAGCCTCAGATATATTACATATGGCCCTAGTTAACCTAACGAAAAATGGGTTGCAGATATATTCAGTTAAAAGTCTGATTCACCGATTAGTCCCTTATCAGCCGCCGGCGTATATGGTACCAGCTACCGATATCCTTAACAATGAGCAAATATAAGCCATGGGATGAAACTAACCTCGATGGAAAACAGCAGTCATTCCCAAAATTGTCTTGTGTAGGTACATCAAGAAGCATGTTAAGCACAACAGGCTAAACATCAACCAAAATTATACATGGCAGACAAAATAATCTCCAAAAGATAGCTTCAGTGTGCAGGTTTAAGCATGCTAGTAAAGCAAAACAAGTGGAAAGGTGTGCTAACTGCAACAGGCCTAACATTTAACAACAAGCAAACATAGTCATTCAAACTGGTATTGTGCCGGTCTAAGTACACTGGTTATGGTTAAATAAAAATGGAAAGACGTGTTAACTACAAGATGCAGCAACCAAATGTAGTCATTCATAGTGGTATTGTTGAAACTGGTACTGATGAAATTGAACTGCATAGTTCATACTTGCACATATAGAACATCACGTTGTGAATAAATGGAATCAACAAGGCATACTACGAACAACCAAAGATAGCATTTGTAACTGAACATATGCTAACTACAAACAACCGAAAAATAAAAAAACTTTAAAAGAGGCATATGCTAGCTATAACAGGCTTAACAGCAAGCAAATATATGCATTCTTATCGGTATGTTTAAAACTGGATTGATGAAATGTACGGCATAGTAAATAATTGCACATATAGAGCATCACATTGTGAACAACTGAAATAAACAAATCATGGGTTTCCTCACTTGTCACAGATGGGCTCGTTCCCGTGGGAAGAGCACGAAACTGGATGCGCTCCATGTTGTCGCAGATGGGCTCCTTCCCCTTGGAAGAGCACGGCTGTAGGGTGCCCTCCCTGATGTCGCAAATGAGTGCTTTCCCTTGGAAGAGTAGATGGGCTCTTTCCCCTTGGAAGAGCCAGAGAAGCTGTGGATCCCAAGCCAGCGTCGCAGAACGTGTCCTTCAGAAATGACAAAAGGGGCTCGATGGCGATGTAGAATGGCAAATTGTTGACAGCGAGCCAGACGAGATCAACGGCGGGGCCATGGATGAGATCGATGGCGGTTGAACCCGAGGGGTTGGGGGTGATACGTCTCCAACGTATCTATAATTTTTGATTGTCCCATGCTATTATATTACCTGTTTTGAATGATTATGGGCTTTATTATACACTTTTATATTACTTTTGGGACTAACCTATTAACCGGAGGCCCAGCCCATATTGTTGTTTTATTGCCTGCTTCAGTATTTCGAGGAAAAGGAATATCAAACGGAGTCCAAACGGAATGAAACCTTCGGCAGGGTTATGTTTGGGAAGAATATCATCCTGGAGGCTTGGAGATCAAGTCAGAAGATCCTCGAGGAGCCCAGGAGATAGGGGCGTCCCCCTGTATGCGCGCCTGTCTCGTGGGCCCTCGAGCACCCCCGACCGACTTCTTTCGCCTATATAGTCCCATGCACCTAAAAACATCCACGGAGAAGATAGATCGGGAGTTCCACCGCCGCAAGCCTCTGTAGCCACCAAAAACCACTCGGGAGCCTGTTCCGGCACCCTGCCGGAGGGGGAATCCATCACCAGTGGCCATCTTCATCATCCCGGCCCTCTTCATGATGAGGAGGGAGTTGTTCACCCTCGAGGCTGAGGGTATGTACCAGCAGCTATGTGTTTGATCTCTCTCTCTCTCGTTTTCTCTCTATGGCACGATCTTGATGTATCGCGAGCTTTGCTATTATAGTTGGATCTTATGATATTTCTCCCCATCTACTCTCATGTGATGAATTGAGTTTCCCCTTTGAAGTTATCTTATCAGATTGAGTCTTTTATGAGAACACTTGAGGTATGTCTTGCCGTGCTTATCTATGGTGACAATGAGATATCATGTGCCTCTTGATGTATGTTTTGGTGACCAACTTGCGAGTTCCGCCCATGAACCTATGCATAGGGGTTGGCACACGTTCTTGACTCTCCGATAGAAACTTTGGGGCACTCTTTGAAGTACTTTGTGTTGGTTGGATGAATCTGAGGTTGTGTGATGCATATCGTATTGTAGCGACCCGACCTGAATGGATCAAGTCTCTGTGCTTAAGTGTCATCCCTGGATCGGTATCTTTGACACACACGATTTCGAGGATTTATAACAGAGGTAAATCACATGTATAAAGTAACGTAAATACTATTACCTCAATCCAAATAGCGGAAGTAACAAGGTTGTGGATTCCCATCAACACCAACGGCAAAGTTCAGTGTAGAAATCGAACCTAATGTATCACTTACTGTCAGAAGATCCCGCAACATGAGACATTGCAGCCACAAAGGGTCAAGACATTGAATGTACCGCAAATTCACACCATAGGATAATGATGAATAAAGGCTATCACTACATGCATATTTGGTGGTGGAAAAGCTCTATGGTTATAATGTTTTTATGAAAAGCCAATTTTTCCCTACCGCAAAGGAATAAATTTTATTTAACTATCATGGTGGTTGTTAAACATTGAGAATGGTTCACAGCATTCTCAATCCCAATTAAAAATATCATCATTAACCCAACAAAATTATTTAAAGTAACATGATGAGATTCACAGGAAAATCCAAGTACTAGATACTCAAGATGTCCATAACCGGGGACACGGCTAACCATGATTAGTTTGATACACTCTGCAGAGGTTTGCGCACTTTTCCCAACAAGACTCGATCTCCTCCGTTGGGATTCTCGCACTACAAGGTGTTTGAGAAACGGATGACTGAGACATAGTCTTTCAGAAGTGCTAGTACCTTACGAACGGGTAGACAGTACCAACCTACATCCCCTACATCTGCTAGACTACCACTGTAAGAGTACGCACGACTTAGTCAACTATGCTAGAGCCCATAGTAGCTTGTGGCTGCACACAGAAGTTTCTAGCATGAATAATCTCATGATCCCTTTGAGCCTGGGTGACGGTCCAAAAAGAAACAGGCAATCCTGGAATACCCAGGTACCTCAATCCACCCAGATGTGTGTTTAAGTTGCCATCTTAAATAAACCATTAATTAACAATCTCACATCTGTCATGGATACACTCACCCAATCCACGTCTACTAGCATAGCATGGCATAAAGAGCAAACGTAGAAGTAACTCCCAAGGGTTTGATAATAAAACAGGTAATAGGTACTACCTCATCTACTTCCCAAAACCCACAATTTAATCAGATCCTAATCATGCAATGTTTGAGGATTGATCTAATGCATAAAAAACGGGTATGAAAAGGGATATGATCAAAGTGTGAACTTGCCTGCAATGTTGATGAAGATGATTCACACTCAAAACTCTTGATAGTTCTACTCGTCACACTCCGGTCAATCTATCGTAAGCAAGCAATAGTAACCACACATAAGCAATCAATCAAAAGATCGGAAAGAACGAAGAAAACAATTCGGAAAACATCAAAACCAAGCAAATAAATCTTGCAACATAAAACAATTTCTAAAAGTACCAAAATTATGTGAATTTGGCCTTATCAGAAAGTTTAGGTCAAGAGCTTCGACTTGCAAAAAGAATCAATTAAAACGGAGTTATAAAACTCAAGTTATGATCAAACGAAGTTCAAATTCAAATATGATATAATTCAAATTTTAAAATTCCAAAAACATGTTTGAGTTGGATTACTAGATAGAGGAGATCGTAACGAAGAAGTGGGCGTTGGTTTCATCTAATTCCGACTATCGAGCAAAAAGTTATGGTCGTTTGAAAACTAGGGGCTAATCTGTAAATAGATATATTTACAGATAGGTCCCTGACGAAAATAACAGAAAAGGAAAAGGCTAAAAAGCAAACTTTCGTTTTCTGCAACTAACGAGCGAACGTTCTCTAAATAAAAACGAAGAAAAAGAAAAAACAGAAGAATCTGGATCGTTGGATCCAGATCCAACGGTGAGGGGAGGACGGCGGTTACCGCGGCGGCAGCGGCGAAGTCCGGTGACGCAGGACGGCGGCGGCAGCTCTGATCCGGTCGGGGTGGTGGCTCCGGGCGTCGGGGAAGGCGGCGAAGAGCACGGGGAGGGGTGGCGTGGAGCGGCAGTTGCTGTGGTGGCGTCGGCGGCGGTCATCGGCGTCGCGGGCGGCGGCTGCGGCGAGCGGATCTCCGGCGGAGCTCACAACTCCGGCGGCGGAGTGCGGCAGCTAGGGAGGAGGAGAGAAAAGCGGGTCGGGGTCCCGAGGCGCCCGAATTTATAGGAGGGGGGGCGGCAACGGTGGCTTGGGGAAGGGGCCAAGGAGAGGTCGCGGCGGTCACGGACGTCGAGGTCGGCGGCGGCGCGGGCGGCTCGGACTCATCTGAGCTCGGGACGAGCAGCAGCAAGGCCACTGGGCTGGGCCGTGTGCTCTGCCCGGTTGGCTGGGCCGGCCCAGTCGGCAGAGAGTATATATATATATACATTAAAAAACATTTTGCAGACAGTGAATAAATAAATACAAATAAACTAAAACTATATTTTCATATTACAAAAACCTATATCTACCATCCATATTGCACTTGTATCACCATATCTTCGCCGAACTAGTGCACCTATACAATTTACCATTGTATTGGGTGTGTTGGGGACACAAGAGACTCTTTGTTATTTGGTTGAAGGGTTGTTTGAGAGAGACCATCTTCATCCTACGCCTCCTACGGATTGATAAACCTTAGGTCATCCACTTGAGGGAAATTTGCTACTGTCCTACAAACCTGTGCACTTGCAGGCCCAACAACGTCTACAAGAAGAAGGTTGTGTAGTAGACATCTAGCTCTTTTCTAGCGCCGTTGCCGGGGAGGTCAGTGCTTGAAGGTATATCTTTAGATCTTGCAATCGAATCTTTTTGTTTCTTGTTTTATCACTAGTTTAGTTTATAAAATAAAATTACAAAAAAATGGAGTTAAGTTTATCTCATATGCTTCGTCTTTTTAATATCTTTCGTGAGTTTGATGGAAAGGAAAATTGTGCTCAAGTGCTAGAAGAAGAAATCTATAGAATGTTTGGAACTAAATATTTATATGATGAGCATGATTGCAATGTTGTTAGTATGAATTCCTTGAATATCCATGATGCTAATGATATGCAAAGCCACAAGCTTGGGGAAGCTATGTTTGATGAAGATGATATTTTTTGTCCCCCAAGCTTTGATGAGCAAAATTACTATGATGAAAGCATGCCTCCTATCTATGATGATTATTGTGATGACACGTATTCTTTAAAGAATAATGATAACCATGAAACTTGTCATCTTGATCTTAATTTTCAATCACATGATAGTTATTTTGTTGAGTTTGCTCCCACTACTATTCCGAATGAGAAGAATTTTGCTTATGTGGAGAGTAGTAAATTTTCTATGCTTGTAGATCATGAAAAGTTGCTTTAGGTGCTGGTTATATTGTTGAATTCATTCATTATGCTACTGAAAATTATTATGAGGGAGGAATATATGCTTGTAGGAATTGCAATAATATCAAGTTTCCTCTCTATGTGCTTAAAGTTTTAAAGTTATGCTTGTTTTGCCTTCCTATGCTAGTTGATTATTGTTCCCATAAGTTGTTTGCTCACAAAATCCCTATGCATAGGAAGAGGGTTAGACTTAAATGTGCTAGTCATATTCTTCATGATGCTCTCTTTATGTTTCAATTCTTATCTCTTATGTGAGCATCATTGCCATCATCATGCCTAGCTAGGGGCGTTAAACGTTAGCGCTTGTTGGGAGGCAACCTAATTTTATTTTAGTTTCTTGCTTTTTGGTTCTGTTTAGGAATAAATAATCCATCTAGCTTCTGTTTAGATGAGTTTTTATGTTTTAGTTAGTGTTTGTGCCAAGTAGAACCTTTGGGAAGACTTGGATGAAGTCTTTATGATCATGCTGTAAAAAAAAGAAACTTTAGCGCTCACAAAATTAGCTTCAACCTTTTACTGGAGAGTGCTATTTATTTTATTCTTTTTGAAGATGATTACTATAAAAATTCCTCAGGCCCACCAATTTATTTTATAATTTTTGGAGTTCCAGAAGTTTGCGTTAGTTACAGATTACTACAAACTGTTCTGTTTTTGACAGATTCTGTTTTTCGTGTGTTGTTTGCTTATTTTGATGACTCTATGGCCAGTAAAATAGTTTATAAACCATAGAGAAGTTGGAATACAGTAGGTTTAACACCAATATAAATAAAGAATGAGTTCATTACAGTACCTTGAAGTGGTGTTTTGTTTTCTTTCGCTAACGGAGCTCACGAGTTTTCTGTTAAGTTTTGTGTTGTGAAGTTTTCAAGTTTTGGGTAAAGATTCGATGGACTATGGAATAAGGAGTGGCAAGAGCCTAAGCTTGGGGATGCCCAAGGCACCCCAAGTTAATATTCAAGGATAACCAAGCGTCTAAGCTTGGGGATGCCCCGGAAGGCATCCCCTCTTTCGTCTTCGTTCATCGGTAACTTTACTTGGAGCTATATTTTTATTCACCACATGATATGTGTTTTGCTTGGAGCGTCATTTTCTCTTGTTAGTATTTGCTTTCTGTTATTTAGAATAATGTTTTGCATCTTTAGTTTCAATAAAAAAGTCAAGGATAGCCTTTGTCATGCTTATTTTGCTAGTATACATGTTGCTGTTTGAAAACAGAAAGTTTAACGCTGTTGCAAAAATTCCCTAGACAAGTCAGAGAGTGGTATAATGTTAAATATTTTTGCCTATTGAGCTCTGATAAATTTATTACAGTGGGAATTTTAGTTCATAATTTTTGGAGTCAGGGAAGTATTGATACTCTTGCGTTCTTTACAGACTGTACTGTTTTGGCAGATTGCTGTTATGTTTGCATTGTTTGCATATGTTTGCTTGTTTAATGATTCTATTTAAGGATAGGAGTATTAAATATGTAGAGGCATTTACTATGAAATGTTGAATAATAATATTAGTGATTTGTTACAGTAGAAAATGATAAGGTTTTGCATTGGTTTATACTAACCTATCTCACGAGTTCTTGTTGAGTTTGTTGTGAATGAAGCTTTTGATAAAAAGAGAAACCATGATATGAGAGGAATTAAGGAGACACAAAATTTCAAGCTTGGGGATTCCCAACGCACCCCAAGATAATATTTCAAGAAGTCTCAAGCATCTAAGCTTGGGGATGCCCCGGTAGGCATCCCACCTTTCTTCTTCAACAACTATCGGTTAGTATCGGTTGAGCCTAAGTTTTTGCTTCTTCACATGAGTTGTGCTATCCTTGCAATGTCATTTTATTTTGTTTTGCTTGCTGTTTTAATACAATACCAAGATCTTAAATTCCTTAATGTTAGAGATTCTTCGCATAGCTGCACAATTATTCGACTACTCATTGATCTTCACTTATATCTTTCGGAGTAGTTTGTCATTTGCTCTAGTGCTTCACTTATATCTTTTAGAGCACAATGGTGGTTTTATTTTGAAGAAATAGATGAACTCTCATGCTTCACTTATATTATTTTGAGAGTATTAAATAGCATGGTAATTTGCTTAAATAATCCTAATACGCAAAGCATAAATGATTTGTAAAAATTCTTATGAGTGCGTTGAATACTTAGAAAAGTTTGATGCTTGATAATTGTTTTGAGATATGAAGATGGTGATATTAGAGTCATGCTAGTTGAGTAGTTGTGAATATAAGAAATACTTGTGTTAAAGTTTGTGATTCCCATAGCATGCACGTATGGTGAACTGTTATGTGATGAAGTCGGAGCATGATTTATTTATTGATTGTCTTCCTTATGAGTGGCGGTCGGGGACGAGCGATGGTCTTTTCCTACCAATCTATCCCCCTAGGAGCATGCGCGTAATACTTTGCTTTGATAACTTTTGTAGATTTTTGCAATAAGTATATGAGTTCTTTATGACTAATGTTGAGTCCATGGATTATACGCACTCTCACCTTTCCACTATTGCTAGCCTCTCTAATACCGCGCACTTTTCGCCGGTATCATACACCCATCATATATCTTCCTCAAAACAGCCACCATACCTACCTATCATGGCATTCCCATAGCCATTCCGAGATATATTGCCATGCAACTTTCCACCATTCCGTTTATCATCATTATGACATACATTACTTTTGTCATATTGCCATTGCATGATCATGTAGTTGACATCGTATTTGTGGCAAAGCCACCGTTCATAATTCTTTCATACATGTCACTCATGAGTCATTGCACATCCCGGTACACCGTCGGTGATATTCATATAGAGTCATATTTTGTTCTAACAATCGAGTTGTAATTGTTGAGTTGTAAGAAAATAAAAGTGTGATGATCATCATTTTTTAGAGCATTGTCCTAGTGAGGAAAGAATGATGGAGACTATGATTCCCCCACAAGTCGGGATGAGACTCCGGACGAAAAATAAAAAAAAGAGGCCATAAAAAAAGGAGAAAAGTCCCAAATTAAAAAAAAACAAAAAAAACAAGAGAAAAAGAGAGAAGGGACAATGCTACTATCCTCTTACCACACTTGTGCTTCAAAGTAGCACCATGATCTTCATGATAGAGAGTCTCCTATGTTGTTACTTTCATATACTAGTGGGAATTTTCATTATAGAACTTGGCTTTTATATTCCAATGATGGGCTTCCTCAAAATGCCCTAGGTCTTCGTGAGCAAGCGAGTTGGATGCACACCCACTTAGTTTCTTTTGTTGAGCTTTCATATACTTATAGCTCTAGTTCATCCGTTGCGTGGCAATCCCTACTCACTCCCATTGATATCTATTGATGGGCATCTCCATAGCCTGTTGATACGCCTAGTTGATGTGAGACTATCTTCTCCTTTTTTTGTCTTCTCCACAACCACCCTTCTATTCCACCCACAGTTCTATATCCATGGCTCACGCTCATGTATTGCGTGAAGATTGAAAAAGTTTGAGAATGTCAAAAGTATGAAACAATTGCTTGGCTTGTCATCGGGGTTGTACATGATTTAAATACTTTGTGTGGTGAAGATAGAGCATAGCCAGACTATATGATTTTGTAGGGATAACTTTCTTAGGCCATGTTATTTTGAGAAGACATGATTGCTTTGTTAGTATGCTTGAAGTACTATCATTTTTATGTCAATATTAAACTTTTGTCTTGAATCTTTCGGATCTGAATATTCATACCACAATTAAGAAGAATTACAATGAAATTATGCCAACTAGCATTCCACATCAAAAATTATCTTTTTATCATTTACCTACTCGAGGACGAGCAAGAATTAAGCTTGGGGATGCTTGATACGTCTCCAACGTATCTATAATTTTTGATTGTTCCATGCTATTATATTACCTGTTTTGAATGATTATGGGCTTTATTATACACTTTTATATTACTTTTGGGACTAACCTATTAACCGGAGGCCCAGCCCATATTGTTGTTTTATTGCCTGCTTCAGTATTTCGAGGAAAAGGAATATCAAACGGAGTCCAAACGGAATGAAACCTTCGACAGCATTATTTTTGGGAAGAATATCATCCTGGAGGCTTGGAGATCGAGTCAGAAGATCCTCGAGGGGCCCAGGAGATAGGAGGTGCCCCCCCTACAGGGCGCGCCCCCCTATCTCGTGGGCCCCTCGAGCACCCCCCAACCGATTTCTTTCGCCTATATAGTCCCACGTACCCTAAAAACATCCACGCAGAAGATAGATCGGGAGTTCCTGTAACATCCCAAATTTCCTATTTGGAATGTTTTACAATTATAGCTAAGCATCTATGCATTCTGTTTGAATTTGAGTGCCATTTGAAGTTTCTGAAGTTTTTGAGTTTTGGAATTTGAATTCAAACTTTGGCAAGTGGGAACCATTTCAAAAAAAACTATGCCTGATAAATACTTGAGCAAAAGTATGAGAGGAGTAAACATGACACTCCAAAAATATCAGAGGAAAACATTGCCAAAAGTTTTGAATTCAAACTTGAGTTTTATTGGAATTTGAAAAAAATGATTTTGTATAAACTTGGGATTTTGCCCCTGGAAAAAAGTTCAAATGATAGGAAATATTTCCCTGATCATTTTGATATATATATGTCCTATATAAAATATTTATAGTTTATATTTTATCTCTGTTTTGTTTTTCAAAAAATAAAATTTGAAAAAGAAAATGCCCAGGCACCAGCCAGCCGACTGCCCACCAAAGACTGGGCCGCTCACCTCACAGCGCCCGGCCTTGACCCACCAGCCCAGTGAGCCAGCCCATCTCCCCTCGCTTGAAACCTCTCGCGTCGGCCAACCGACCGCCGCCCTCCCTCTCTCTCTCTGCCAGGCAGGCCCCCACCTACTTCAAGCCCCCACCCACGCCACCTCGCCCGCCCGCCGTTCACGGATCTCGAAGGATCCGGATTCGATCCGCCCGATTCACCCCCACCCAAGGTGAGGCCCCGCCTATAAGTACCCCTCCCGCACCCCATTCCCCCCTCGCCCCTCATGAACCCTCCTCCTCCTCACGCGCTCGCCGGACTTGCCGAACGCCGCCGCCGCCATTTGCCTCGCCGCCGTCGCCCTAGCCCTCCCCGAGCTCCACCCACTCCACCAGACCACCCCCCTCGTCGCCCCGCACCCGCCGGAGACCTCCGCCGACCTCCCCGACCACCGGCGACGCCAACACACTCGCCGCCCGAGCCTCCGCCGCCGCCGACCACCGGTAAGCCGCCGGAGCTCCTCCCCGCCGTCCGATCTCATGTATGCGGCTAGGATTAGAACCCCCCCGAAGGGGTAAGTTCTTTTAATAAAAACCCGGTTCGGCCCGGTTTAGTTCCGGTTTAAATTTTAGTTAGGGTTTCATTTTTAGAGCCGGCCCGACTCGTTTAACCCTAGGCCCGTTTTAGTTATATTACGCGTAGTGCGTTAGTTAGGCCCATTTAGCCATTTTTCTTTAATTTCGTTTTTCTGTTTTAACAGAATAGTTCCAGATTTGAAAAATTCATAACTTTTATTCTACTTAATATTTTTAAGTGATTTTTTTTGTTGGTTTGCAAATTTTCTATAGTTTCTGTAGAAAATATAATTAGCTATGTTAAAATTATTTAGAATAGCTTTATTTTAGTTTTAGACAGAATAGTAAATCTGCCATAAAATGAGTTAGGAAAATTATTTCTATATGATTCTTTTGTCCCAACCTTATTTTGACATTGCCTAACCGTAGGAATTAATTTGGACATTTTAGGATTAATTAAAAAATAGTTTCTAGCAGAATCTTGTTTTTCTTAATTAATTAACTAGCTACTGTTTTCCTATTATTTTAATTAGCAAATAAATTTATTTTTCACATGTGATTGATTATTCTAGGATAGTTTCTGTCACTTTATAGGATGAACTTTTATTTATAATAAATAAAACTTTTATTTTATTTTTCTTAATAGTAATTGAATTAGGCCTAATAAGAGTTTTATAATAGATTTTAAATTGATTCTTTTTGCTCCTAGTTGCTTAATGCAGTCTTTTCTGTTAAGTTAACATAAATCCATGATTAGGTTATGTTGAGAAATTTTTGTTAAGTAAAACTATTTTTAGTTGTTGCTTGAAGTAGGAAAACTTTGAGTTGGTTTTTCTTTGAGTTTCTTTTGGGTTTTTGGATTTGTTTGTTTGGTGTGTTTCATATTACTATGCTGTTGTGAAAGTGATCATTGTTGTATGCTTATTGTGATTATTTGTTTGTCTCGGTAGAGTTTCCGGAGTGCGAAGCTTGCTACTACGAGTCTTTAGCTTACGAGGATCATCAACAAGGCAAGTCTTTGATCATGTTATTTTCAATACCTATGATTTTGTGCATTAGAAATTATACCTCCCCACCATGCATGCAGTAGTTGAAATTTTGAAGTTATTGTTCTTGAGTAGTATCATGTGGTAGGATGAACCAATTCCCCTTGTTACCATGGCCCGGGACGAAGTAGTTTACTTTGCTATGCTCGTAGACGGGATTTGGTTGAGTGAAATTCATAAGAAAGATGTGAGAGTCAATGATGATGACAACCCCATGAACTTCAAGATCAAGAAGGACTTCGAAATTTACTACTGGGTGGAGGACGGTTGACGGGCACCCTGGAGAACCCAGTGGTTGGCCGGGATGCATGGAGAAGCGCCATGACATCTTGCGGAAAGCTTCACCCAGCCACGAAGAGACGGATGGATGCCCCTTTGACCGGAAGCTTACCTGTGCAGCCGCAAGCCATTATGGGCTCTGGCTGGGTTAACCTTAGTAGTGACGCTGGCTGGACGGTATTACGAGATGTAGAAGAACGGTAGGATTGGATGGGTACCGGCAGTGGCCAGAAGAACTCTTTGGAAGACCCTGTTTCATTCATCCCGTCTTCAAACACCATGAAGTGCGAAGACTTAAAAGGAGGGAATGATTCTTGCGGGTAAAGTGCGCAAACCTCTGCAGAGTTAAAGATCTAATCGATTAGCCGTGTCCCCGGTTACGGACAATTTGAGCCTCTGGAACTTGGAAGTATTCGGAAATCTCAACACTAAAACTAATAAATAAATTTGAGGGGTTATGACTTAATAATTTGGGAATGAGATATTGGTTGGCGGAACCATCTCAATAACTACCAACAATTTGTAGTAATTTGCAAGCAAGTCCACTGTAGTAGGGAAAATTGGCTTTTCGCAAAATGATGTAACTTAGAGCCCCACAGCCAAAATGCATATAGTGTTAGTAATTTTATTATTGTTATTCTCTTCATGACTTGCCAGCTTATTCAAAAAGCTGACCTACACGGCTGCAACGTCTTATGTTGCAGAGATTTATTCCGATCAGGAGTGAGGCTACACTCCGCGCTTGGCGATTGCCCTTTGGAGTCGGATGGACTCGCTATTTCGTCTACGCTTCCGCAGCTTTAGTAGTTTATTTCTCATGAGTTGGCCTTTGGCTGAATTTATTCTATTGTAATAAAGACTCTATATGAGAATCGTGTAATAAATTCAGGTGTGATTGAACTTTGATTATTTCATCGATGTACTGTGAGTACCAAATGATCTTGGGATGGTACACACACGTAGATTTGACCGATTTTGGGTCGGTCGCTCTGAGAGATGGTATCGAGCACACGCTGACCGTAGGATCGTAACCCCTAGGATCGGAAAGCCATAGGAAGAGACTATTTACTTTATATCCTTATCATTCCGTAATTCTCCCTGTTCATTTCGACTCCTCTCCGATTTTCAACATTTTAGATGGCCGTCGAGTTCACCCCAGTTTGCTACGGAGTTTTGCCAGCCCGATGAGACGATGCCCTTGGCAGAAGCTGGTCCAGATGGTGAAGAAGCTAAAGATTGCTCTGCCCTCGATCACCGGAAGCCAACCAATGCACTTCCGACGGATACCGCTCTGAGATTGAAGTGCATATTCGTGGAGAACCTTCGAGGGCATACATAGCCAATTGACTTTGAGTTCACCGACTTCAAGCTGGATCCTCGGAAGGACATGGCGATCTATCGTGCACTTGGACATCTCCGAGAGGAGTCTGAGGCCGAGCTCGATCCATCGGACCTCGCCATGGTTTCTCGCAGAGCAAGGAATGGAGATATCATCCGTCCGTGAGGACGACTCCATTCTCTCTTATGTCCAGGACTTGGAGTGTCTCCTCGAAAGCGAGAGATCCGGACTCGCCGTAACTCGAAGGTACACAGAGACTATTGTTCCGTGAACTGGGCTGGAGGAGAAGGCACACGCAGACTTCCTCAACCATGAGGAAGAAGTCGCGGACTTCATGGAGAGAGTCGACGACCAAGATGAAGCTTGCCGCAATAGAGGAAAAGATGGACTTGGGAGAGGACCTTTTCCGAGTGGAGATGACGGACCTCTCGTGAGCAATGATCAGGATTATGAAGGAGTTCCACCGGAGGAAGCCGCAAGAGGAGGCACCGCAATGAGGACACCACACCGGAGGACATCGCACTGAGGACGCAAGGATTATTGATGAAGACATTTAGTCGACCGCCATGTTATTTTACTTTTTAAATCGATCAGTTAGGCCGATATTTTCGATTAGTCATGAGCTTTTGTAATCGAGATTGAACCATGTTTGAGTGGAATGAATAAATGATTGGTGTGTTTATGATTGTGCATTCATATGGGTAGTGTTATTTCTCATAGACCATTGTTCTATTCTAATTTTCTCATCCACTCCAAAAACACGGATGCCTCCGAGGGCGTGACACGGTTTTCCGCGGAGCTCACCCAGCTACTCCAGCAGCGAATGCCCTCATGCGAGATACTCATCCGAATCGAACAACAACAACCAACAACCCACCGCCACCACCCCTGTTGACAACTTGACTCGATTCACGAGGCTGAATCCGCCGATGTTCTCTAGCAGCCTTGAGCCGATTGTGGCCGATGATTGGCTCCGCAAAGTCGAAGAGAGCTAATCACTGTTGGATGCACTGATGCAGAGAAGGTGCGCTTTGCCGCACATCAACTTGATGGACCTGCAGCTTCTTGGTGGGAGAACTACACCGCCACCTATCCCATCGGCGCCATCACATGGGATCAGTTCCAGCAGGCCTTCCGCACCGCTCATATTTCAGCTGGAGCCATGAGTCTGAAGAAGCGTGAGTTCCGCAACTTACGCCAGGGGAACCGTACTGTGGCGCAGTACGTGGACGAGTTCAGCAAGCTAGCTCGCTATGCCCCGGATGATGTGGCCACAGGTGCCGCAAAGCAGGAGAAGTTTCTCGAGGGACTCAATGATGAACTGGGCATGCAGCTTGTGGTGGCTAACTTCAACAACTACCAGGAGCTGGTAGATAAGGCCACCATACTTGAAGGCAAGCAGCAGCTGATTGAAAGCCGCAAGCGGAAGTACAGCCAGGGGAAGCACAACTCAGGAGCTCAGCAGAAGCCCCGTTATGCACCATACTCAGGAGGGCACACCCATCACAACCATGGAGGTCATAACCATGGAGGAAATGGGAACAACCGCAACCAGGACAACAAGTCAGGCAATGGCAATGGCAATGGCAATCAGCATCGTCCTGCCCCGGCTCCGAAGGATCTGAGCCACATCACCTGCTTCAAGTGCCAGAAGACAGGGCACTATGCCACCGACTGCCCGGAGGCCAAGCAGAGGAACGGAAACGGAAATGGAAGCTCAGCGAAGAAGCCCAACCCTTTCCCTCGTGCTCAGGTGAACCACATTGACGTGGAGGACGCCTATGATCAGCCAGACACTGTGGTTGGTAAGTTTTTATTGAATTCACGTTCAGTATTGGTACTCTTTGATTCTGGTGCAACGCATTCATTCATATCAAGGGTAGTTGTGGAAAAGTACGGGTTGCCCACTAAAACCCTTAGAAGCCCCCTTCGTCGGTTCCGCAGAGGAGAAATGATGGCGAGCTTAGGCTGTCATGCAACCCTCAACATCGGGAACCATAAATTTCCGTAGACCTCATAGTATTGGAAACCCAGGACCTTGGATGTAATCCTAGGAATGGATTGGTTGACGAAGTTTGAAGGAACATAGATCGTGCCCACAAGTCTATTCTGCTCACCACCCCGGAGCGTAAGAGGATCAAGTATGTAGCCGTGCATAGCGGATGAAGAATCAGTGAATTCCCTCACGGAGTTGTTCAGAGGAAGTGCCGAGGTGCAAGATTTTCCGATGTGTTTCGGAGGAATTACCAGAATGCCACCGACGAGACATTGAATTTCTGATCGAGTTATTACCCGGCACAGCCCCAATATCCAAGAGACCTTATCGGATGCCCCCAAATGAGTTGAAAGAGATCAAGGATCAAATTAATGAGTTACTGGAGAAAGGATATATTCGGCCAAGCTCATCACCTTGGGGAGCCCCAGTTCTTTTGGTAGAGAAGAAGGATGGAACCTTGAGGATGGTTGTGGATTATCGTGCGTTGAACGAAGTGACCATCAAGAACAAGTACCCTCTGCCGATGATTAATGACTGATTTGATCAGCTAGTAGGAGCCAAAGTATTCTCCAAGATCGATCTTCGATCAGGGTATCATCAGTTGAAGATCCGTGAAAAGGATATACCCAAAACAGCATTCACTACCAGGTATGGTTTATATGAGTATACTGTCATGTCATTTGGATTGACTAATGCTCCTGCATACTTCATGAATTTGATGAACAAGGTGTTTATGGAATATCTGGACAAGTTTGTCGTGGTGTTCATCGATGATATACTGATATTCTCCAAGAGCGAGGAAGAGCATAAGGAACATTTGCGTCTAGTTCGAGAAACTTGAGAACATCGGTTGTATGCCAAGTTCAGCAAATGTGAATTTTGGCTGAAGGAAGTCGGATTCCTCGGACATGTTATTTCAGGAGAAGGAATAGCAGTTGACCCGCCAAGGTTGAATCGGTCACCGATTGGCGGTCACCCACCTCGATCAAGGAGATCCGCAGATTTTCTCGGACTCGCAGGATATTATTGGAGGTTTATTGAGAACTTCGAAGATTGCCAAGCCCATGGTGAGCTGTTGAAGAAGGAAGCCAAGTACATTTGGACCGAGGATTGTGAAGCCAGTTTTCAGGAATTGAAGAAACGTTTGGTTACAGCCCCAGTGCTGATTTTGCCGCACATACACAAGGAATACCATGTCTATTGTGACGCTTCTCGTCAAGGACTCGGAGGAGTACTAATGCAGTAAGGAAAAGTTGTAGCTTATGCCTCCAAACAGTTACGACCTCACGAGATGAATTATGCCACACATGATTTGGAGTTAGCAGCCGTAGTGCATGCACTCAAGACCTGGAGACATTTCCTCATCGGAAACCGTTGTGATGTTTACACAGATCACAAGAGTTTGAAGTATATTTTCACGCAGAAAGAGTTGAACCTCAGGCAGAGGAGATGGCTAGAGTTGATAAAGGACTATGACATGAGATTGCATTACCACCCCGGTAAAGCTAATGTTGTAGCAGATGCTTTGAGCCGCAAGAGTTATGTGAATACTCTTACAGCAGGAGGATTACTCCAGGAGTTAGTTGATGACCTCAGAGATCTCCGACTGGAGATAGTTCCGAGAGGATATGTTGCAACTCTGGAAGTTCAGTCCACTTTGGCCGAAAGGATTCGTGAAGCTCAGAAGTCGGACAAGGAAATTGATGAGATAAAGCAAAAGATGAATGAAGGAAAAGCTAAAGGGTTCCGTAAGGATGAACACGGAGCTATATGGTTCGAGGATCGTATTTATGTACCCAATGATCCGAACTCGAAAGCTAATTCTTCAGAGGCTCATGATTCACCGTACTCGATTCACCCCGTAACACCAAGATGTACCTGGATTTGAAGGAAAGTTTCGGTGGACGGTATGAAGAAGGATATTGCCGAGTGCGTAGCGATGTCGATGTTTGTCAGCGAGTAAAGGCGAACATCGAAGCCAGCAGGTTACTTCAACCTTTGTCGATTCCCGATTGGAAATGGGAAAAACTTGGAATGGATTTTATCACAGGATTACCCAGACCCGTTCAGTTATGATTCCATCTGGGTAGTGGTTGATCGTTTGACCAAGGTAGCTCACTTCATTCCGTGAAGACTACCTATACCGGTGCTAAGTTGGCCAAGATATACATGACCAGGATCGTATGTCTGCATGGAGTTCCGAGGAAAATCGTGTCGTAGAGGAACACAGTTTACCTCAAAGTTTTGGAAGCGATTGCATGAAACTTTGGGTGCGAGGCTGGAATTGATGATAGCTTTTCATCTGCAGATGATGGACAGACCGAGAGAGTCAACCAGATTCGGAGGACATGTTGAGATCTTGTGTGCTAGACTATGGGTCTAGCTGGGATGATAATTTGCCATACGCAGAGTTCTCATACAACAACAATTATCAATCCAATCGAAGATGGCCCTTTCAAGCTCTATACGGAAGGAGGTGCGAGAACACCATTCTTTGTGGGATAGTGTTGGAGATCGATCACTTTTCGGTTCCGATCTTATCGAGATTCGAAGAAAGTCAAACTGATTCGGGATAGACTCAAGATAGCACGATCGAGGTGAAGAGTTATGCCGACGATGGCAAGGAAGTAACTTACGAAGCGGAGACCGAGCATATCTTCGTGTGTCTCCACTTCGTGGAATCAAGAGGTTTGGTGTCAAAGGAAAGTTAGCACCCGATTCATTGGCCGTACAAAATCCTCGAGCGTCGTGGAGAAGTTGCTTACAAGTTGGAATTGCGGAAGGATTGTCCGGAGTTCATGATGTCTTCCATGTTTCTCAGCTGAAGAAGTGTCATGCCGACATGGTCGATATTCCGTTGAGAGACACAGTGCCCCTAGAGGCCATACAGCTCGACAGTGATCTGACTTATAAGGAGAAACCCGTCCGAATTCTCGAGACTGCGAGCAGAGTCACCCGCAGCAAGGTCATCAAGTTTTGCAAGGTGTTGGGTAGTCACCACTCCGAAGAGGAAGCCACCTGGGAGCGCGAAGAGGACCTTCTTCGAGACCACCCACATCTATTTGCTAGCCAACCCGAATCTCGAGGGCGAGATTCATCTTAAGGTGGGTAGGTTTGTAACATCCCAAATTTCCTATTTGGAATGTTTTACAATTATAGCTAAGCATCTATGCATTCTGTTTGAATTTGAGTGCCATTTGAAGTTTCTGAAGTTTTTGAGTTTTGGAATTTGAATTCAAACTTTGGCAAGTGGGAACCATTTCAAAAAAACTATGCCTGATAAATACTTGAGCAAAAGTATGAGAGGAGTAAACATGACACTCCAAAAATATCAGAGGAAAACATTGCCAAAAGTTTTGAATTCAAACTTGAGTTTTATTGGAATTTGAAAAAATGATTTTTATAAACTTGGGATTTTGCCTCGGAAAAAGTTCAAATGATAGGAAATATTTCCCTGATCATTTTGATATATATATATGTCCTATATAAAATATTTATAGTTTATATTTTATCTCTGTTTTTGTTTTTCAAAAAAAAAAATTTGAAAAAAGAAAAATGCCCAGCACCACCAGCCGACCGCCCAGCCGGACTGGGCCACTCACCTCACCAACCAAATGACACCACCAGCCACAGCCGAGCCAGCCCATCTCCCCTCGCCTGAAACCTCTCGCGTCGGCCAACCGATTGCGCCGCCCTCCTCTCTCTCTACCAGCGGGCCCCACCTCCTTCAACCCCCACCCACGCCACCTCGCCAAGCGCCGTTCGTTGGATCCCGAAGGATCCGGGATTCGATCCGCCCGATTCACCCCCGCCCAAGGTGAGGCCCCGCCTATAAGTACCCCTCCCCGCACCCCATTCCCCCTCGCCCCTCGCGGAACCCTCCTCCTCCTCACGCATGGACTTGCCGAACGCCGCCGCCATTGCCTCACCGCCGTCGCCTAGCCTCCCCGAGCTCCACCCACTCCACAGACCACCCCCTCGTCGCCCCACCACGGAGCCTCCGCCGACCTCCCGACCACCGGCGACGCCAACACACTCGCCGCCCGAGCCTCCGCCGCCGCCGACCACCGGTAAGCCGCCGGAGCTCCTCCCCGCCGTCCGATCTCATGTATGCGGCTAGGATTAGAAACCCCCCGAAGGGGTAAGTTCTTTTAATAAAAACCCGATTCGGCCCGGTTTAGTTCCGGTTTAAATTTTAGTTAGGGTTTTATTTTTAGAGCCGGCCCGACTCGTTTAACCCTAGGCCCGTTTTAGTTATATTACGCGCAGTGCGTTAGTTAGGCCCATTTAGCCATTTTTCTTTAATTTCGTTTTTCTGTTTTAACAGAATAGTTCCAGATTTTAAAAATTCATAACTTTTATTCTACTTAATATTTTTAAGTGATTTTTTTTGTTGGTTTGCAAATTTTCTATAGTTTTTGTATAAAATATAATTAGCTATGTTAAAATTATTTAGAATAGCTTTATTTTAGTTTTAGACAGAATAGTAAATCTGCCATAAAATGAGTTAGGAAAATTATTTTTATATGATTCTTTTGTCCCAACCTTATTTTGACATTGCCTAACCGTAGGAATTAATTTGGGCATTTTAGGATTAATAAAAAACAGTTTCTAGCAGAATCTTGTTTTCTTAATTAATTAACTAGCTCTGTTTTTCCTATTATTTTAATTAGCAAATAAATTTATTTTTCACATGTGATTGATTATTCTAGGATAGTTTCGTCACTTTATAGGATGAACTTTTATTTATAATAAATAAAACTTTTATTTTATTTTTCTTAATAGTAATTGAATTAGGCCTAATAAGAGTTTTATAATAGATTTTAAATTGATTCTTTTTGCTCCTAGTTGCTTAATGCAGTCTTTTACATTAAGTTAACATAAATCCATGATTAGGTTATGTTGAGAAAATTTTTGTTAAGTAAAACTATTTTTAGTTGTTGCTTGAAGTAGGAAAACTTTGAGTTGGTTTTCTTTGAGTTTCTTTTGGGTTTTGGATTTGTTTGTTTGGTGTGTTTCATATTACTATGCTTTGTTGCGAAAGTGATCATTGTTGTATGCTTATTGTGATTATTTGTTTGTCTCGGTAGAGTTTCCTGAGTCTGAAGCTTGCTACTCTGAGTCTTTAGCTTACGAGGATCATCAAGAAGGCAAGTCTTTGATCATGTTATTTTCAATACCTATGATTTTGTGCATTAGAAATTATACCTCCCCACCATGCATGCAGAGTTGAAATTTGAAGTTATTGTTCTTGAGTAGTATCATGTGGTAGGATGAACCAATTCCCTTGTTACCATGGCCGGGACGAAGTAGTTTACTTTGCTATGCTCGTGAGACGGATTTGGTTGAGTGAAATTCATAAGAAAGATGTGAGAGTCAATGATGATGACAACCCCATGAACTTCAAGATCAAGAAGGACTTGAAATTTACTCTTGGGTGGAGGATTTGTTGACGGGCACCTGGAGAACCCAAAGGTTGGCGGGATGCATGGAGAAGCGCCATGACATCTTGGAAAGCTTCACCCAGCCACGAAGAGACGGATGGATGCCTTTGACCGGAAGCTTACATGCAGCCGCAAGCCATTATGGGCTCACGGGGTTAACCTTAGTAGTGACGCTGGCTGGGCGGTATTACGAGATGTAGAAGAACGGTAGGATTGGATGGGTACGGCGTTGGCGGAAGAACTCTTTGGAAGACCTGTTTCATTCATCCGTCTTCAAACACCATGAAGTGCGAAGACTTAAAAGGAGGGAATGATTCTTGCGGGTAAAGTGCGCAAACCTCTGCAAAGTTAAAGATCTAATCGATTAGCCGTGTCCCCGGTTACGGACAATTTGAGCCTCTGGAACTTGGAAGTATTCGGAAATCTCAACACTAAAACTAATAAATAAATTTGAGGGGTTATGACTTAATAATTTGGGAATGAGATATTGGTTGGCGGAACCATCTCAATAACTACCAACAATTTGTAGTAATTTGCAAGCAAGTCCACTGTAGCAGGGAAAAATTGGCTTTTCGCAAAATGATGTAACTTAGAGCCCCACAGCCAAAATGCATATAGTGTTAGTAATTTTATTATTGTTATTCTCTTCATGACTTGCCAGCTTATTCAAAAAGCTGACCTACACGGCTGCAACGTCTTATGTTGCGAGATTTATTCGATCGGGGTGAGGCTACGCTCCGCTTGGCGATTGCCCTTTGGAGTCGGATGGACTCGCTATTTCTTCTCGCTTCCGCAGCTTTAGTAGTTTATTTCTCATGAGTTGGCCTTTGGCGAATTTATTCTATTGTAATAAAGACTCTATATGAGAATCGTGTAATAAATTCAGGTGTGATTGAACTTTGATTATTTCATCGATGTCTTGTGAGTACCAAATGATCTTGGGATGGTACAGAACCACGTAGATTTGACCGATTTTGGGTCAGGTCGCTCTGATTCCGCCGCCGCAAGCCTCTGTAGCCACCAAAACCTCTCGGGATCCCGTTCGGCACCTCCGGGAGGGGAATCATCACCGGTGGCCATCTTCATCATCCCGGTGCTCTCCATGACGAGGAGGGAGTAGTTCACCGTCGGGGCTGAGGGTATGTACCAGTAGCTATGTGTTTGATATCTCTCTCTCTCTTGTGTTATCTCTATGGCACGATCTTGATGTATCGCGAGCTTTGCTATTATAGTTGGATCTTATGATGTTTCTCCCCCTCTACTCTCTTGTGATGAATTGAGTTTCCCCTTTGAAGTTATCTTATCGGATTGAGTCTTTTATGAGAACACTTGATGTATGTCTTGCCTGCTTATCTGTGGTGACAATGGGATATCATGTGCCTCTTGATGTATGTTTTGGTGACCAACTTGCGGGTTCAGCCCACGAACCTATGCATAGGGGTTGGCACACGTTCTTGACTCTCTGGTAGAAACTTTGGGGCACTCTTTGAAGTACTTTGTGTTGGTTGGATGAATCTGAGATTGTGTAATGCATATCGTATAATCATGCCCACGGATACTTGAGGTGACAATGGAGTATCTAGGTGACATTAGGGTTTTAGTTGATTTGTGTCTAAAGGTGTTATTCTAGTACGAACTCTTTAATAGATCGATCCGAAAGAATAACTTTGAGGTGGTTTCGTACCCTACCATAATCTCTACGTTTGTTCTCCGCTATTAGTGGCTTTGGAGTGACTCTTTGTTGCATGTTGAGGGATTGTTATATGATCTATCTATGTTATTATTGTTGAGAGAACTTGCACTAGTGAAAGTATGAACCCTAGGCCTTGTTTCCTATCATTGCGATACCGTTTACGCTCACTTTTATCATTAGTTACCTTGCTGTTTTTATATTTTCATATTACAAAAACCTATATCTACCATCCATATTGCACTTGTATCACCATATCTTCGCCGAACTAGTGCACCTATACAATTTACCATTGTATTGGGTGTGTTGGGGACACAAGAGACTCTTTGTTATTTGGTTGCAGGGTTGTTTGAGAGAGATCATCTTCATCCTACGCCTCCTACGGATTGATAAACCTTAGGTCATCCACTTGAGGGAAATTAGCTACTGTCCTACAAACCTGTGCACTTGCAGGCCCAACAACGTCTACAAGAAGAAGGTTGTGTAGTTGACATCAGGGGGTGACCCACTTAAACCGTGACATAGCCCGCCTTAGGGCGTTGCTGTCGATGACCTCGATTTCGTAGCCGGCAGTCGAGACATGCCCGCATACTCTAGCCCGCTGCTTGAGTGCCTGCCGCATGTAATGGTCGTCAGCTTCCTCGGCGACGTCGGGCGAAGAGACCGCTATACACCTCTTTTGGGCCAGTCGCTCCTCGAGCTCGACCGGAAGCGTAGATGGGCTTAGGCTGCGACGCTCTGGAGTGGGGGATGGGGATGGGGATAGGGATATGTGGGAAACGGGGCGTTTGGCAGGTGTCATCTAAGAAACTCAGGGCGGTCTAGGTATGAGATCAGTGGGTAAGCTGCACGGGCAAACCGGCAGATGTTGACAATGGAGGCCTTGCGGCGGCGGCGGGGACCTTGCTAGGGTTTCGAGCGAGGGAGGGGGTGTGTGTACACGCGCGCGCACGCCCGAGGAGGTTTTGGTGTGTGTGTGTGTGTGTGTGTGTGTGTGTGTGTGTGTGTATGTGTGGAGGGGGCGCGGGGTGTTTGAGGAAATGACGCGGGTACTGAAAATTTTACTACACAGGAGTCAAATGCGGGAGTGAAATGCCGGACTATTGAAAATTTTGATGATAGTGCATCGCACACGGTCCGAAGATAACAAACATGTGTTATGAAACAGAAAAACCCTCGAGGCGGGCAGATATTTTCTAGGGATGCAGGCGGGATTGGGAACAAGAAACATCGCACACGGTTCGGAGATAACAACCGTGTGTTATGAAACAGAAAAACCCTCGAGGCGGGCAGATATTTTCTAGGAATGCAGGCGGGATTGGGAACAAGAAACATCGCACACGGTCCAGAGATAACAACCGTGTGTTATGAAACAGAAAAACCCTCGAGGCGGCCAGATATTTTTGAGAGGAGGAGCCTCGTGGAGCCCAATGTACTGTGCGGATGTGTGCGTGAGAGGTGCACCAGCGTGGCACACGGTTAGTTTGAGTGAACCGTGTCTGTTGCGTCATCCGACTTGTCTAATGTTCATAAATTTGGCGAAAAATGACGCGGGAGAGGGTCAGAACACGAACACACTTGCATGTGGACCAAATTTATGTATCAAAAGGGTGGTTTCATTTTCAAATACTTAATGCAACTTTGATGTGGCACCTCTCTCGCAAAGCGCATGATATTGCTTGCCCCCACCCCCCTCATGCGGCACGAAGAAGGGAGTCCTAAGCTATGAATGATTGCCCCCTCCCCCCCGAACCGAGGTTCGCCTAGGAAAGTGCGAAGTAGCAAGCAGCCCCTCCTCCCTCGTGTCGGCACGAAGGGAATCCTAAGCTATGAATGCATGCCCCAACCGATGTTCATTCACCTAGCAAAGTCTGAAGTAGCTAGCAGCGCCCTCACGTGTCGGCACGAAGGGAATCCTAAGCTCTGAATGCATGCTCCCCAGCCGAGGTTCACCCTAGCAAAGTCTTGAAGTAGCTAGCAGCCCCCACCCTCGTGTAAGCACGAAGGTAATCCTAAGCTATGAATCCATGCCCCCAACCGAGGTTCACCCTAGCAAAGTCTGAAGTACAGCAGCCCCCCTCCCTCGTGTCGGCACGAAGGAATCCTAAGCTATGAATGCATGCCCCCCTAACAAAGGTTCGCCTAGCAAAGTGCGAGTAGCTAGCAGCCCCCTCCCTCGTGTCGGCACAAAGGATTCCTAAGCTATGAATGCATGCCCCCCACAACCGAGGTTCACCTAGCAACGTCTTGAAGTAGCTAGGAGCCCCAACCCGTGTGTCTGCATCGAAGGGAATCCTAAGCTATGAATGCATTGTTGGGGAACGTAGCAGAAATTCAAAATTTTCTACGCATCACCAAGATCAATCTATGGAGATTCTAGCAACAAGAGAGGGAGAGGATGAGCATCTTCATACCCTTGAAGATCGCTAAGCGGAAGTGTTACAAGAACGCGGATGAAGGAGTCATACTCGCAACGATTCAGATCGCGGTTGATTCCGATCTAAGCACCGAACAACGGTGCCTCCGCGTTCAACACACGTACAGCCCGGGGACGTCTCCTCCTTCTTGATCCAGCAAGGGGAGAGGAGAAGTTGAGGGAGAACTCCGACAACACTACGGCATGGTGGTGATGGAGCTATTGGTTCTCCGGCAGGGCTTCGCCAAGCACTACGGAGGAGGAGGAGGTGTTGGAGGAGGGAGAGGGCTGCGCCAGGGGAAGGGTGCGGCTGCCCTCTCTCTCTCTCACTATATATAGGGGGAAGTGAGGAGGGGGAGGCGCCCTAGGGTTCCCTAGGGGAGGGGCGGCGGCCATAGGGGAAACCCTAGATGGGTTTTGGCGCCCCACCCCTAGGAAACTTGCCCCCAAGCCGGGAGGCGGCTGCCCTAGGGGTGGCGCCCCACCTCTCGAGTTACGTGAGATGGGGTGGGAGGGCGCTCAGCCCCTTAGTGGGATGATGTGCCCTCTCCCTTGGCCCATAAGGCCCCCAAAGCTTGCCGGGCCTCCAAAACCCCTTCGGACACCTTTGGTCATCACCGTACCCCAGAACAATTCCGGACTCCAATACCCTTCGTCCAATATACCGATCTTCACCTTCGGACCATTCCGGAGCTCCTCGTCATGTCCGGGATCTCATCCGGGACTCCGAACAACCTTCGGTAACCACATACTATTTCCCATAACAACTCTAGCGTCACCGAACCTTAAGTGTGTAGACCCTACGAATTCAGGAACCATGCAGACATGACCGAGACATTCTCCGGTCAATAACCAACAGCGGGATCTGGATACCCATTTTGGCTCCCACATGTTCCACGATGATCTCATCGGATGAACCACGATGTCAAGGATTCAAGCAATCCCGTATGCAATTCCCTTTGTCTACCGGTATAGTACTTGCCCGAGATTCGATCGTCGGTATCCCGATACCTCGTTCAATCTCGTTACCGGCAAGTCTCTTTACTCGTTCCGTAACACATCATCCCGTGATCAACCCCTTGGTCACATTGTGCACATTATGATGATGTCCTACCGAGTGGGCCCAGAGATACCTCTCCGTCACACGGAGTGAAAAATCCCATCTCGATTCGTGCCAACCCAATGAGACACTTTCGGAGATACCGTAGGGCACCTTTATAGCCACCCGATTCGTTGTGACGTTTGGTACACCAAAGCATTCCTCGGTATCCGGAGTTGCACAATCTCATGGTCTAAGGAAATGATACTTGACATTAGAAAAGCTTTAGCATACTGAACTACACGATCTTTGTGCTTGGCTTAGGATGGGTCTTGTCCATCACATCATTCTCCTAATGATGTGATCCCGTTATCAATGACATCCAATGTCCATGGTCATGAAACCGTAACCATCTATTGATCAACGAGCTAGATAACTAGAGGCTTACTAGGGACATGGTGTCGTCTATGTACCCACACATGTATCTGATTTTCCTATCAATACAATTATAGCATGGATAATAAACGATTATCATGAACAAGGAAATATAATAATAATAACTAATTTATTATTGCCTCTAGGGCATATTTCCAACAGTCTCCCACTTGCACTAGAGTCAATAATCTAGTTCACATCGCCATGTGATTAACACTCACAGGTCACATCGCCATGTAACCAACATCCAAAGAGTTTACTAGTGTCAATAAACTAGTTCACATCATCATGTGATTAAGACTCAATGAGTTCTGGGGTTTGATCATGTTTTGCTTGTGAGAGAGGTTTTAGTCAACAGGTCTGCAACATTCAGATCCGTATGTACTTTGCAAATCTCTAGGTCATATTGTAAATGCTACTTCCACGCTCCACTTGGAGCTATTCCAAATGGTTGCTCCACTATACGTATCCGGTTTGCTACTCAGAGTCATTCGGATAGGTGTTAAAGCTTGCATCAACGTAACCCTTTACGCCGAACTCTTTATCACCTCCATACATGTCCTTATTACTTCAAGGACAATTTTGACCGCTGTCCAATGATCCATTCCTGGATCACTCTTGTACCCCCATGACTGACTCATGGCAAGGCACACTTTAGGTGCGGTACACAGCATGACATACAGTATAGAGCCTATGGCTAAGGCATAGGGGACCACATTCGTCCTTTCTCTTTCTTCTGTCGTGGTCGAGCTTTAAGTATTAACTTCATACCTTACAACTCAGGCAAGAACTCCGTCTTTGACTGATCCATCTTGAACACCTTCAAGATCATGTAAAGGTATGTGCTCATTTCAAAGTACCATTAAGCGTTTTTGATCTATCATTATAGATCTTGATGCTCAATGTTCAAGTAGCTTAATCCAGGTTTTCCCTTGAAAAACACTTTTCAAATAACCCTATATGCTTTCCAGAAATTCTACATCATTTCTGATCAACAATAGTCAACAACATATACTCATCAGAAATTCTATAGTGCTCCCACTCACTTCTTTGGAAATACAAGTTTCTCATAAACTTTGTACAAACCCAAAATCTTTGATCATTCCATCAAAGCGTATATTCTGACTCCGAGATGCTTGCTCTAGTCCATGGAAGGATCGCTGGAGCTAGCATACCTTTTTAGCATCCTTAGGATCGACAAAACCTTTCTGATTGTATCACATACAACCTTTCCTTACGAAAACTGGTAAGGAAACTCGTTTTGACATCCATCTGCTAGATTTCATAAATGCAGCTAATGCTAACATGATTCCGACGGACTTAAGCATCGCTACGGATGAGATAATCTCATCGTAGTCAACTCCTTGAACTTGTGAAAAAACTCTTCGCCACAAGTCGAGCTTCATAGACGGTGACATTACAGTCTACGTCCGTCTTCTTCTTAAAGATCAATTTATCTCAATGTCTTGCCGATCATCGGGCAAGTCCACCAAAGTCCATGCTTTGTTCTGATACATGGATCCTATCTCGGATTTCATGGCTTCTAACCATTTGTCGGAATATGGGCCCACCATCGCTCCTCCATAGCTCGTAGGTTCATTGTTGTCCAACAACATGACCTCTATTATAGGATCACCGTACCACTCAGGAGTAGTACATATCCTTGTCGACCTACGAGGTTCGATAGCAACTTGATCTGAAGCTTCATGATCACTATCATTAGTTTCCTCTTCAATAGTCGTAGGTTCCACAGAAACATCTTTCTGCGTTGCACTACTCTCCGGTTGAAGTGAGGGTTCGTCAACCTCATCAAGTTCTATCTTCCTCCCACTCAATTCTTTCGAGAGACACTTTTCCTCGAGAAAGGACCCGATTCTAGAAACAATCCCTTTTGCTTCCGGATCTGAGACAGGAGGGATACCCAACTATTTTGGGTGTCCTATGAAGATGTATTTATCCGCTTTGGGTTCAAGCTTATCATCCTGAAACCTTTTCACATAAGCGTCGCAGCCCCAAACTTTTAAGAAATGACAACTTAGGTTTCTCCAAACCATAGTTCATACGGTGTCGTCTCAACGGAATTACGTGGTGCCCTATTAAAGTGAGTGCGGTTGTCTCTAATGCCTAACCCATGAACGATAGTGGTAATTCGTTAAGAGACATCATGGTACGCACCATATCCAATAGGGTGCAACTATGATGTTCGGATACCATCACACTATGGTGTTCCAGGCGGTATTAATTGTGAAACAATTTCCACAGTGTCTTAATTGCGTGCCAAAACTCGTAACTTAGATATTCATCTCTATGATCATATCATAGGCATTTTATCCTCTTGTCACGAAGATCTTCAACTTCACTCTGAAATTACTTGAACAATTCAATAATTCAGACTTGTGTTTCATCAAGTAAATATACTCAGTATCTACTCAAATCATCTGTGAAGTAAGAACATAACGATATCCATGCGTGCCTCGGCACTCATTGGACTGCACACATCAAAATGTATTATTTCCAACAAGTTGCTTTCTTGTTCCATTTCTGAAAACGAGGCTTTCAGTCATCTTGCCCATGTGGTATGATTTGCATGTCTCAAGTGATTCAAAATCAAGTGAGTCCAAACGGTGCATCTGCATGGAGTTTCTTCATGCGTATATACCAATATGACTCAAATGGCAGTGCCACAAGTATGTGGCATTATCATCACTATCTTATATCTTTTGGCATGAACAAGTGTATCACTACGGCCGAGATTCAATAAACCATTCATTTTAGGTGTAAGACCATTGAAGGTATTATTCAAATAAACAGAGTAACCATTATTCTCCTTAAATGAATTACCGTATTGTGATAGACATAATCCAATCATGTCTACGCTCAACGCAAACACCAAATAACAATTATTTAGGTTTAACACCAATCTCGATGGTAGAGGGATCGTGCGATGCTTGATCATATCAAGCTTGGAAACACTTCCAACACATATCGTCGACTCACCTTTAATTAGTCTCCGTTTATTCCGTAGCTTTTATTTGAGTTACTAACACTTAGCAATGAACCGGTATCCAATACCTGGTGCTACTAGAAGTACTAGTAAAGTACACATTAATATAATGTATATCAATATACTTCTATCGACCTTGCCACCTTCTCATCTACCAAGTATCTAGGGTAATTCTGCTCCGGTGGATTGTTCCCTTATTACGAAGCACTTAGTCTCGGTTTTGGGTTCAACCTTGGGTTTCTTCACTAGAGCCTCAACTGATTTTCCGTTTCATGAAGTATCCCTTCTTGGCCTTGCCCTTCTTGAAACTAATGGTTCTACTAACCATCAACAATTGATGCTCCTTCTTGACTTCTACTTTCGCGGTGTCAAACATTGCGAATATTTCAAGGATCATCATATCTATCCCTGATATGTTATAGTTCATCACGAAGCTCTAGCAGCTTGGTGGCAATGAATTTCGATAAACATCACTATCTCATCTGGAAGATCAATTCCAAATCGATTCAAGTGATTGTTGTACTCAGACACTCTGAGCACAAGCTCAAAGATTGAGCTATTCTCCCTTAGTTTGCAGGCTAAGAAAATCGACGGAGGTCTTATACCTCTTGATGGGGAACGAGCCTGAAATCCCAATTTCAGCCCTCGAAACATCTCATATGTTTCGCGATGTTTCAAAATCGTCTTCGGTGCCTCAACTCTAAACCGTTTAACATTACTAAACTATCGTGTATTTAACAAAACATGTATGTCAGATGTTCGCAACATCCAGAGACGACGTTCGAGGTTCAGCACACCGAGAGGTGCATTAAGGACATAAGCCTTCTACGAAGCAACGAGGACAATCCTCAGTTTACGGACCTAGTCCGCATAATCGCTACTATCAACTTTCAACCAAATTTTCTCTAGGAACATATCTAAACAGTAGAACTAAAGCGCGAGTTTACGACATAATTTGCAAAGACCTTTTGACTATGTTCAGGATAATTAAGTTCATCTTATGAACTCCCACTCAGATAGACATCCCTCTAGTCATCTAAGTGATTACATGATCCGAGTCAACTAGGCCGTGTCCGATCATCACGTGAGACGGACTAGTCATCATCGGTGAACATCTTCATGTTGATCGTATCTACCATACGACTCATGCTCGACCTTTCGGTCTCTTGTGTTCCGCGGCCATGTCTGTACATGCTAGGCTCGTCAAGTCAACCTAAGTGTTTCCCGTGTGTAAATATGGCTTACACCCGTTGTATGTGAACGTTAGAATCTATCACATCCGATCATCACATGGTGCTTCGAAACAATGAACTTTACATAGCGGTGCACGATTAGGGGAACACTTTCTTGTAATTTTAATGAGGATCATCTTATTTACTACCGTCGATCTAAGAAAATAAGATGCATAAACATGATAAACATCACATGCAATCAAAAAGTGAGATGATATGGCCGATATCATTTTGCTCCTTTTGATCTCCATCTTCGGGGCTCCATGATCATCATCGTCACCGGCATGACACCATGATCTCCATCATCGTGTCTCCATGAAGTTGTCTCGCCAACTATTACTTCTACTACTATGGCTAACGGTTTAGCAATAAAGTAAAGTAATTACATGGCGTAATTCATTGACACGCAGGTCATACAATAAATTAAGACAACTCCTATGGCTCCTGCCGGTTGTCATACTCATCGACATGCAAGTCGTGATTCCTATTACAAGAACATGATCAATCTCATACATCACATATCATTCATCACATTCTTTTGGCCATATCATATCACATCACATAGCATACCCTGCAAAAACAAGTTAGACGTCCTCTAATTGTTGTTTGCATGTTTTACGTGGCTGCTATGGGTTTCTAGCAAGAACGTTTCTTACCTACGCAAAAACCACAACGTGATATGTCAATTTTTATTTACCCTTCATGAGGGCCCTTTTCATCGAATCCGATCCGACTAAAGTGGGAGAGACTGGCACCCGCTGGCCACCTTATGCAACTAGTGCATGTCAGTCGGTGGAACCTGTCTCACGTAAGCGTATGTGTAAGGTCGGTCCGGGCCGCTTCATCCCACGATGCCGCCGAATCAAGATTGGACTAGTAACGGTAAGCATATTGAACAAAATCAACGCCCACAACAACTTGTGTTCTACTCGTGCATAGAAACTACACATAAACCTGGCTCTGATACCACTGTTGGGGAACGTAGCAGAAATTCAAAATTTTCTACGCATCACCAAGATCAATCTATGGAGATTCTAGCAACAAGAGAGGGAGAGGATGAGCATCTTCATACCCTTGAAGATCGCTAAGCGGAAGTGTTACAAGAACGCGGATGAAGGAGTCGTACTCGCAGCGATTCAGATCGCGGTTGATTCCGGTCTAAGCACCGAACAACGGTGCCTCCGCGTTCAACACACGTACAGCCCGGGGACGTCTCCTCCTTCTTGATCCAGCAAGGGGAGAGGAGAAGTTGAGGGAGAACTCTGACAGCACTACGGCATGGCGGTGATGGAGCTCGTGGTTCTCCGGCAGGCTTCGCCAAGCACTACGGAGGAGGAGGAGGTGTTGGAGGAGGAGAGGGTTGCGCCGAGGAAGGTGCGGCTGCCTCTCTCTCTCTCACTATATATAGGGGAAGGGAGGAGGGGGCGCCTAGGGTTCCCTAGGGAGGCGGCGACCATAGGGGAAACCCTAGATGGGTTTTGGCGCCCCCACCCCCTAGGAAACTTGCCCCCCAAGCCGGGAGGGGCGCCTGCCCTAGGGGTGGTGCCCCCACCTCTCCAGGTTACGTGAGATGGGGTGGGAGGGGCGCTCAGCCCCTTAGTGGGCTGATGTGCCCTCTCCCCTTGGCCCATAAGGCCCCCCCAAGCTTGCTCGGGCCTCCGAAACCCCTTTCGGACACGCTGGTCATCATCTGGTACCCCCGGAACAATTCCGGACTCCAATACCCTTCGTCCAATATACCGATCTTCACCTCCGGACCATTCCGGAGCTCCTCATCATGTCCGGGATCTCATCTGGGACTCCGAACAACCTTCGGTAACCACATACTATTTCCCATAACAACTCTAGCGTCACCGAACCTTAAGTGTGTAGACCCTACGGGTTCGGGAAACATGCAGACATGACCGAGACGTTCTCCGGTCAATAACCAACAACGGGATCTGGATACCCATGTTGGCTCCCACATGTCCCACGGTGATCTCATCGGATGAACCACGATGTCAAGGATTCAAGCAATCCCGTATGCAATTCCCTTTGTCTACCGGTATAGTACTTGCCCGAGATTCGACCGTCGGTATCCCGATACCTTGTTCAATCTCGTTATCGGCAAGTCTCTTTACTCGTTCCGTAACACATCATCCCGTGATCAACCCCTTGGTCACATTATGATGATGTCCTACCGAGTGGGCCCAGAGAAAGCTCTTCGTCACACGGAGTGACAAATTCCAGTCTCGATTCGTGCCAACCCAACAGACACTTTCGGAGATACCCGTAGTGCACCTTTATAGCCACCTAGTTACGTTGTGACGTTTGGTACACCCAAATCATTCTTACGGTATCCGGGAGTTGCACAATCTCATGGTCTAAGGAAACGATACTTGACATTAGAAAAGCTTTAGCATACGAACTACACGATCTTTGTGCTAGGCTTAGGACGGGTCTTGTCCATCACATCATTCTCCTAATGATGTGATCCCGTTATCAACAACATCCAATGTCCATTGTCAGGAAACCGTAACCATCTATTGATCAACGAGCTAGTCAACTAGAGGCTTACTAGGGACATGGTGTTGTCTATGTACCCACACATGTATCTGAGTTTCCTATCAATACAATTATAGCATGGATAATAAACGATTATCATGAACAAGGAAATATAATAATAATAACTAATTTATTATTGCCTCTAGGGCATATTTCCAACATGCATGCCCTCCCCCCACCCAACCAAGGTTCAGCCTAGCAAAGTGCTAAGTAGCTAGCAGCCACCCCTCCCTCGTGTTGGCACGAAGGGAACCCTAATTTATGAATGCATGCCCTCCCCCAACCGAGGTTCACCTAGCAAAGTCTTGAAGTAGCTAGCAGCCCCCTCGTGTCGGCACGAGGGAATCCTAAGCTATGAATTGCATTCCCCATCCCCCAACCGAGGTTCACCTAGCAAAGTCTTGAAATAGCTAGCAGCCCCACCCCCTCGTGTCGCCACAAAGGGAATCCTAAGCTATGAATGCATGCCCCCCCAACCGAGGTTCACCTAGCCAAGTCCGAGTAGCAACCCCCCCACACACACACTTTCAGTCGGCGGGCCAGAGAGGCATATATCTCACCAAGATGGATCGTAAAACGGACCAAGCATAATCCACCTTGGTCGTACAACCTCTCTCTTGTTGTTGGTCAAAGTGATGGCCGTCCATGCGACCCCGGAGATGGGCTAGCTCGCCAATAATCACGCAAGTAGCTAGTCCGAAGACAACCACTACATGCGTGTGGCCCAAACATATGTACCGGAGAGGTGTGTTTTTGAGTAACAATGGAACAACTTTGATGTGGCACCATGATTTCGAACTAGAAATCCACACACTGAGTGAGGGTTAGGTTGACGATGCATATGTATGTTACACCACACTTGAAGCCAACGATGGCAATTCATGCATGCATGCATGCATAGTATATGCGCTCAAACTTAATTAGGTTTTAATCTCACCATGACCTATACTACGATAACACAAACCAACTGAATAATCCTCCATGGTAACCTATCTTGTTGTTGGTCAAGGTGATCATGAATGTCCACGCAGGCCCACAAATATATAGGCTTGTCGCCGATAACCACGCGGAGTGTATCGTTCGAAGGCAACCACTACATGCATATGTATGGAGGTGATGCATGCATGCATGTTTGAATACACAACATTGATGTGGCGCGTGTGTCAAAAATCGTACACTAGCTCCCCACACAGAGCAAGATCGGTTCATGATGTGTTGTTGTACTAGCCACTTCGACTCGATGGGAGGGATTCATGCCTACACATGCATGTGTGTGTGTGTGCTCAAACTGTATCATGCATGTCATCCCAGAGCAAAAATAATAATCCCCTCCTAAGTCAAATTAACCTCTCTTGTTGTCAGGCAAAAAGTAGTGATGGACCAAGCGGGCCCACTGATGGAAAGCATCGATATCGCTGATAACCGCTTAAGTTGGTGCGAGAGGACAACCACCACCGCTTTGCATGGAGGCCAAACATATATATGTTGAATACCCAAAATGCACAACTTTGATGTGCCACATGCCTCAAAAATCGTAAACCATGCACCCACACGGAGTGAGGTTCATATGAAGCGTACTACATATGATGGTCCCCTTCCCCCCTCTTCACCGAATACTATATGCTCCTACCGTAATATATGTACAACCCAAAAGAATCCTCATCGATGGTGAAACTAATTAACCTCTCCCGATGTAGGTCAAAGTGATGCATGCATGCATCGATGATGGCCTCATGGGCCCACAGATGGAAGCGTCACACGTGAGTGTCCCAGCTAGGATATGCATGTGGCCCAAAAAGGTGTTGTGTGATGTTTTAATAACCAATTTCACAATTTTGATGTGGCACGTGCCTCGATAACCAAAAAGTCCCGACACTGAGTGAGGTGTACTTGTTCACGGACGCGTACGTATAGTATATATGCTAGTCTCCTCCCACCTCTTCGACGCGTACCATATACCACCATAACAGAAACAAAAAAGAGTCTACCTTGTTGGTCAAATTAACCTCACTGCCGGATGTTCTTCAAAGTGATGGACGACGGCCTCGCTGGCCCGCAGAAAGCGTCACATGCGAGTATCGAGTGTCGTGTAGTACAACCATCGACTGCATGTGGCCAAAACATTTATGTATGAAAGGGTTGTGTAATGTTTTAAATAACGATTTTCACGACTCTGATGTGGCACCGGCCTGCCTAACAAAATGGCCAACCCACACGGTGGCTCACAACTCGTTGTGTACTGCGAGCCACCCACCACCCCCAGACGCACACACCCACACACACACCGCGAATCCACCACAACTACGATGCATGTTAAATTGATTATCCCGCGGTTAACATACATGTTACCAAAGGAGGGGCGTTTTAATTTCAAAAAAATCACAGAGATCATTAAGACGTTTTAGTACATTGATTTATTGATTTTCTACGGGTATAATGTGCAAAAATCAAATTTGAGCTACATCCACACGTGACAGTGCACCTAAATGGATTGCAAAAACACATGTGTCTCATTGGGTGCATGTTTACTCCCCGTGCAACAAATGTCAAACATTGAGAATCTTGATTTTTAAATTATAGTATATCCAAAACTTATTTGAAGTTCATGAAACTTATCATGTTGTCATATGGACACCAATACAAAGTGGCATTGTACTTTTTTTGTCAAATTTGAGACCAGTTTTGATGTAATGTTTATCTAATTACAGACGGGAGATTATTAATAATTGGGAACCAATATCCCAAACGGATTATTTATTTGAATCGTGTGCTTAGACAACAATGGATACGTGCCATGCTTCAGCTAAGCAATAAAGCGACAGCATTAATCATCCAAATAGAAAAACAATATACGTGCCGCCGCGCGACCCGTGCGGCGTGCGAGCAGGTGTTAGTTGACGGGACGCATGCGAGCAGTCCGCCGCGCAGGTAGACGGGGAGGCGTGTGTGCAGGTGTGTGAAATTGATGGAGGCGTGCTTGCTGCGCAGTGTCATCAGGAGGCGTGCGGGTAGCTGTGTGAAACTTTGGTAGGCATGCCAGCAGTCCGGTGCGCAGGCTCACCGGAAGGCGAGCCATCGGTTTGATTGCAGCCCGCCTCTCTCCCACAACTCCCACTACTCCATATTAATGGTGCGCCCGAGCGGCCGCACCCCCATCCTCGCTATGCACACACAATCCTCTCTCTCCGCTTGCATCCTCGACGCCGCTCTCAGTCCTCAAAGCCATCAGTGTATTAGGATGCCGTCGAAGCGCCCCATCGGAGGGAGTGGTGACGCCGGGGCTTCTAAAGCACCGGAGCACGGCGTGCAGATGGAGGCAGAGGTTGTCGTCACCGCCCGCGAGTTATCGCCGCACCCTGATGTCGTCGACGACATCGAGCTTCCACAGCCGGAGGCGGAGTTCCACACCGACTCCGATGACCACGCCGGCGACGGACAGCTGGTTAGTCATCTATACCCATTTATGTGTCAAATAGATCATAGGGTTTCTCTGGTTACTCCTACCTCCCCCTTTTTGGAATAGAAATCCTGTCGTAATATTCTCCCAATCCATGAAATCTGAGTAAGTTTCATTAGATCCGTGTAGTGTATTGATTGTTTGAATGGTACAGGTGATAAGTGATTAGTTGTTTCATCTGTGCAAATGATTTCTGCTAGTAATCCGACTAGGGTTAGTGTTCGTGCTAATAATTCCTAGCCAGGACTTGACAATTGATTTTGAATGACCTACATATGTTTGTGCCATTATTTCCTCCAAGATTGGTCTATACATAGATGACTGTGCTTAAAAATCGAACCATAATCTCTGGATATGTATAAATAAATAGCCATAAATTCCTAATCCTACTTCACACCATGTAATCAGTGATTTGATGCCAAATTTGTTTTACTATTTGTATAGGTGATGTTTGATGATGTGGACAGCGAGGATGAAGATGCCCAGAGGAGGTACAAGAGGCGAATCCTGAGGGAGCTTTATGCGGGAATGCATAACAGGCGTATTAGGACCTGGAACGACGGCTATGGATGCCCATTTTGCAACCACAAGCTTCATGACGTGTATCTAAGTGTTTTGGTGCATGCAAGAGGACGGGCCATTGGCTCCTTCAAGCAGAAGTATTCTCGCAGGGTGGCGCACGGCGCGTACGTCGAGTACCTGGAGACGCTTCAGGATCGTGCCGCCCGCATGTCAGATGAGATGTGGGATGGATCAAACTATGTACGCTTCAGTATGCTTAATGACGGTTGAACTATGTACTTATGGTTGAACTATGCTTATGTACGTGTACGCTTATTATCAATGTCTGAGTATGTTAAAAATTTGGTAAAAAATTTCAAAGGGGGACCAATAAACTAGGAAACAGAGGTAGTACGTCAATCACACACGGTTCCCAAAATTGGAACCGTGTGCAATGGTTTTCATTTTGCCTGTTGCGTCAATCACACACGGTTCGCTCTAGCAAACCGTCGCCCCCAAAATTCTTTGTGGGACAGAAAACCCTCACCACCCAATTCAAAAAAGAAAAAAGAAAACCCTCACCATCCCCACGTCACAAAAACCCTCACCCCGCCCGCCACCCCCTCCAGTACGGTCTCCAGTCACACCTGCACAAGCTCCTCCGTGTCTATGCCATGGCACTGACTATCGCGGCGGTAAACACTTAGCTTGACGCCTGCCGCCGACCCCAAGCTGCCGGCAAAGCCCACCGCATTTCGCCACTTCCGCTTGCCGCCGCCTATCACCATTGACTTTCTCGACGCTGCTTGCAGTCGACCCAACTCCACTCGGTTGGGGAATCTGCCGTACTGAGGGTTCTTTCTCATGGACGTTGAGGTAACTAATTTAACGATATTATCTCATCTCTTACCCCAGTTCATCTGCCTCCTCTAATCACCCGGCGGAAATTACCGTGAATTCGTTTTTATTCGAGCTGATTTGAGGGTTTTCTTTCATTCATAGAATGTACAGTGCGCTGACACTTCGGGACTTCGCGACCAGCGTCAGAGATTCCATCTCATCGTACCAGATAACTTGAGGACGCGCGCGGTATGTTCAATCTCACCCTAAATTGGTTGGCATGGCCTACTTTCCTGAACATATTCTAAATAATGTTACATTTGGATAAAAGGTGCCACATGCACCATATACGTCAAACGGGATTTTCCCTCTCTTCTTTCTATATTAGGAAAATTAATGATGTATTGTTCTTTCGATTACTCTCATTTTTCCATGACATCATGTTTACCCTATCTGTTTAATTATAGATTTTTTCCCTTCACAACCGTTGTACAGTTCTTTCAATTTGGGCCCATATTTGCATGTTACCATATTTTCTTTAACAATCCTACCATTTTTTCTAGGACATCCCTTGCTATGCAACAGATTATGTAGTGCACAATTTTTCCCTTTACATAGATCAAGGCTCCACGGATGTCATACTGCACACAAACCATGGATTTACAATCGTTGCTACTGTAAGACTTGATGAACGTGGTGACTCCTATTTTGCCACTGGATTTTGGAATGAAATTGCAAAGTTTTATGTACTGAAAGCTGGCACTAAAATTGCATTGCACATAGAAGGGCCTGGTCATGAGATATATGCTAACTTCCTCGACAAAATCATCCGTCCAGAATTTGTTCGAAGTTTTCTTTTCAACTATCTGCATATGTTGACTTACCCAGCAATGTCAAATGAATTGTGTAGTATTTAAGCAACCAATTGTTATTCCCTTTTCTTACTATATTCCTACCTAATAACTTCTAGTTACCAATACACTTTTCTATTGCCCTGTTTTAACTAAATATTCCATGTACTCCCATTTCTATCAGAAAACGCCGCTGACAAGGAGACTCCGGAGGTGGAGAACGGGGCCGCCAACAAGCGGAGGCGGGGCGAGCTAGAACTGCAAGCGACTCCAGCAGGCCTAGACTTAATCAACAACCTCCCTGATGATATGTTGAGAGTCATCATCTCCCTCCTCTCAATCAAATATGGGGCACGGACAACCGTCCTTTCCCGAAGGTGGCGCCCCCTATGGAACTCCATCCCTCTCGACCTCATCGACACCCACGAGCTCTACCATGGCTATCGCAAAAGCTTGGATGCGTTCTCCAAGATCCTCGGCAGTCACCTTGGGCCAACCAAAGGCCTTAGCATGGGCAAGTTCCGTTCCAATGGCAAGGATCGAGCCAAGCTTGACGACTGGTTCCGATCCCCCTCCCTAGATCAGATCGAGGAGCTCACTTTTGATGATGGGCATATGCGGTCGCTGCCAACGTCCGCACTCCGTCTCGCGCCCACGCTGTGCGTCGCCAAGTTCAGGAACTGCCATTTCCCGCCCCTTAATGACGCGACCGCTCTTATTCTACCATGATTGAAGCACCTCGAGCTCGTCGCCGTCTGCCTCTCAAAGGATGACATGGAGCGCCTGCTCCGTGGCTGTACTGCACTCGAATAGCTTCGTCTTCAGGCGATCAATGGGTTGAGTACCTTCCACATCACCTCCATGACTCTCCGGACTATTTATGTGTGTTGCTGGTGCGGCAGGAAGACATCACAAAAGGTGGACCACGGTATGGTCACCCAGGACGCACCTGCACTTGAGAGATTGCTTGTAGTTGATCAAGAAGGTCCAATAAGAATCAATGTCATTTCTGCGCCAAAATTGACAGTGGTGGGCTACTCGTCTGACAAATACTCCGAACTTGTTATTGGATCCACACCCGTTCAGGTACAACAGCTTCCTTCTACCTCTCCTTCTACAAATTAACATTATTTCTAATTTTGAAGATGTTTGTTTGTTGGTCATTCAGAAAATGCCGGCAAGCTTGACCCCGAAACTGCGCACAGTGAAGGTCTTGGCACTAGAATCTATCGGCCCCGACCTGGAGCAAGTTGTTAGTTTCCTGAGATGCTTTCCGTGCCTGGAGAAGCTATATATCGAGGTGATGTTCCTTTCTTGTTATATGTTAACCATAAGGGAGTTCAATTTGTGACACCTTTTTCCAAGTTTACAATGACAATGTACTACGATTTCTGAAGGTTCTTTTGGAGGATTTCAGTACATACAAGCCCCCCCCCCATATTGGTTGCTTGATCCATATGGTTACAATCAATAAGCATTTCTCTTTGGATTCATCTGTACTAGTTTTCTTAGGGAACTTTTCATCCACTCCAACCTCTTGTGAAGAAGGCTACATTTTTCTAGAATGTAATCAAATGCCCATGTTAATCATGTCAGATCGAAGATGGCATGTTAGTGCATTTTACAAATCCTGCAAACCAAATAGCTAGGCCTGTAGTAATGTTCAAAACTGCATGTAGGCACTAACACGTTTTCTTCTTTTGCAGATAAGATTAGCCCAGTGGTGGATAATGTGATACAATATAACAATCATGCTGAATGCCTAGATCTGCATCTCTCAGAAATTACTTTGAACTCCTACCGAGGGACCTTACCGGAGATTATATTCACCAGGTTCATTGTTCTCAGAGCAAGGGTGCTGAAGGAAATGAGGTTTGCCCTACATTTATTTCACAAAAATGAACGGTTTGTTGATCAGCGCCGGTGCCTGCGGCAGAATGGAGTAGGCTCCAAAAATGCTGAATTTCATTTTGGAACTTCATATTATAGAGTAATGGAAGTCATCGTGTCAACCCCATACATGACTTCTCAGTGGCTGACCCCTTTGCAAAAATTGTGAGGTTTCGAAGCCAGACTTAGAAGCGGTGATATTAGTTTGAACCTCTCCGATATCCATGTTCAGCGGATCAGCGCAAGCGTTTGTAGCTGATGAGGTGAATTTCATTTCTAATATCAGTTTGAACCTTGTAATCTTTGAATTTGAGCCATAAAGCTCTATGGAATTTGAACCTTCTAACATTTCGAGCTTTTGTGGTACAATCGTTGAAATGGCATCGTATAAGACTCATATATTGCTAGCACTATTTTCACCTTAATAGGCAATGGTCTTAGATTTTATTAACCATTCTCGAATCAGTTTACCTTATTGATCTCATAGCACACGATCTGTATAGCTAACTCGGCTGCGATCTTCGACATTATTGCACATAGTTGGTTTCTTCCACCGTGTGCACTATAGAGCGCAGAATTAATTATCGCACTCGAGTGTCCATCATCACCCTTCTGTGTAACTTAGACCTCATCACCGAAGGGTAAACTTATGACCAAAGTCATTCCACACACTTCTATTTTACAAAGCTTTTTGCCAATAAACGCCAACGATTTGTCCCTCTTCTAGCCGACGCGTGGCCAAACTAGCCGGGCGGGAAGCTTGCGCGGTAAACAGCATGGTAGCGCAGGAACAGGCTCACCGACGATACGTTTGGCGCCTCTTCAAGACCACACGTGTGGTGCGGTGTTGTCTAGCATGCACTGGAATCCTCCGCTATGAACGCCGTGATAAGAAATGACGATTACCGGCCGGCCGGCCCCATTTATTACAGCGGCCATTTAACCTACCCTTGTGTCTCTTCAACCTTTCGATCGCACACCACCATTGCAAGAAGCACACCCACCACGAGAAATTCTTAGAGGGTATCCTACACGGCTCCAATGGCGCTCCGAGCGGCTGCCAACGACGAGCAGCAATTCACCAGGCATGCCGTCGTGGAAACCCACGGAAGGTTCATGGACCTCTCGGTGGTGTACACCAACGACCCGGTCTGGGTGGAGCACTCCATCCACATCATGGAGCTGTTGCTTGCCGCGGAGAAGTACAAGGTGGTCGGGTTCGACCGCGAGTGCACCCGTGCTCGTGCCGGGTCTCGTCCCAAGGTCACCGTCGCCCAGATGTGAGTGCGCCACCATGTCCTCGTCTACCACTACTGCCTGGCCACAAGGCCTTGCGAGCGTTTCGCCAGATTTGTCAATAGCCCCCACTACATGTTCGCTATGGTGGACATCACCAACAATGTAAAGGCGCTCAAGAATTCGGGCATCGCCTGCCAGAATCTTGTCGACATCCAGGGCCAATACAAGATCTAGGGCAGCAAGGAGCATGAGAAGGACTCACTGGTTCACCTCGTCGAGGCCATCATCGGCCCCTACTACAGAAACATGAAGGATTCATGCAACAAGGACAAGCGTGCTTGGCACTCAGCCTAGATGGAGAAACTCGACAAAGCTCACGTTGTGTATGCGGCCAAGGAGGCGTACATGAGCTACGACATGTACAGGCGGATCGTTGACATGAGGAAGTGTCTCATTCCCCAAAACGGCCAGGGATCCAGCCGGAAGCACAGCAATGGCAAGCGTCGTCGCAACAATAAGTAGATGATTAGATCCTCGTTTCTCCTACTTTAGTATGCATGTAATTGTTTACTTTGGTGTGTGCAAATGTTATGTGTGTAGTCACTTGTTTAATTGTATGCTTCATTTGGTTATGCAATGCTGTCTTTTTAAGTATACGTGTTGATTCTTTGTAGACAGAGCGTAGATGGTGTGCGGACAAAGAAAATCACATCGCACACAGACGAAACAATGGAACCCGTCGGTGATGTTTTCATCAATCACTCACAATTGTATACGAGCGATCGTTTGCTCACAACACACACGTCTGGTTAGCAGTAATCGTCTGTGTTCTTATCGGTCTTCGCACACGTTTCCGATTATAGGCATGTTTGCCTCATATCAGACACATCTTGTTCATTTGAACCGTTCATGTTCTCATGTCTCAACGCAAACAGTTCATCCGAGTGAACCGCATGTCGTATATCGCACACACCTCTGATCTGGCTGACCGTTTCATTTATGTTGCCTAATCACAAACAGTTCATCCGAGTGAACCGTATGTTGTACATCGCACACACCTTCATCTGGCTGCCTGTTTCTTTTGTTCCTCCTCATCGCAAACAGTTAATTGAGCTGAACCCTATGCCCTGCATCGCACACGCTACTAAAATCTGAACTGTGTTTGATGCATCCTCCATCGCAAACGTTTTGCACCTTTTTTGAAGGTTTTTTTACACTACCGTTTGCGATTATGGCAACGCACACAGTTTCATCGAAGGGTGTTTGATCGTAGTGTCGCGTTAGCAGCATCCTGCAGTAGTGATTGGGCCATTATCTGCTATGGCAGCACTTGCCCTGTGATGTTTAACTCTGCCAATTGCATTTTATCAGTACCGGTTTCAATGACCTTTAAGCCTGTTGCAATCAATAGTTCTATCTATTTTTAAAGAGTTGTATTTCAATGGCTACAAACTTACAAAACATGAATTAGGATGTTGTTAAGCCTGTTGCAATTAACAGTTGTATCCATTATTTAATCCGTCCCTTTGCTACCGTGCTACTCTTTCGAAATGAAGATATCACTACAGATGCTACCGTTTTATTACCATTTGCTATTTTTGGTGGATGTTAACCCTGTTGTAGTTAACATTGGCTTTCCATGTACTTACACAGGGCTACAATGGGCGATACTGTTGTTTGCCGTCGAGGTTAGCTACATCCCATGTCTTATACACCATCTATCCTTAAATATAAGTATTTTTAGAGATTCCAATATAGACTACATAAGGAGCAAAATGAGTGAATCTAGATTCTAATCTAAACTATATCTATAATTCTATATACATCCGTATGTAGTTCATATTGAAATATCAAAAAAATTACTTGTACTTAGGAACATAGGTAGTTGTATTTTACATCATTTGTGCAATCTAAGTTTAGCTTCTAACATTTACTGGTTGCTTGTAGGTACATATATGAGCGGTACTGATCCACACTTCCATCCCTTTTGCGTATGGGGCAATGAGATATTCATGAACAAGTGTCAAGTGAGGAAACTAAGAAAGATTATTAGGCAAAAGAAACGGGTGATTGGGATTAAGCTCTTTATTTACACTGTCGAAGACAACAGTGAACTTTAGGATGGTAAGTAATGTGTTGCCTTTTCCCCCTGCCCACAACAAGTTACTCTTTTAGACCTCAATATCTGATATTTTTCTCTTTTCAGTGGTTTCTGAAGCTATTTACTGATGATTACCTTGCAAACTACATGACCAGAGTGGAGGCAACTAAGGTTAAAGTATATAATTCATGCTACCATGATAATGCTCTAGAAGTCTTCCTAAAGGCGGTGAAGGATGGGCAGGCGATCGTCACAAGGGGTTGGACAGAAGTGGTTCGTGCCTATAGCATGCAGGAAGGCACATTATGGGCATTCCGCTTCTTCAACACCGTCGGCATTCAAAATGATTTACACTTGTCTCTTCACCTTTACTGCCATCAAATACTATGGTTCATCATAGTTAATTGCTACCTAATCTTGTAATTACTAAACATATTATACTGGCAATTTTATTTATGGATTCCTTGTTGAACCATTGTGCTGAGAATTTGAATTGCACGTTTCATATTTCAAAATTTCCAATTAGAATAATAAATTATAGGCAAAAATAAAAATAGAACAGACGGTCATGGAACCTTGCAAACGGTTCTGGCAGTAAAAGCGCTTGTGATTGGTAGCCCAATGCCACACAGTTTTCTACATCAAATCGTGTGTGATGTAGTTAATGAAAGCAAACAGTTAACCAAGGCAGAGCTTGTGTGATAGTTACACCTTTCACACACGAGCATATACATAAAACTGTGTGGGATCTGAATGGAAACGTTTTCCCTGGATTGACTGTGTGGGATGTACATAAGAAAGGAAATGTATTCCTTGGATTGACTGTGTGTGATATACATACGAAACGGAAATGTTTTTCTGGGATTCACCGTGTGGGATGTACATACCTATGGAAATGATTTTCTCGGATTACCGTGTGGGATGTACATACCTAAGGAAATGATTGGGTTTCGATGCCTCGCCCGATCGCACACGGCCCCAGTCGGGGTCCCAGGAGGGCATATCCCCGACGATTTCTGGGTCGTGTGGGAAGGACGCCCTATCGCATAGACTCACTTGGCGATGGTTCCAAATGTTGTCACGGAAAGGGGTTAAAAACCATTTGTTTAGGACCGACGCGTACTAGTGTGTTATCACCATTATATCCTTGTTCTAGATCCGATCTTGCAAGTTATAGTCACCTACTATGTGTTATGATCCGGCAACCCCCTGAGTGACAATAGTCTGGACCACTCCCAGTGATGACAGTAGTTTGAGGAGTTCATGTATTCACTATGTGTTAATGCTTTGTTCTGGTTCTCTATTAAAAGGAGGCCTTAATATCCCGTAGTTTCCAATATGGACCCCGCTGCTACGGGAGGGTAGGACAAAAGATGTCATGCATGTTCTTTCAATAAGAACATATGACTATTTATGGAATACATGCCTACAATATATTGACAAACTGGAGCTAGTGTCGTATCGCCCTAGGTTATAACTGTCTCATGATAAATATCATCCAACAAGTCACCGATCCAATGCCTACGAATTTATCTTATATTGTTCTTGCTAAGTTACTACTGCTATCATCACTGTTAAACTTGCTACAAAATTACTGCTATCACTATTACCGTTACTGTTGATGCTGTCACTACTATCAAAACTATCATATTACTTTGCTACTGATCACTTTGCTGCAGATAATTAATCTCCAGGTGTGGTTGAATTGACAACTCAGCTGCTAATACATTCAAATATTCTTTGTCTCCCCTTGTGTCGAATCTATAAATTTGGGTTGAATACTCTACCCTCGAAAACTGTTGCGATCCCCTATACTTGTGGGTTATCAGTATGCATCTTGAAGCCATTGACATCGACCTCTAGTATGTTGTCAGGACAGGCGTTCCCAAGGTTGGTGAATGTGTCACCGCTATTGATGTCAAGAGGTTCGCGCAACTGGACTCGACTGCCAAGAACATCATATGTGGTCATCTGACCAAAGGACAGTATGGCCGTGTGAGTGCTGTGGAAACTGTGAAGCTAGTCTGGGACTGGCTGTCCAAGGTCAACGAAGGCGTCTCAACTCAGAGAGACTCAAGGATTGATGTTCTTCGCAATCTCTTCAACCGCTTCAAGAGAAACGACAATGAGAATGTCCAGCTCACGTTTGATCGCCTCACTAATATAACCAATGAGCTTCGCGCACTTGGCGCCACTGAGATCACCAAGCATGAAATTGTGAAGAAGCTACTGAGATCACTTGACAGCTCATTTGATACTTTGGCCCCGATGATTCAAGAAAGCCCTGACTTCAAATATCTCGATCTGTCTAACATACTTGAGAGGCTCAACACACATGGCCGATCCCGTGCTTTGAAGGCAAAAGTTGTTTCCTCATCAGAAGAAGAATATGACTATAGTTCTGGTGATCCTAAAGACATTGGCAAAGAGCTAGCAATGCTTGTGAGAAAGTTCCAAACGTTCTCCAAGAAGAATCGCTTCGGAAAATCTTCAAAATCCAGCTCAAGAAATGATGAGGCTTCCTCTCGTGACTACAAGAAGAGAACATGCCACAAATGCAAGAAGCCAGGCCACTACATATCTGAGTGTCCTCAATGGGACAAGGAATCTAAGAAGAAGAAGAAGAAGAAGAAGAAGAAGAAGAAGAAGAAGAAGAAGAAGAAGAAGAAGAAGAAGAAGAAGAAGAAGAAGAAGAAGAAGAAGAGCAAGGAATATGATTCTGGCGACAAGAAGAAGAAGAAATCTTCAAAGTTTTCTTCAAGGTCTTCATCAAAGTCTTCGTCGAAGAGCTCATCCGGCAAGGCTCGTGCATTCATTGGCTAGGAGATGGATTCAGAGGAGGAGTCTGCTTCTGAGGAGGCGGAGGTGGAGTCTTATTCAGGCGTGGCAAGCCGTGCTCTAGCTTTGGCATTCGTCGCCAAGTCCATCTTCAACACTGAAGACTATGGTCACGCTGCCGATGATGAAGCCAATGATGAGGACGACTCTTCTCCGACCTACTGCTTCCTGGCACGAGGTTCCAAGGTAAACTAACGCGATGCTTACTTTCAAACCTCCAGTGAAGATGACTCTGAATGTGAATCCAAACCTAGCTGTAAAACACTTGCTAAAATTGCAACTGAACAACAAACTGCTATGGAACACATTCAAAACTTGCTAGACAAAAGCGATGACCTGTTGGACATAGAAATGAATCGAACTTAGTCCTTAATCGAAGACATAAAAAAATCTCTGTGTTAAGTATGAGGAACTTGAAAGTCATCATGAAACCCTCTCAGCCACTCATGAGAAGATTTCCTACGATTATCTTCAAAGGAAGCAAGATCTCGAGAAACTGAGAGCGTCTCACGAAAATCTTCAAAAGGAGAACGATTCACTGCTCGCTCAACAGATCAGTTCCTCTCAGGAAGACTTTGTGCCACCATGTTTAAAATGTCTTGAGCGTGATAATGCCGTCTCTATTGTTGAATGCTCCACTACCTCTAATATTGCAATATCTTCAACTTCTGATGTGGTAACTAACCCCTCTACTGAGGATACAACTACTATTGCTGATGAGAATGCTAGCATGAAGACATTGCTTGAAATAGGCATGTACAAAAGCCTCAAAGGGCATCAGACACTATGTGATGTCCTCAAGAAACAGATTCTGAACCAAAACCCTAGGAAAGAGGGTGTTGGTTTCAAGAGGAAAATGAATGTTGATGGTTCTTACTGGAAGCCTGAGCAGTACCCCCAAACCACATGTGTTGCTGCAAAGGGCCCTTCTGTGGACCCATCCACCTTATCTGGCTTCACTTGTGCTAACCTCATTATCATTGATGAATCCCTTGACGCCAATTATAAGCTACTCCCTCCTTCCATCTTTATAGGGCCTAATGTGTTTTTCAAGACCGCCTTTGACTATTGATAAGACTAATAATACATGAGATGTATAATGTGAAAATTTTATCATTGGAAGCTCCTTTCACGTACGAATTTGACGGTATGCTTTGTGTAACTTGCATGTCATATATTATTGCTCTAACACTTGATCAAAGTTAGCCTCGAAAAATGATTTGGCCCTATATAGATGGAAGGAGGGAGTATTTAAGAATCAGAATGGTGAAGTGTTTGCTAGGTTTAGTGGTACTAACTGCAGGAATGGGCCACCTTTGAAGAAGATCTGGGTGCCCAAAATTTGTCTTGAGAGGCTTCCCGTGAATGTTATCATGACACCACCTGGGAAGAAAATAAACCTGAGGCAAAAGGCTTCATATGGCCCAAAGGCTTCATACAGATAGGGGATCTCACAAGGTCACCCTAACGCCAATGTTTTGCAGGGAAACTATCATCAGACTCATGAATATGAGCGTGTTTCTTCTAACCGCTGTGTTCACAAATCAAAGAACTTTTCTGCAACATTTTTATGAGTATTATTCACCTCCTACAAAACTATTTGCTAGGGCTTCAACTACAAAGTTATCAGATGTTGTACTTAGACTTATTGCTTCTAAGCCACCCCTGAAGATGTGGGTGGTTAAGAAGAATTAACTTCTCTTACAGGGAAAGGTCTCTAGCCGGAAATCAAAGACTTCTAACGCCAATGCTGGGGACCTAAAACATGTTGTGGGATGCAAGATCAAGTGCCAGAATGGTTTTACCATTTATTTCGTCCCAGGGTTTCTTGACGAGCATCCTATCTTACCAAACAAGAATCTTAACTTTGATAGGATGCTTGTTCGCTATATGTTTATGCTTCACAATACTCTTGGTGAAGCCTATTCCAGCTAACTGCTTTGTAGGGCACGACTCCGAAAGCTACCGAGTGGATAAATGGACAGTGGATGCACTAACCACATGACTGGTGATCAAAGTCTTCTCATGGATTCAACCCTATGTCCATATACTAAAATCCACATCACGTTCGCTGACACTGGTAAAAGAGGGGCATTGGGCCTAGGTAGAGTTTCTATCTCAAAGGATCAACACATGGATAAAGTGATGCTTGTTGAATCCCTTGGTTACAACTTAATTTCTGTCTCAACGCTTTGCGATCTGAACATGATTGTGATATTTGTAAAATATTGTTGCCTTGTGCTTATGGAAACTGACAAATCTCTAGTCTTCGAAGGGTATCGAAGAGGTGATCTGTATAAGGTAGATTTCTCCGCAGGACCACAGCTTGTCATATGTCTTCTAGCAAAAGCCTTAGAGTGTTGGCTTTGGCATCGAAGGCTAGGACATGCGGGCATGAGGAACTTGCACACTCTCGTGAAGAAGAAGCATATCGTTGGCATCGAGGGAGTCAAGTTCAAGAAAGATCATCTATGTGGTGCTTGTGAAGCCGAGAAGATGACTAGCTAGGGACAAGCATCCCTTGAAGACAATCATGACTACATCACGCCCCTCCGAGCTTATTCACATGGACTTATTTGGCCCTACTCACTACTCTACCCTTACTACCACTGCACATCTCAATGGCTTTGTCATTGTTGATGATTATTCAAGATACACCTGGGTGCACATAATTCTCTATAAGACTGAATTGCGGGATGTCTTCAGACGCTTCGCCAATCGTGACATGACCAATTATGGCATCAAGATCAAGCACATCAAGAGTGACAATAGCACAGAATTCAAGAACACTGGCCTCGACACTTATCTTGATACATTAGGCATCACACATGAGTTCTATGCTCCATACACACCTCATGAGAATGGCAGCGTGGAGCGCAAGAACAGAACCCTCATTAAGATGGCATGCACGATGCTTGATGAGTACAAGACTCCAAGAAGGTTCTAGCCTGAAGCCATTGATACTGCTTGCCACATCATCAACACAGTTTATCTTCATAAGTTCTTCAAGAATACATCCTATGAACTCTTGACTGGTAAGAAGCCAAACGTTAGCTATTTCAAGGTTTTGGTGCCAGGTGCTAGATCAAGGATCCACATAACACTTCAAAATTAGCACCGGAAGCACATGAAGGTTTTATGCTTGGTTATGGAAAGGATTTGCACACCTATAGAGTCTTCAACCTCTTTCTCTATAAAGTGGTTGAAACTGTAGATGCGCGGTTCGATGAGACTAATAGCTCGCAAAGAGAGCACCTGCCGAATGTGCTAGATGAAGCTTCTCCTAGTGAATCTATCAAGCATATGGGTACTGGAGAAATCATACCCACCGAGGAACAGGATGAAGAAGAATTCATCATTTCAACACCTAATCAACATGAAGACAATGCTCAGTCTGAAGACAACCCTAAAGCTGACAATGACAATCAACAAGAGAAAAGTCTTCGCCCTGCCCATCCTCGCGTGGCCAATGAAGTACAGATTGAGAAGATCGTAGACAGTATCAATGCACCTGGTCCTCTCACTCGTTCAAGAGCAACATAGCTAGCAAACTTCTATGGGCACTTTGCATTTGTCTCTATATCTGAACCCAAGAAAGTTGATGAAGCCTTCATGGAACCTGAATGGATTCAAGATATGCAAGAAGAGCTTCAACACTTTGAGCTGAATAATGTCTAGGAGCTAGTTAAACGTCCTGATCCTCACAAGCACAATATTATTGGTACCAAATGGATCTATCACAACAACCAAGATGAGCATGGGCAAGTTGTCAGAAACAAGGCTCGTCTCGTTGCTGAAGGTTACACACAAGTGGATGGAATTGACTTTGATGAAACCTTTGCTCCTGTGACTAGGATTGAAGCCATTCGTATACTGCTAGCCTATGCTAACCACAACAATATTCTTCTATACCAAATGGATGTGAAGAGTGTCTTCCTCAACGGCAAACATGAAGAAGAAGCATATGCATGTTGCCCAACCTCCTAGTTTTGAAGATCCAAAGCATCCTGATATGGTCTACAAACTCAACAAGGCACTGTATGGCCTCAAACAAGCACCTCACACTTAGTATGACACGCTTAAAGAATTCTTGATGAGCAAAGGCTTGAAACCTGGTTTGGTAGATCCCACTTTCTTCACGAAGACATATGATGGAGAACTGTTTGTATGCCAAATATATGTGGATGACATTATCTTCGGCTGCACAAATAAGATATACAGTGATGAGCTTGGGCATATGATGCAAGAGAAAAATCAGATGTCCATGATGGGAGAGCTAAAATTCCTTCTTGGTCTTCAAATCCGTCAACAGAGAAATGGCATCTTCATATCACAAGAAAAATACCTCAAAGATTGCCTAAAGAAGTTTGGAATGCAAGACTGCAAAGGGTACACGACGGCAATGCCAACCAAAGGCTAATTGGGCCCCGACAACAATGGTAAAGAGTTCGATCAAAAGGTATAGTGCTCCATGATTGGTTCTTTATTGTACTTATGTGCATCTAGGCCAGATATAATGCTTAGCATTTGCATGTGTTCCCGATTCCAAGCGGCACCAAAGGAATCACATCACCTCGCGGTGAAGCGAATACATAGATATTTGGCTCACACCCCAACGCTAGGATTGTGGTATCCAAAGGGCTCACAGTTTGATCTAGTTGGATTCTCATATGCTGATTATGTTGGTGACAAGGTTGATCGTGTTGGGAAACGTAGCATGCAATTTCAAAAAAAATTCCTACACTCATGCAAGATATATCTAGGAGATGCATAGCAACAAGGGGCGGAGAATGTGTCCACGTACCCTCATAGACCGAAAGCGGAAGGGTTTGACAACGCGGTTGATGTAGTCGAACTTCTTCTCGTTCCGACCGATCAAGCACCGAAGTATTGCACCTCCGAATTCTGCACACGTTCAGCTCGATGACGTCCCTCGAACTCTTGATCCAGCAAGGTGTCGAGGGAGAGTTCCGTTAGCACGACAGCGTGGTGACGGTGATGGTGAAGTGATCCGCGCAGGGCTTCGCCTAAGCACTACGTGAATATGACCGGAGGCGTAAACTGTGGAGGGGGGCGCCGCACATGGCTAACAATTGTTGGTGTGTGTTCTAGGCGCCCCCTTCCCACGTATATATAGGTGGGAGGGGGAGGAGAACAGCCAAGGGGCGCCCCAAGTAGGAGGAATCCTACTTGGGGGCCTTGTCCAATTCGCCCCCCCCCCTTACCATATCCATCGGAGGGGGAAGGAAAGAGGAGGGAGAAGGGAAGGAAGGGGGAGGCCGAATCCCTCCCCTTCCTTCTCTCTTCCCCCTTTTCCTTCCTCCTAAGGTGCGGCCCATACGGGGGGCGTAGCAGCCCCTGCTGGTGTAGCGACCCGACCTCAGACGGTCAAGCCTCGTATCTGTGCCATCCCTGGATCAGTATGCTGGCAGACACAGTACATCAATGTATATATCAAAGTGCAATCACATGTATAAATAACGTAAAATGATATATACCTCGTAATACTCAGCGGAAACAATCAAACGGGTGTGGAGTCCCATCAACGCCATCGGCAGGTTGAGTGTAGACCGTAACCCTGTATCGTAACTCTTACTCGTCGAGGAAATATCTGCAACATGATACGTTGCAGCCGTGTAGGTCGGTACATTGAATGTACCGGCAAGATCACAAATAAGAGAAAACAGATGATAAACTATACTATATGCAGTATGGCTTTGTGGCTCTGTATCTGAGTTTGTTTGCGTAAAAGCTGCTTTTATTTTCCCTACATCAAAGGGATAAATGAAGTCTGTACTATAGAGTTTTCTATCATGACATGGTTCCGCCAACCGATGTCTCATAGCCCAAATTCATCATAAGTTGCCCACAATTAAGTTATCAGTCCGGTGTTGAGAGTTCCGAGATAGATCCAGTCCGGATGCTCAAATTGTCCGTAGCATCGGGACACGGCTAATCGATTAGGTTTTAACCCTCTGCAGAGGTTTGTACACTTTACCCGCAAGATTCGATCCCTCTTTTACGTTCTCGCACTTCAGGGTGTTTGAGAACAAGATGACCAAACATGGTCTTCGAAGAGTTCCTCGACCACCGTCGGTGCTCATCCAATCCTACCGTAGTTCTACATCTGCTAGCACCGTCCCAGCCAGAGTCACAACTAAGGTCAACCAAGCGAGCCCATAGTGACTTGCGGTTGCACAGTAAGCTTCCGGCATGAAGTATTCTTCCGTCTCTTTGAGTCTGGGTGAAGCTTTCCGCAAGATGTCATGGCGCTTCTCCATGCATCCCGGCCAACCACTGGTTTCTCCAGGGTGCCCGTCAACCGTCCTTCACCCAGTAGTGTGTATTGAATTCTTGTCTCGAGTCTTGAATTCTTGAGGCCTTGAAAATGCAGTCCTTGCAGATGCCATCATGGAGTTGTCGTCATTGACGTAGAGTCCTCCTTCTTCACACCATTCTCGAGCACTCATACCAACCCCGTCCACTATAGCAAAGCATTAAAATAAATAACGTCCCGGGCTTGGTAACAGGGCGATGGGTTCCTACCTCATGCATACTACTCAACTACAAGAATTCAATATCACTACTGGAGGGTGGTTGCAAAGATGCCACTAAATGCAATAAAACATAGGTATGAAAGCATGGTCAAAGTGAACTTGCCTGGTAAGTTGATGAAGCTAACAACACTCTCGAATAATGACTTGGTAGAACTATTCATCACTCCGTTAAAATCTATATAGTCAAACATAGCATTCACATAAGCAAACATCCTAGCAAACAATTCTAACACTCATAACAATACTCAATCAAAATAAAAGCGACAAATAAAACCAAGTCGAAAACCAAAGGATAAACTTCGATAGAAAAATTTAAGGAAAACCTAGTGGTGACCAACTCACACAAATCTTAACATAACATCACTAAATTACTCTAATAATTTTTTCTACAGCAAAGAAAATATAAATCTAATAAAATAACAGAAAATAAATTACTAATTTAATAACTAACAAAAGAACTAATATAAAACTACTATAACCATCTAGTTAATACTAGAACAAATGTAGCAACTAGCAAAACACTAAGACAACTATAACAGCAAATCATTTATTAAAACATTAATAAACTATACTAAATAAATATAACAACTAATGTGTTCACAAATAACAGAAACAAAAAAATATAATTTGAAGTGGAAAAAGAATTACTTTTAAAACTAATAAAACTATTTTTTATCCACTATCACTATGAACTAAACAAGCAATTACAAAATAGTAGCTAAACACTAATAAATAACTAGAAAAATTTATCTACTGTAGCTAAACATAAACATATAACAACAAGTGAAAATCTACAAAAGGAATGAACTAAAATAATTAAAAACAATAATTACATAACTAAAACAACTATATAAGCAAAACTGTACTGTTTTTACTAAAAATCTAATTTAAAATACTCCAAAATTACCAAACTAAATCCTACAGCTAAACAATATCACAAGTGACCAGGAGCAAAAAGAATTAATTAAAAACCTATTTTTAAACTCAAGTTATGGCCAAAATACTAATCTGAACACAATTTATCAAATTCAAATTTAAACTACTCAAATTTGAAATCCAGAGACACAAACAGAAACTTCAGCAAATTTGTGACACATAGCAATTGGAATCACTCAAAAATACTAAAAACTCTAAAAGATATGAATTTTCTAAGATTGCTATTTTCTGAAAAAAAATGAATTACGGGATTTCGTGGATCTCACCGGAGTAGTCGTCGGAGTTGGGGAAGAAGATCGGATCCGATGTTGCGTTTGATCCTAGAGGAAAGGAGATCATGGGACGGTGGAGAGGAGATCATATAAACCTCAGGAGAGGTCGAGGGCGCGGCGGCGGCACTTGGCGGCGGCGGTGGTGCTGCACTGCTGCTGCTGCGGAGAGGAGAGGAGAGGAGAGGAGAGGTGTTGGTTTGATGTGTTGGAGGGGGGGGTGCTTGGGTATTTATATTGGGAAGGGGAGGGTTTTGCTTGGGGTAGGGGACAAGAAATAGACTAGGATTAGGAAACAAAACGGAAAAGATCTAGAAACAAATCGGAATAAACGAAAGTAGGAAAAAAGTCCTACTAGGACTTGGAAAAGAAGCGGCGGCTCCCTCCTGGCTCCCTGGTGCGCGCAGTGGATGGCCTTGGCCGGCCGGCCGCTGGCTTGGCCTTGAGCCTTGGCCCTTGGGGCGCAGCGATTTTTTTTTAAAACAGAGACAACAAAACAAAAATAATAAAATCAAATAAAAATTTTATATAGGCATATAATATATCAAAATTTTCAGAAAAAAATTTCCTACAACATGGACATTTCTATAGCATTAAATAAAATTCACATAAATTTAAATAAAGCAAAGAGTGCTTCTGCCCTAATAAAATCCACTGAAAATCATTTTTAAAAATATGATAATGACTTCAAATTAATTTCTCTCCAATTTCTGATGTAGGGAATCATGTTACCCTATTTTCCATATATTTTATTTTTGGAGAAAACTAATTTGAATAAAACTCAAATAACTCCAAATTGAAAATAAATTCAAAAGAACTTTGAATTTAATTCTTTGAAACTCCCAACTCATATTTATATGTTTTGAAGAAGTCATTTTATCTTCGCTCGTGAAAATCATTGAGTTGCATAAAGTTTCAGAATTGGAAAATATTTTCAACACCCCTTGTCATTTAAATAAATGGAAGAAGTCATGTCATCTTCTCTCCAGGGTTTTGTGATGAAAAGAATTTGAATTTCCGGAAAGAAAAATGAAAGTTTGGGAAAGTCCTTTAATTCCCTCTCATTTAACCTTCAAAAAGTTTCGAATTTCACTCAATTTCAGTTAATCAATCAAACAATCAATCAAAACTATCTATATGTTTATAACATTCCAAAATTTAGAATTTTGGGATGTTACAAACTACCACCCTTAAAATGAATCTCGTCCTCGAGATTCGGAGAGGTTAGCAAGAAATAGGTTAGGGTCTGGGGGTCTTCTCAAAAATCCATCGATCGTCTCCGGGTCTCGGGTGCTACCACCCTTAGAAGCATTGCTACGGTTCCATCAAAACTCAGATACTCCATCCTTATTGCTGAGAGTGTCGGTCTTCTCAGATATTAAGGATAATTCCTTCTCTGGGCTCTTCCGGTAGTGGCATAACCTTTTCCTCAATTCTTTTGTCCTTTACTCTTGGTAAGGTTATTCCAGACTGGTCTTCATAGTCGACGGTCCGGCGCCAATTCTAAACAAATATCGGTATCTCATGGTGGTCAACGATTTATGGTTTCCCCTACAGAAAACGGGTCTGGGTTGAACCTCACCGTATAACCTACGGTTGGCAACAACTGCCGTGTACAAGGGAAAAAATACCTATACCTTTCTAAGGTTTAAACAAGGTTTTGATCGTCGTCTCTCTACTATAGGTAAGTCACTCAGATTTTACCATCCCAAATAGCAAAGCGAATAATAAGAGTAAGTCGGTATGGTGATCAATCCATCCCGCACCCAAATCATTACCTTGTACATGGTTTAGCGAATCTCACATTCTAACACTCAGTCATCCTCACAAGCATTGCAGAATTTCTCTTGTCGACGAACCAAGTTCGTAAAATCCATTGATTCTGCAGGCCAAACAAACATCTATCGTTCCTTAACAACTCTCAGGTTTTGCGTAAACTCCTATAGAATCGTCGGTTGATCAAATCGTAGTCTATTCCCAAAATTTCTTTCTCCAGTGGGTACTTGATCGTTATTAATTCTTGGGCCTGTGGGTTATGGCCCACTTCAACACTAGTGCAGCTTTAACTCATCCTTGAGGTAACTCTCTTGTTCCATATTACACATCCTTTAAAATCTAGTAGTACTCTGTTTCTTCATACCATCATATCAAAAGCAAAACTCCAACTTTTTTTTTCCTTCGAATTACAGTCCGTGGAATATATATTTTCTTATCCATTAGTCTAGTCTTCTTCACAGGGTACTACCACCCTAAAAATGAAATTCACAAATCCATCCATAGACCATATTTCTCATATCCTCGAAAATGGTCAAAATCTTTGTTCACAGAGTAACAACTCCTACAATTAAACATATAAAAACATGTCACCTTAACTTTATTGATTTCATGAATCCATTACAAACTCTGAGCACCCAGTACATAACTCGACTTATTGTACTCATAAACATGAAATTGCTTTCTATTACTCTTGTTTCCAATATCAAAATTCCAACTACTCAACTCCAGCTTTCATCTTGTTGGGACATTTAGTAGCATAATGTCCTGCTTCCTTGTAGCGAAAACAAAAGACTTCCGACATGTCTCGGGGCTTCTTTGTGATTATGTAGGCTCCTTGGATTCTTGGCTTCTTTTCTGGACATTTACTAGCGTAATGACCTAACTCGTTGCACCTGTAACAAGTGATATGACTCAGGTCCTTCTCTATGAAAATTGTGTTGTTCTGGGGTTGCCTTCTTTTTCTCTTCCTGGATTTCTCTGTAATGATCAGAGCTTCTATTTCCCGAGGGTCAAACTTCACTTCTGCTGTCGGGAAATATCCCAGATACTCTTTTCTTTCCTTGGTGCAATACTGCGAAAAATGTCCTTCTCTACATGAATAGCAGGCATTGGAGTAAAATCTGTTGAGGCCTTCTCCATCAGGGTCTTCAACACATTCCTTCATCACAGGTTCTTTCATAACTTCTCGGAGGGCTTCTTTCATTCCTTCTTCCTGCTCCTGAATAGTTTGTTGCACCATGGGGTAAATGTGACCTTGGGTCGGGTAGTGGGTGGTTCCTTCACACAAGAAACAAGTCACCGACTAGTTGGGCATTCCTCACTGGGTGTTTCTCCTCACAATGAGGGCATCCATCCTTGTGTTCCTCCTGGGTGTGTCCTATTTCTCCGCAAATCTTGCAGGCACAAGGTTTATTTCTTGGTGTATCATGGTGCTTCCGGGTAAGACGAGATCTTGTCAGAGTCTTCTTGAATTCTTCCCAAGTCTTTGCTCCATTCCATCCTGTATAGCTTGATGCATCTGCCACCATGTTGCAGCACTTCCTTCAAAATCTTGAGGCGTCGATACTTCATTCTTCCTTGAAACCAAATTGCTCCCGAAGTGATTCTCCATGTTCCGAATCCATAGCTCTGCCTCCTGCTAAGCCTTCGGTCCAGAGAATATCAGTCCAACTTCATTCATCATCTATGGGGTCCAAAAGTTTTGGGATGAGATATGAGAGAGGTGGGAAGGGATATACACACAATACAAACAATAGTTTTTGAAGAAACAAGTTTTATTTTGGGGCTGTCGGAAAACATCAAACAAATGACAGCTCACAAATCATCGCATCTAACATAGGTGTATAACAGGGGTTTGGCCTCTAAAGGTCAAATAATTCTTCAGGAACTTCAAATTCTTCAAGTCTTCAGAGTCTTCAATTGTTGCAGCTGCAATTTCTTCCAACGCATGGTGAAATCCTGGTTACTTTGAAGGGGTCATCACTGTCCGGTATCTTTCTTGGAGCGGCTTGATTGATCCTTCATGTGGTCAAAAGGGAAAAGGGTATATTCTAACTATTTGAGGTGAGAGTGTCTATTTGATAAAATCTGAAAAGATGAGAAGTAAGAGTCTTTTTGAAAATAAAGTTTTAGAAATTTCCTGTCCTAGGGCTTTCCGGTTTCTAGGGTCACGTCCTACAGTCAACATGTGCTCTGATACCATATCTGTAGCGACCCGACCTCAGACGGTCAAGCCTCTATGTATCTGTGCCATCCCTGGATCAGTATGCTGGCACACACAGTACATCAATGTATATATCAAAGTGCAATCACATGTATAAATAACGTAAAATGATATATACCTCGTAATACTCAGCGGAAACAATCAAACGGGTGTGGAGTCCCATCAACGCCATCGGCAGGTTGAGTGTAGACCGTAACCTCAGATCGTAACTCTTACTCGTCGAGGAAATATCTGCAACATGATACGTTGCAGCCGTGTAGGTCAATACATTGAATGTACCGCAAGATCACAAATAAGAGAAAACAGATGATAAACTATACTATATGCAGTATGGCTTTGTGGCTCAGATATCGAGTTTGTTTGCGTAAAAGCTGCTTTTATTTTCCCTACATCAAAGGGATAAATGAAGTCTGTACTATAGAGTTTTCTATCATGACATGGTTCCGCCAACCGATGTCTCATAGCCCAAATTCATCATAAGTTGCCCACAATTAAGTTATCAGTCCGGTGTTGAGAGTTCCGAGATAGATCCAGGTCCAGATGCTCAAATTGTCCGTAACCGGGGACACGGCTAATCGATTAGGTTTTAACCCTCTGCAGAGGTTTGTACACTTTACCCGCAAGATTCGATCCCTCTTTTACGTTCTCGCACTTCGTGGTGTTTGAGAACAAGATGACCAAACATGGTCTTCGAAGAGTTCCTCGACCACCGTCCGGTGCTCATCCAATCCTACCGTAGTTCTACATCTGCTAGCACCGTCCCAGCCAGAGTCACAACTAAGGTCAACCAAGCCGAGCCCATAGTGACTTGCGGTTGCACAGTAAGCTTCCGGGCATGAAGTATTCTTCCGTCTCTTTGAGTCTGGGTGAAGCTTTCCGCAAGATGTCATGGCGCTTCTCCATGCATCCCGGCCAACCACTGGTTTCTCCAGGGTGCCCGTCAACCGTCCTTCACCCAGTAGTGTGTATTGAATTCTTGTCTCGAGTCTTGAAGTCTTGAGGCCTTGAAAATGCAGTCCTTGCAGATGCCATCATGGAGTTGTCGTCATTGACGTAGAGTCCTCCTTCTTCACACCATTCTCGAGCACTCATACCAACCCCGTCCACTATAGCAAAGCATTAAAATAAATAACGTCCCGGGCTTGGTAACAGGGCGATGGGTTCCTACCTCATGCATACTACTCAACTACAAGAATTCAATATCACTACTGGAGGGTGGTTGCAAAGATGCCACTAAATGCAATAAAACATAGGTATGAAAGCATGGTCAAAGTGAACTTGCCTGGTAAGTTGATGAAGCTAACAACACTCTCGAATAATGACTTGGTAGAACTATTCATCACTCCGTTAAAATCTATATAGTCAAACTTAGCATTCACATAAGCAAACATCCTAGCAAATAATTCTAACACTCATAACAATACTCAATCAAAATAAAAGCGACAAAGAAAACCAAGTCGAAAACCAAAGGATAAACTTCGAAAGAAAAATTCAAGGAAAAACTAGTGGTGACCAACTCACACAAATCTTAACATAACATCACTAAATTAGTCTAATAATTTTTTCTACAGCAAAGAAAATATAAATCTAATAAAATAACAGAAAATAAATTACTAATTTAATAACTAACAAAAAGAACTAATATAAAACTACTATAACCATCTAGTTAATACTAGAACAAATATAGCAACTAGCAAAACACTAAGACAATTATAACAGCAAATCATTTATTAAAACATTAATAAACTATACTAAATAAATATAACAACTAATGTGTTCACAAATAACAGAAACAAAAACAATATAATTTGAAGTGGAAAAAGAATTACTTTTAAAACTAATAAAACTATTTTTTATCCACTATCACTATGAACTAAACAAGCAATTACAAAAACAGTAGCTAAACACTAATAAATAACTAGAAAAATTTATCTACTGTAGCTAAACATAAACATATAACAACAAGTGAAAATCTACAAAAGGAATGAACTAAAATAATTAAAACAATAATTACATAACTAAAACAACTATATAAGCAAAATTTTACTGTTTTTACTAAAAATCTAATTTAAAATACACCAAAATTACCAAACTAAATCCTACAGCTAAACAATATCACAAGTGACCAGGAGCAAAAAGAATTAATTAAAAACCTATTTTTAAACTCAAGTTATGGCCAAAATACTAATCTGAACAAAATTTATCAAATTCAAATTTAAGCTACTCAAATTTGAAATCCAGAGACACTAACAGAAACTTCAGCAAATTTTTGACACATAGCAATTGGAATCACTCAAAAATACTAAAAACTCTAAAAGATATGAATTTTCTAAGATTGCTATTTTCTGAAAAAAATGAATTACGGGATTTCGTGGATCTCACCGGAGTAGTCGTCGGAGTTGGGGAAGAAGATCGGATCCGATGTTGCGGTTGATCCTAGAGGAAAGGAGATCACGGGACAGTGGAGAGGAGATCATATAAACCTCAGGAGAGGTCGAGGGCGCGGCGGCGGCACTTGGCGGCGGCGGTGGTTCTGCACTGTTGCTGCTGCGGAGAGGAGAGGAGAGGAGAGGTGTTGGTTTGATGTGTTGGAGGGGGGGTGCTTGGGTATTTATATTGGGGAGGGGAGGGTTTTTCTTGGGGTAGGGGAGAAGAAATAGACTAGGATTAGGAAACAAAAGGGAAAATATCTAGAAACAAATCGGAATAAACAAAAGTAGGAAAAAAGTCCAACTAGGACTTGGAAAAGAAGCGGCGGCTCCCTCCTGGCTCCCTGGTGCGCGCGGTGGATGGCCTTGGCCGGCCGGCCGCTGGCTTGGCCTTGGGCCTTGGCCCTTGGGGCGCGGCGAAAATATTTTTTTTTAAAGACAGAGACAACAAAACAAAAATAATAAAATCAAATAAAATTTTTATATAGGCATATAATATATCAAAATTTTCAGAAAAAAATTTCCTACAACATGGACATTTCTATAGCATTAAATAAAATTCACACAAATTTAAATAAAGCAAAGAGTGCTTCTGCCTAATAAAATCCACTGAAAATCATTTTGAAAAATACGATAATGACTTCAAATTAATTTCTCTCCAATTTCTGATGTAGGGAATCATGTTACCCTATTTTCCATATATTTTATTTTTGGAGAAAACTAATTTGAATAAAACTCAAATAACTCCAAGTTGAAAATAAATTCAAAAGAACTTTGAATTTAATTCTTTGAAACTCCCAACTCATATTTCATATGTTTTGAAGAAGTCATTTTATCTTCGCTCGTGAAAATCATTGAGTTGCATAAAGTTTCAGAATTGGAAAATATTTTCAACACCCCTTGTCATTTAAATAAATGGAAGAAGTCATGTCATCTTCTCTCCAGGGTTTTGTGATGAAAAGAATTTGAATTTCCGGAAAGAAAAATGAAAGTTTTGGAAAGTCCTTTAATTCCCTCTCATTTAACCTTCAAAAAGTTTCAAATTTCACTCAATTTCAGTTAATCAATCAAACAATCAATCAAAACTATCTATATGTTTATAACATTCCAAAATTTAGAATTTTGGGATGTTACAGTTGGCTGCTGCATTTCCCCTCTTGGCCCATTAGGCCCACATAGTTGCCGGGGGGTGCCCGGAACCCCTTCCGGTGACCTGATATGTACCCGGTACCCCCCAGATCACTTCCGGTGTACGAATATCATTGTCCTATATATGAATCTTTACCTCTCGACCATTTCGAGACTCCTCATCATGTCCCTAATCTCATCCGGGACTCCGAACAACATTCGGTCACCAAATCACATAACTCAAATAATACAAAATCATCATCGAACATTAAGCGTGTGGACCCTACGGGTTCGAGAACTACGTAGACATGACGGAGACACCTCTCCGGTCAATAACCAACAGCGGAACCTGGATGCTCATATTGGTTCCCACATATTCTATGAAGATATTTATCGGTCGTACCGTAATGACAACATACGTTGTTCCCTTTGTCATCGGTATGTTACTTGCCTGGGATTCGATCGTCGGTATCCACATACCTAGTTCAATCTCATTATCGGAAAGGCTCTTTACTCGTTCCATAATACATCATCCTGCAACTAAATCATTACTCACTATGCTTGCAAGATTTCTTATGATGTGCATTACCGAGAGGGCCCAGAGATACCTCTCCGATAGTCGGAGTGACAAATCCTAATCTTGATCTATGCCAAACCAATGAACACCTACGGAGATACCTCTAGAGCATCTTTATAATCACCCAGTTACATTGTGACGTTTGATAGCACACAAGGTATTCCTCCGATATCCAGGAGTTGCATAACCTCATAGTCAAAGGAATATGTATATGACATGAAGAAAGCAATAGCAATAAAACTGAACGATCAATATGCTAAGCTAACGGATGGGTCTTGTCCATCACATCATTCTCCTAATGACGTGATCCCGTTCATCAAATGACAAGACATGTCCATGGTTAGGAAACTTAACCATCTTCGATTAACGAGCTAGTCTAGTAGAGGATTACTAGGGACACGGTGTTTTGTCTATGTATCCACACATGTATCAAGTTTTTGGTTAATACAATTCTAGCATGAATAATAAACATTTATCATGATATAAGGAAATAAAAAATAACAACTTTATTATTGCCTCTAGGGCATATTTCCTTCAGTCTCCCACTTGCACTAGAGTCAATAATCTAGATTACATTGTAATGATTCTAACACCCATGGAGTCTTGGTGATGATCATGTTTTGCTCATGGAAGAGGCTTAGTCAACGGGTCCGCCACATTCAGATCCGTATGTATTTTGCAAATATCTATGTCTCCCTCCTTGACTTGATAACGGATGGAGTTGAAGCGTCTCTTGATGTGTTTGGTTCTTTTTTGAAATGTGGATTCCTTCGCCAAGGCAATTGCTCTAGTATTGTCACAAAAGATTTTAATTGGACCCGATGCACTAGGTATTACACCTAGATCGGATATGAAATCCTTCCTCCAGACTCCTTCATTCGCTGCTTCCGAAGCAGCTGTGTACTCCGCTTCACACGTAGATCCCGCCATGATGCTCTGCTTGGAACTGCACCAACTAACAGCTCCACCATTCAATATAAATATGTATCTGGTTTGTGATTTAGAGTCATCCGGATCAGTGTCAAAGCTAGCATCGACATAACCATTTACGATGAGCTCTTTATCACCTCCATAAACGAGAAACATATCCATAGTCCTTTTCAGGTACTTCAGGATGTTCTTGACCGCTGTCCAGTGATCGACTCCTGGATTACTTTGGTACCTCCCTGCTGGACTTATAGAAAGGCACACATCAGGTCTGGTACACAACATAGCATACATGATAGAACCTATGGCTGTGGCATAGGGAATGACTTTCATTTTCTCTCTATCTTATGCAAATACAAGCATTGAGTCTGACTCAACTTCACACTTTGTAACACAGGCAAGAACCCTTTCTTTGACTGATCCATTTTGAGCTTCTTCAAAACTTTATCAAGGTATGTGCTTTGTGAAAGTCCAATTAAGCATCCTGATATATCTCTATAAATCTTGATGCCCAATATATAAGCAGCTGCACCGAGGTATTTCATTGAAAAACTCTTATTCAAGTATCCTTTTATGCTATCTAGAAATTCAATATCATTTCCAATCAACAATATGTCATCCACATATAATATTAGAAATGCTACAGAGCTCCCACTCACTTTATTGTAAATACAGGCTTCTCCAAAAGTCTTTATAAAACCATATGCTTTGATCACCTCATCAAAGCGTATATTCCAACTCCGAGATGCTTGAACCAGTCCATAAATGGATCGCTGGAGCTTGCGCACTTTGTTAGCACCTTTAGCCTCGACAAAACCTTCTAGTTGCATCATATACAACTGTTCTTTAAGAAATCCACTAAGGAATGCAATTTTGACGTCCATTTGCCAGATTTCATAATCATAAAATGCGGCAATTGCTAACATGATTCAGACAGACAAAAGCATCGCTACGGGTTAGAAAGTCTCATCGTAGTCAACTCCTTGAACTTGTCAAAAACCTTCCGCGACAAGTCGAACATTGTAGACAGTAACATTACCATCAGCGTCAGTCTTCTTCTTGAAGATCCATTTATTCTCTATGGCTCGCCGATCATCGGGAAAGTCAACCAAAGTCCATACTTTGTTCTCATACATGGATCCTATCTCAGATTTCATGGCCTCAAGCCATTTTCCGGAATCTGGGTATATCATAGCTTCTTCATAGTTCATAGTTTCGTCATGGTCTAGTAACATGACTTCCAGAACAGGATTACCATACCACTCTGGTGCGGAACATGCTCTGGTTGACCTACGAGGTTCGGTAGTAACTTGATCTGAAGTTTCATGATCATTACCATTAGCTTCCTCTCTAGTTGGTGTAGGCATCACGGGAACAGTTTTCTGTGATGAGTTACTTTCCAATTTGAGAGAAGGTACAGTTACCTCATCAAGTTCTACTTTCCTCCCACTCACTTCTTTCGAGAGAAACTCCTTCTCTAGAAAGGATCGATTCTTAGCAACAAAGATCTTGCCTTTGGATCTGTGATAGAAGGTGTACCCAATAGTTTCTTTTGGTTATCCTATGAAGACACACTTCTTCGATTTGGGTTCGAGCTTATCAGGCTGAAGCTTTTTCACCTAAGCATCACAACCCCAAACTTTAAGAAACGACAGCTTAGGTTTCTTGCCAAACCATAGTTCATACGGTGTCGTTTCAACGGATTTAGACGGTGCCCTATTTAACGTGAATGCAGCTGTCTCTAATGCATAACCCCAAAATTATAGTGGTAAATCGGTAAGAGACATCATAGATCGCACCATATCTAATAAAGTACGGTTACGACGTTCGGACACACCATTACGCTATGGTGTTCCAGGTGGCGTGAGTTGTGAAACTATTCCACATTGTTTTAAATGAAAGCCAAACTAGTAACTCAAATATTTGCCTCCGCGATCAGATCGTAGAACATTTATTTTCTTTTTACGATGATTCTCTACTTCACTCTGAAATTCTTTGAACTTTCCAAATGTTTCAGACTTGTGTTTCATCAAGTAGATATACCCATATCTGCTCAAATCATCTGTGATGGTCAGAAAATAATGATACCCGCCACGAGCCTCAACACTCATCGGACCGCATACATCGGTATGTATTATTTCCAATAAGTCAGTGGCTCGCTCCTTTGTTCCAGAGAACGGAATCTTAGTCCTCTTGCCCATGAGGCATGGTTCGCAAGCATCGAATGATTCATAATCAAGTGATTCCAAACGTCCATCTGCATGGAGTTTCGTCCTGTGCTTTACACCAATATGACCTAAATGGCAGTGCCACAAATATGTTGCACTATCATTATCAACTTTGCATCTTTCGGCATCAGTATTATGAATATGTGTATCACCACGATCGAGATTCAACAAAAATAGGCCACCCTTCAAGGGTGCATGACCATAAAATATATTACTCATATAAATAGAACAAACATTATTCTCTAATTTAAATGAATAACCATCTCGCATTAAACAAGATCCAGATATAATGTTCATGCTCAACGCTGGCACCAAATAACAATTATTCAGGTCTAAAACTAGTCCCGAAGGTAGATGTAGAGGTAGCATGCCGACTGCGATCACATCAACCTTGGAACCATTCCCGACGTGCATCGTCACCTCGTCCTTAGCAAATCTTCGTTTAATCCGTAGCCACTGTTTCGAGTTACAAAAATGAGCAACGGAACCAGTATCAAATACCTAGGCGCTACTATGAGCATTAGTAAGGTACACATCAATAACATGTATATCACATATACCTTTGTTCACTTTGCCATCCTTCTTATCCGCCAAATACTTGGGGCAGTTCCGCTTCCAGTGACCAGTCCCTTTGTAGTAGAAGCACTTAGTTTCAGGATCAGGTCTAGATTTGGGCTTCTTCCCGGGAGTGGCAACTTGCTTTCCATTCTTCTTGAAGTTCCCCTTCTTTCCCTTGCCTTTTTTCTTGAAACTAGTGGTCTTGTCAACCATCATCACTTGATGCTCCTTCTTGATTTCTACCTACGCAGGGTTTAGCTCATAGGGGCTATCAGAATTCATATAGGCTAGACAGCTAGGGTTTAGCCATTACGATCTCGAGGTAGATCAACTCTTGTAACCCCTATACTCATCAAAGATAATCAAGCAGGAAGTAGGGTTTTACCTCCATTAAGAGGGCCCAAACCTGGGTAAACATCGTGTTCCCCCCGTTCCTTGTTACCTTCGATCCTCAGGCGCACAGTTCGGGACCCGCTACCCAAGATCAGCCGGTTTTGACACCGACATTGGTGGTTTCTTTGAGAGTTCCTTTGTGTTGTCGATAGAAGGATCGATGGCTCGCCTTATCATTAATGACGATATTACTTCTGGAAGGGCCCTAACTCCAGGATAGGTCCTCCAGTTCGAAGGTTTTACCATGGGCGCTCGCTCGGCCTTAAAGCCAATGGCGGCCCCCACAATCGCCAAACATCATCTCCGCATCAGCCTCGAACTCTCCGGAAGGATGGATCCAGTAGATGTCTCGTCCTTGAACGAGCTGCTAGATCACATCGCTACCCTGGGGGTTGCTACAGACTATGGCCGGATTGAGCTTAAACCCGATTAGAGGTAAATCAAGTCCCCACCGATCACCCACACTACAAAAAAAGATAGTTCCGTGATGATACGTGTTTGTCACAGTAGGTCACGTTTTCTGTCATGCATGTACATCCATGACAATTTTATGACAGAATCAAGATAGTCATACATGTGCTATCATAAAAGTGTTCCATGACATTACCAACATTATCATCACGGAAGTGTCCACTTCCATGACGATAAATCACGCGTCATAGAAGTGCTTTCGTCAAAGGTGACCGACATGTGGCATCCACCCTAACGGCACGCCGTTAAGCTATGGGGTCCGGTTTTGGATCCGATAACCGATGAACAGCCCGGACCAATGGGAATTTCCATGTGTAAAATTCTGATTGGCCGAAGGAAACACGTGTCAGCTCGTCAGTGGGTTAGATAGGCTCCTATGATATGTCGACACGTGCGACGGCTCACCACTGGCCCATTCAGCTTACAAAGGCCGGCCCGTTTGACTTGGTGAAAAGATAGCGGTCTGGCCCATGAAAAGCCTGTTAACGGTCTCTTCGCAAATAGCCCATTTTACGGCCTGGTAACTCACGGCCCGTCAGGGCCTACACGAAATCGGCCCAACAATGACATGTGGGCCGTCGAATATAACACCAGCCCGTTTCACTTTTGGCCCATGTATGGCCCACGACGTCTTTCGGCCCATATGAGGCCTTCGTATCTTTAGGCCCTTTAGAGGCCCACGATGACTCTAGCCCATAATGAACAGTAAATTTCTTTGTACCCGTTAATGGCCCATGATTCACATGGGTTGTTTCCAGCCCGTGTTAGCTTTCGGCCTACTAACGGCCCATACATTCTTGGGCTCCGTTCCGGCCCTCGGTTACTTCCGGCCCGTTACTGTCCTGTTCCCCTAATGGGCCAAATTCGGCCTGTGGCAAGAGTCAGCCCATTTCCGGCCTCCCGTTGCGCTGTTTCCAGCCCGTCCTATATTCTGGCCCATTAACGACCCATTATGCCTATGATAGAATTAAGAATTTGCTGTCCTCCGGCTTGTTAACGGCCTGTTACCTTGCTGGGCCGATATCAATTACGCCTATTTACGACCCATGTAGACCCATTTATCCGATGGCCCGGGGCTCACCGGTTGTACGACTGTTTGGAGGCCCATTTAAAGATGGCCCGTAGGAGGCCCATGGATCCTATGGCCCGTAGCAGGTTCAAGGTTACCACGGTCCGTATATGGCCCATGGTTGTTGCGGCCACTAGCAAACTAGGGAAAAATAAGACTAGGAAATAAATAAGCCCGAAACTAACGCTAGACTATTAAGACGATTACACAGATTACATCCACTAGGCATCAAAGATCGCCACCAGTGCAAATATGGGGAACACCCTACACTATACAAAAAACGCTTGCTATTTCTTCAGCCGGTGGCTGGACGTTAAGAAAAAAAATTATATCACAACAAAACAAATTACAACTATAAAACAAAAGGAAGATTGGCATAAAAGTTAACAGTCTGGCAGATAAATGCACCACCAGAAGTTTAGAAGCTCAGTTCATTTGACCTGACTGTTACGTTTTCATGTTGTATTGTCCGATGGAGCACCATAACCTTTGACTTCATTTCTCCCACGCTCCTGAACAACATAGCAAATGTCTGATAATCTGGTTTCAAAACCATGCATATCTTGACGACATCGAACAATGTTTGTCCTTGTTTCACAAAGGGTCTCTGTTTGGGAACAGACTTGTGTCTGGAGCGCAGATATAACATTGTTTTGAGCTTGCATATCTTGATCATGAGGCAGTTTGGACGAGATTGCCTTAACAACTAACCCAGTATTACGCAGGAACGTGCTTTTGGCACTGTTAGTGGACAGGTACTCACCCACTGCAACAAGGGCTAACATTGCGGTTATAGTTGCCTCGCCACCTTCAGAAGGTGGTGGTTCCACCATTTTGTCCATAGCTTGCTGAAATGTTGAGTTTTTACATTAGTAGTACCAGAACATAAGATATTAAGGAGGCAGCAAAACCAAACAAAATATCTTTGGTCTATATACAGAACTTATTCTGGTGAACCCATGTAAAATATTAGTTGTATTTTACTGCAAAGTACATAATAAAACCAGGTTCCAAACATATGACCATGTACCATGGCCAATCTATTGTCTATTTCTTCACATTGTATTGACAGCTAAGGATAAAGAGACAAAGTTTATAATATGGTAAGCAATGTATGACATCATTCATATCACAAAACAACTGAGAACAGACAAACAGGCAATCGTAACATTTTGTGGGCAAGTCCAGCACGGAACTAGATTACAGGTCAAGATCAAATGAACATCACTCCTCTCTTTTAAACCTCGTAAGGTGAAATGATACGCTAAGGCAATTGTGTATAAAACTGAAAAGAGTAATAGACATTGGCTACAAACCATGCAGTTCAAGGCACAAGTCAGAGTAAGTAGTAGTTAAAAGGCATGAGGATTAAGGACTTACAACAGTGGCTTTGACTAGTGTAGTCATGCCCTTCGTCTTGCTGGTGTGACAGTCCTTGAAGATTTCCACAAGATTTGGTTCAGGTACTTTTTGGTCCTTGCGGGCTTTCCTATATCTGATAATATGGTACAATGAAAAGAGTGAAACAACAGCTAATTACAAGAGCCTCGCAGTGTGCAATATAGCTACGAGAACTTGTCGTCGGTTGGAATTTCACTTTCATACGGTTGGCCTTGTTCTTTGAACAGTTCACCTACAAGAAGATAGATTTGTGTGGCACATGCGTAAATAGGACTTCAACATGTGATCTCATTACATATATATAATGTACCTGATACTTCGGATCAGACCAGTGTTTAACGAGGCCTCTCCAGTCTTCATCCGATATATTTTCCACTGGAGATGTTTGGGCAAATTCACTGTTAGCCTTGACTTCAAAGTGAGTTTTCCTCAAGTTATACCGATACTGTCGCAGAGCAGACTTGAAAACATGGGTGCAAGCTTGTCTGGTTGCATCATCTTGGCTATCCAACTTGAACCTCATCTGTTGAAAATTATGGGAGTCTCATTATCAGCAACCTAGAAAGTATTGGACAGAGCAAGACGATATTACTAGTTTCCATACATAACCATACTTATAGATAAATGGTCGAGGAAGGTGTTGAACTGGGTTTCATCTTTGTCATTCATGTACTGAATCCATATTAGGAGGATACGTACATGACACCTAATGGCAACCGCTGCCTCTGATACTAACTTGGCTGACTCTGTAGCATCACGTGGCCTTTTTAAACATGCCTCAAAATGGATCTCCATTCTTCCTCCTCTAAATTTAGTTAACCTATCGAGCATTATCCCTGATGTTTGTTTCCTCTTGTGCCTAGGTGCTAGTCCAACAACGAACATAGGATGTGTTAGTGTACATCAAACTGTGAGACTACATATAAAGAAGCATGTAATTGTAACTTGACTCCAGCAACTACCTTCTTGCTGTTGAAGCTCACAAAGTTCAGCTGATCTTGCCAACTCATCTTGTGTCAAGAGTGCTTAGGAAGTAGTGTCAGGTGGCAAGGGAGCTTCGGAACGTGCTGCTAGCTGAGTTGACCAACGAGTAAATCGTGCAGCTGGTGGTACTGTGGAAGGTGTTGCAACAACTAGGGCTGTCTCTGCTTGTTTGGTGGCAGCTATTTGTTTCTGCTTGGCTTGTTCTACAGCTCATGTAGCATGGGATACCCTGTCGGTACAACTTTCTGTTGAACTTTGACCTTCTATTGCACCATCAGTACCAGCAGAATCTGCAGGATTCTTCCACTTCCCTTTCCCTGTCGTTCTGTGTTGTTTCCTCTTTCTCTCTTCCATGTTAAGTCAAGCCGACAAGAAAAACGAATAACAATTTAGTTCTTTAGAACAAATTGATTCGTGATACATACGAACTGAACATTGATGTTAGACAACCACATGATAGGAGGATGTAATATGTACGAAAAATAGGACGGCATGAGATAACCAGAACTATGATGTGTAAACTAAGCAGATGACATTTCACAAAATTAGAAGCAATGCAATGGAAGGTAGACACAATATGAAAGATGCTACAAATATCGCTCTGCCAAGCTAACAATATCACACTGCCAAGCTAGAGAAAGCACCTCGGATGCCGGTTTCGCCGGAAGACCGCCATCAGTCCCTGCCTTATTTTTTCCTTCCTCTTTCTTAATTGTATTGCCTTGTCAAATCAAACCCACAAGAAAAATGAATAAAATTTGTTTTTCATAACTCATTGATGCAGGATGCTGAAGAGCACTACTTTAATGTAAAGCGGCCGCATGATAGGACGATTGAATGTGTATGAAAAAAGGACAGCATTGCATATTCACAGCTATGATGTGTAAACTAAGCAGAAGGCATTTCAACAGATTAGAAGCAATGAAAGCTAGACACCATATGAAAGATGCAACGAATATCACTCTACCAAGTTAAAACTGTCTTGTCATAAGTGCCATTTCAACAAATTAGAAGTAGTACAAGCTAGAAAAGAATGCGCGATGTAACCTAGATCACACTCCCATGTCAAACGTGTCTTATGATAAGTGATTGTTGTAGGTTACACAACAGTAGTACTTTGATGTAAGAACATGGTGTGATAGACAGATATTGTATGTTCTAGAAACAGGAACACGTGTCTTAGTCACAAGTATAATGTGTAAAGTAAGCAGATGAAATTCAACAAAATTAGAAGTAATACAAGATAGACATCATACATAACATGCAACCACATATAACAGTGCCAAGTTAGAAGGAGCACCTGTGATGGTGCACTAGGGGAGATGTGCTTATCACCAACATAGCTACGTTGAGTGTCTATGCATGTGTTGTCTTGGAAATCATCTTGGGGGGATGGAGGAGTAGAATCTGTAGAGGCCCTCTGTTTGGAAGGAGCACCTTCATCCGCCGCCTTGCTAACTTCCTTCCGCTTTATTGGTTTTGAATTGTCAAGTAAAACCGACAAGAAAAAGCAATAAAATTCACTCTTGATAACTCATTCGTGCATGATACTAACAATCACTACTTTGATGTAAGGCAAACACATGATTCCAGAATGGAATAATACGAAAAACAGGACGGCATGGCATATTCACAACTGTTTGTGTAAACTAAGCAAAAACCATTTCAACAAATAAGAAGCAATGCAAGCTAGACACCACATGAAAGATGCAACCAATATGACTCTGCCAAGTTAAAAGCGTCCCATCATAAATGGAATTTCAACAAATTAGAAGCAGCGCATTCTAAAATTCATATGAAAGATGCAACTAATATCACACTGCATATACTGAAGGTGTCTCGTCATATTGATTTATGCAGGATACAAAAAAACAATAGTTTTATGTAAGGACATGCTTAACAGACAGATGTACTATGTACTAAAAACAGGAAGGCATGTCACATTAACAGGTATAATGCATAAACTAAGCAGAATAGCACATGCAATATAACCAGATTAGAAGAATTACAATCTAGACACCATATGCAACATGCAACCACATATCACGCTGCCAACTTAGAGCAAGCACCTGTGATGCTAGTGTAGGGGAAATGCGGTAATCAACTATAGAGCTACGCTCACTATCTTCATCTAGCCTTGTTGTTTCTTGAGAATCATGTGGGAAGGCTGACGCTGCATTCTTTGAATGAGGATCTTTTATCACAGTAGTCCACTAGCCTGACTGCCTCATCATAAGTGATTGATGAGGGATACACAAGAACATTAGTTTGATGTAAGAACATGGTTAATAGACAGATGTACTAGTATGTACCAAAAATAGGAAGGCGTGTCATATTCAAAGGTATAGTGTGTAAGCTAAGCAGATGCAATTTAACCAAATTGGAAGAAATACAAGCTAGACATCCGGCTGGAGTGGTGAGCATGATCATCTAGGACCTGAGAGCCTGGTGGGAGGCGGGCTGCTTTGCCACCATCGTGGCTTTTTAGTTGGCTTCCAGGTGATGCATGTCTGTGCTGGGCTTGTCATTGGCTCGGCCAGTGCCCTGACTAGCTATTTGTCTTTGGTGCTTCCGGGATGGTGGTTCATGTAAAAAAATATCTTTCCTTATCTTGATAAAGACCAACTTCGGCCTTTCTAATACAAGCTAGACACCATATGCAACATGCAACCACATATGTAGCGACCTGACCCAAAATCGGTCAAATCTCTGTGTCTGTACCATCCCAAGATCATGCTGGTACTCACAGTACATCGATGAAATAATCAAAGTTCAATCACACCTGAATTTATTACACGTTTCTCATATAGAGTCTTTATTACAAGAGAATAAATTCGGCTCAAGGCCAACTCATGAGAAATAAACTACTAATGCTGCGGAGCGTAGAAGATAAAGCGAGTCCATCCGACTCCAAAGGGCAATCGCTAAGCGCGAGCGTAGCCTCACTCCCGATCGAATAAATCTCTGCAACATAAGACGTTGCAGCCGTGTAGGTCAGCTTTTTGAATAAGCTGGCAAGTCATGAAGAGAATAACAATAATAAAATTACTAACACTATATGCATTTTGGCTGTGGAGCTCTAAGTTTCATCATTTTGCGAAAAGCAAATTTTTCTCCTACTACAGTGGACTTGCTTGCAAATTACTACAATTGTTGGTAGTTATTGAGATGGTTCCGCCAACCAATATCTCATTCCCAAATTATTAAGTCATAAACCCCTCAAATTAATTTATTAGTTTTAGTGTTGAGATTTCCGAATACTTCCAAGTTCCAGAGGCTCAAATTGTCCGTGAATCGGGACACGGCTAATCGATTAGATCTTTAACTCGCAGAGGTTTATGACTTTTCCGCAAGAATCATTCCTCCTTTTAAGTCTTTGCACTTCATGGTGTTTGAAGACGGACGAATGAAACAGGTCTTCCAAAGAGTTCTTCCGCTACCGCCGTACCCATCCAATCCTACCGTCCTTCTACATCTCGTAGTACCGCCCAGCCAGCGTCACTACTAGGGTTGACCCAGCCAGAGCCCATAATGGCTTGCGGCTGCATGTAAGCTTCCGGTCATGGGGCATCCATCCGCCTCTTCGTGGCTGGGTGAAGCTTTCCGCAAGATGTCATGGCACTTCTCCATGCATCCCGCCAACCACCGGGTTCTCCAGGTGCCCGTCAACCGCCCTCCACCCAAGAGTGAATTCAAGTCCATCTTGATTCTTGTAGTTCATGGGGTTGTCATCATCATTGACTCTCACATCTTTCTTATGAATTTCACTCAACCAAAACCCGCTTCACGAGCATAGCAAAGTAAACTACTTCATCCCGGGGTCATGGTAACAAGGGATTGGTTCATCCTACCACATGATACTACTCAAGATTAATAACTTCAAAATTTCAACTACTGCATGCATGGTGGGGTGGTGATAATTTCCAATGCACAAAATCATAGGTATTGAAAATAACATGATCAAAACTTGCCTTGCTGATGATCCTCGTAAGCTAGGGATTCGTAGTAGCAAGCTTCGCACTCCGGAAACTCTACCGAGACAAACAATAATCACAATAAGCATATAGCATAGGATCACATAACACAATAGCATAGCAATAGCAACATAACACACCAAAACAACCAAATCAAATCCCAAGGGAAAACTCAAAGAAAAACCAACTCAAGTTTTTCCTACTTCAAGCAACAACTAAAAATAGTTTTATATAACAAAAAAATTTCTAACATCACCTAATCATGGTTTTATGTTAACTTAACAGAAAAGATTTCATTAAGCAACTAGGAGCAAAAAGAATTAATTTAAAATCTATTATGAAACTCCTATTAGGCCTAATTCAATTTCTATTAAGAAAATAAAATAAAACTTTTATTTATTATAAATAAAAGTTCATCCCTTAAAGTGACAGAAACTATCCTAGAATAATCAATCACATGTTAAAAATAAATTTATTTACTAATTAAAATAATAGGAAAACAAGAGCTAGTTAACTAATTAGGATTAACAAGATTCTGCTTAAAACTATTTTTATTAATCCTAAAATACCCAAATTAATTCCTATGGTTAGGAAATGTAAAATAAAGTTGGAACAAAAGAATCATTTAAAAATAATTTTTCTAACTCATGTTATAACAGATTTACTATTCTGACTAAAACTAAATTAAAGCAATTTTAATTAATTTTAACATAGCAAATTATATTTTCTGCAGAAACTATAGAAAATTTGCAAACCAACAAAAAAAGAATCACCTAAAATTATTAAATAGAATAAAAGATATGAATTTTTCAAATCTGGAACTATTCTGTTAAAACAGAAAACGAAAATAAATGAAAAATGGCCTAATGGGCCTAACCTACGCACTGAGCGTAATATAAACTAAACGGGCCTAGGGTTAAACGAGTCGGGCCGGGCTAATAAAAAAAAACCCTAACTAAATTTAAACCGTAATGAACCGGCCGGTTTTTATTTAAAAAAATACCCCTTCGGGGTGTTCTAATCTACACCGTAGGTTTGAGATCCGACGGCGGGGTGGAGCTCCGGCGACTCACCGGAGCTAGACGGCGGCGGCGGCGGCGGTGGCGAAAAGGCTAGCCTCTCGGTCGCCGGGAGGTCGGCGGAGAGCTCCGGCGGTGCGGGGCGACGAGGGGGGCTCTTGGTGGAGTCGGTGGAGGTCGGGAGGCTAGGGAGGCGACGGCGACGCAAATGGCGGCGGTAGGCTCGGCTCCCAAGGCAGGTGAGAGAGAGAGAGGTTCCAGAGGGGCGAGGGGGAATGGGGTGGGGGCCCGGTATTTATAGGGCGGGGCGAGGCCTTGCGGAAGGGGCGGATCGGGAGATCGGTGAGATCCCGGAGATCTCGGGATCTCCCATGAGCGGCGGCGGTGGCGTGGGCGAGGGGTTGAGGGAGGTGGTGGCCCACCTGCCAGAGAGAGAGAGAGAGGGGTGCGGGGCGAGCGGTCGGCCGAGCCGAAGGCTGTTCGGGCGAGGGGGTGGCCTGGTCGGCTCGGCTGGCTCACTGGCTGGCCTCTGGGCCTGGTGGGCAGTCTTGGCACTGGCTGGGCTGGGGGCTGGCTGGCGCTGGGGGTTCTTTTTAAAATTTTATTTTTATAAAACAAAACAGAGATAACTCAATAAATATAAATATTTTATATAGGACATATATATACCAAAATGATCAGGGAATATTCCTATCATTTGAACATTTTCCAAAGGCAAAATCCAAACTTTATAAAATTTCATTTTTTCAAATTCAAATAAATCTCAAGTTTGAATTCAAAACTTTTGGCAAGGTTTTCCTCTGATATTTTGGAGTGTCATGTTTACTCCTCTCATACTTTTGATCAAGTATTTATCGTGCATAGTTTTTGAAATGATTCCCACTTGCCATAGTTTGAATTCAAATTTGAAACTCAAAACTCTCCTGAAACTTCAAATGGCATTCAAATTCAAACAGGATGGATAGATGCTTAGCTATAATTGTAAAACATTCCAAATAGGAAATTTGGGATGTTACAAACCTACCATTTTAAGATGAATCTCGCCCTCGAGATTCGGGTTGGCTAGCAATAGGTGCGGGTGATCTCAAGAAGGTCTTCTTCGCCCCTGTGTGGCTTCTCTTCTGAGTGATGACTCCACAAAGACCTTGCAAAACTTGATGACCTTGTCATGGGTGACTCGCCGCAGTCTCAATAATTCGGACGGGTTTCTCCTTGTAGGTCGATCACCGCTGTCAAGTATGGCCTCTAGGGCACCGTGTCTCTCAACGGAATATCGGCCATGTCGGCATGACACTTCTTCACCGAGAAACATGGAAGACATCATGAACTCCGGACAATCCTTCCGCAGTTCCAACTTGTAAGCAACTTCTCCACGACGCTCGAGGATTTTGTAGGGCCAATGAATCGGGTGCTAACTTCCCTTGACACCAAACCTCTTGATTCCACGAAGTGGAGACACACGAAGTATGCTCGGTCTCCCGCTTCGTAAGTCACTTCCTTGCGCTTCTCGTCGGCATAACTCTTCCGTCTCGACCGTGCTATCTTGAGCCTGTCTCAATCAACTTGACTTTCTCTTCGAATCCTCGATAAGGTCGGAACCGAAAAGTGATCGATCTCCAACACTATCCCACAAAGAATGGTGTATCGCACCTCCTTCCGTGATAGAGCTTCTAAAGGGGCCATCTTCGATCGGATTGATAACTGTTGTTGTATGAGAACTCTGCGTATGGCAAATTATCATCCCAGCTAGACCCATAGTCTAGCACACAAGCTCTCAACATGTCCTCCATAATCTGATTGACTCTCTCGTCCATCCATCTGTCTCATGGATGAAAAGCTGTATCAATTCCAGCCTCGCACCCAAAGTTTCATGCAATCGCTTCCAAAACTTTGAGGTAAACTGTGTTCCTCTATCGACACGATTTTCCTCGGAACTCCATGCGCATATACGATCCTGGTCATGTATATCTTGGCCAACTTAGCACTGGTATAGGTAGTCTTCACGGAATGAAGTGAGCTACCTTGGTCAAACGATCAACCACTACCCAGATGGAATCATAACCTGAACGGGTCCCGGTAATCCTGTGATGAAATCCATTCCAAGTTTCTCCCATTTCCAACTGAATCGCAAAGGTTGAAGTAACCCTGCTGGCTTCCGATGTTCTGCCTTTACACGCTGACAAACATCGATACTGCTACGCACTCGCAATATCCTTCTTCATACTTGTCCACCGAAACTTTCCTTCAAATCCGGTACATCTTGGTGTTGCCGGGTGAATCGAGTACGGTGAATCATGAGCCTCTCAAGAATTAGCTTCCGAGTTCGGGATCATTGGGCACATAAATACGACCCTCGAACCATATAGCTCCGTGTTCATCCTTACGAAATCCTTTAGCTTTTCCTTCATTCATCTTTTGCTTTATCTCATCAATTTCCTTGTCCGACTTCCGGCTTCACGAATCCTTTCGCCAAAGTGGACTGGACTTCCAGAGTTGCAACAAATCCTCTCGAACTATCTCCATCGGAGATCTCCGAGGTCATCGACTAACTCCTGGGTAATCCTCCTGCTTTGTAAGAGTATTCACATAACTCTTACGGCTCAAAGCATCTGCTACAACATTAGCTTTACCGGGTGGTAATGCAATCTCATGTCGTAGTCCTTTATCAACTCTAGCCATCTCCTCACCGAGGTTCAATTCCTTCTGCGTGAAAATATACTTCAAGCTCTTGTGATCTGTAAACATCACAACGGTTTCGGCGAGGAAATGTCTCTGTGTCTTGAGTGCATGCACTACGGCTGCTAACTCCAAATCATGTGTGTCATAATTCATCTCGTGAGGTCGTAGCTGTCCGGAGGCATAAGCTACAACTTTACTTTCCTGCATTAATACTCCTCCGAGTCCTTGACGAGAAGTGTCACAATAAACCCGTATTCCTTGTGTATGTCCGCAAAATCAACATCGGCTGTAACCAACCGCTTCTTCAATTCCTGAAAACTGGCTTCACATTCCTCGGTCCAAACATACTTGGCTTCCTTCTTCAACAGCTCACCATGGGCTTGGCAATCTTCGAGAAGTTCTCAATAAACCTCCGATAATATCCTCGCGAGTCCGAGAAAACATGGATCTCCTTGATCGAGGTGGGTGATCGCCAATCGGTGATCGATTCAACCTTGGCGGGATCAACTACTATTCCTTCTCCTCAAGTAACATGTCCGAGGAATCCAACTTCCTTCAGCCAAAATTCACATTTATGAACTTGGCATACAATCGATGTTCTCAAGTTTCTCCGTAACTAGACGCAAATGTTCCTTATGCTCTTCCTCGCTCTTGGAGAAAATCAATATATCATCGATGAACACCACGACAAACTTGTCCAGATATTCCATAAACACCTTGTTCATCAAATTCATGAAGTATGCAGAGCATTAGTCAATCCAAATGACATGACGGTATACTCATATAAACCATACCGTAGTGAATGCTGTTTTGGGTATATCCTTTCATGGATCTTCAATCGATGATACCTCGATCAAGATCGATCTTAGAGAATACCTTGGCTCCAACTAGCTGATCAAACAGATCATTAATCATCGGCAGAGGGTACTTGTTCTTGATGGTTACTTCGCTCAACGCACGATAATCCACAACCATTCTCAAGCTTCCATCCTTCTTCTCTACCAAAAGAACTGGGCTCCCAAGGTGATGAGCTTGGCGAATATATCCTTTCTCCAATAACTCATTAATTTGATCCTTGATCTTTTCAACTCATTCGTGGCATCCGATAAGGTCTCTTGGATATTGGGGCTGTGCCGCAATAACTCGATCAGAAATTCAATGTCCTGTCCGGTGGCATCCTCGTAATTCCTCCGAAACACATCGGAAAATCTTGCACCATCGGCACTTCCTCCTGAACAACTCCCGTGAGGGAATGCACCTGATTTTTCATCCGGCTGTGCTCGGCTACATACTTGATCCTCTTCGCCCGGTGGTGAGCGTAATAGACTTCGGGCACGCCTATGTTTCCTTCAACTTTGTCAACCAATCCATGCCTAGGATTACATCCAAGGTCCGGGTTTCCAACACTATGAGGTCTGCGGGAAATTTATGGTTCCCAATGTTGAGGGTTGCATGACAGCCTAAACCTGCCATCATTTCTCCTCCCGCGAACCGACGTGAAGGGGCTTCTAAGGGTTTTAGTGGGCAACCCGCATTTTTCCACAACTACCCTTGATATGAATGAATGCGCTGCACCGTAATCAAAGAGCACCAATACTGAACGTGAATTCAATAAAACTTACCAACCACAAGGTTCCGGCTGATCATAGACGCCCTCCACGCCAATGTGGTTCACCGAGCACGAGGGAACGGATTGGGCTTCTTCACGAGCCTCCATTGCCATTTCCATTCCTCCGCTCGGCCTCCGGGCAGTCGGTGGCATAGTGCCCTATCTTCCGCACTTGAAGCGGTGATGTGGCTCAGATCCTTCGAGCCGGGCGAACGATGCTGATTGCCATTACCATTTCCATTGCCATTGCCATGGCCTCGACTTGTTGTCCTGGCTGCGGTTGTTCCCATTTCCTCCATGGTTATGACCTCCATGGTTATGATGGGTGTGCCCTCCCGAGTATGGTGCATAACGGGCTTCACTGAGCTCCCGAGTTGTGCTTCCCCGGCTGTACTTCCGCTATGGCTTTCTATCTGCTGCTGCTTGCCTTCAAGTATGGTGGCCTTGTCTACCAGCTCCGGTAGTTGTTGAAGGTAGCTACAATAAGCTGCATACTCAGCTCGTCATTGAGTCCCTCAAGGAACTTCTCCGCTGCGGCATCTGTGGCCACATCATCCGGGGCATATCGAGCGAGCTTGTTGAATTCATCCACGCATCGTGCCACAAGACGGTTCCCTGGCGTAAGTTGCGGAACTCACGCTTCTTGCACTCATGGCTCCAACTGAAACATGAGCGTGCGGAAGGCCTGCTGAACTGATCCCACGTGATGGCACCAATGGGATAGGTGGCGTGTAGTTCTCCCACCAAGAAGCTGCAGGTCCATCAAGTTGATGCGCTGCAAAGCGCACCTTCTCTCGCATCGGTGCATCCAACAGTGATTAGCTCTCTTCCGACTTTATGGAGCCAATCATCACCACAATCGCTCGGCTACTAGAGAACATCGGCGGATTCAGCCTCGTGAATCGAGTCAAGTTGTCCACGTGGGGTGGTGGCGGTGGATTGTTGGTGTTGTTGTTCGATTCGGATGAGTAGCTGCATAGGGCATTCTCTGCTGGAGCAGCTGGGTGAGCTCTGCGGAAAACCGTGTCACGCCTCCTGAGGCATCTTGTGTTTTGGAGTGGATGAGAAAATTAGAATAGAACAATGGTCTATGAGAAATAACACTACCCATATGAATGCACAATCATAAACACACCAATCATTTATTCATTCCACTCAAACATGGTTCAATCTCGATTACAAAAGCTCACGACTAATCGAAATATCGGCCTAACTGATCGATTTAAAAGTAAAATAACATGGTGGTCGACTAAAAGTCTTCATCAATAATCCTTGCGTCCTCTCCGTGTGATGTCCTCTGTTGTGGCGCCTCCTCTTGCGGCTTCCTTCAATGGAACTCCCTTCATAATCCTGATCATTGCTCACGAGGGTCCATCATCTCCACTCGGAAAAAGGTCCTCTCCCAAGTCCATCTTTTCCTCTATCGCTGCAAGCTTCATCTTCGTGTCGCCGATTGTCTCCATGAAGTCCGCGACTTCTTCCTCATGGTTAAGGAAGTCTGCATGTGCCTTCTCTCCAGTTCCAGTTCACGGAACAAAGCCTCCTATGTGCCTTCGAGTTACGGCGTCACGAATCTCCCGCTTCTCGAGAAGGCACTCCAAGTCCGGACATAAGAGAGAATGGAGTCGCCCTCCATGGTACGGATGATATCTCCATTCCTTGCCTCGCGAGAAACCATGGCGAGGTCCGAGGGATCGAGCTCGCCTCAGACTCCTCTCGGAGATGTCCAAGTGCTCGATAGATCGCCATGTCCTTCCGATGATCCAGCTTGAAGTCGGTGAACTCAAAGTCAATAGGCTCCGTGTGTCCTCCGAAGGTTCTCCTCGGGATATGCACTTCAATCTCAGAGGGTGTCCGCTTAAGTGCATTGGTTGGCTTCCGGTGATCGAGGGTAGAGCAATCTTCAGCTTCTTCACCATCTGGACCAGCTTTACGCCAAGGGCATCGCCTCATCGGGCCGGCAAAACTCCGTAGCAAAACTGGGTGAACTCGACGCCATCTAGAATGTTGAAAATCGGAGAGGAGTTAGAAATGAACAGGGAGAATTACGGAATGATAAGGATATAAGTAAAGGGTCTCTTCCTATGGCTTTCCGATCCTAGGGGTTACGATCCTACGGTCAGCGTGTGCTCTGATACCATCTCTGTAGCGACCTGACCCAAAATCGGTCAAATCTCCGTGTCTGTATTCATCCCAAGATCATGCCGGTACTCACAAGACATCGATGAAATAATCAAAGTTCAATCACACCTGAATTTATTACACGCTTCTCATATAGAGTCTTTATTACAAGAGAATAAATTCGCTCAAGGCCAACTCATGAGAAATAAACTACTAATGCTGCGAAGCGTAGAAGATAAAGCGAGTCCATCCGACTCCAAAGGGCAATCGCCAAGCGCGAGCGTAGCCTCACTCCCGATCGAATAAATCTACGCAACATAAGACGTTGCAGCCGTGTAGGTCAGCTTTTGAATAAGCTGGCAAGTCATGAAGAGAATAACAATAATAAAATTACTAACACTATATGCATTTTGGCTGTGGAGCTCTAAGTTTCATCATTTTGCTAAAAGCAAATTTTTCTCCTACTACAAAGGACTTGCTTGCAAATTACTACAATTGTTGGTAGTTATTGAGATGGTTCCGCCAACCAATATCTCATTCCCAAATTATTAAGTCATAAACCCTCAAATTAATTTATTAGTTTTAGTGTTGAGATTTCAATACTTCCAAGTTCCAGAGGCTCAAATTGTCCGTAATCGGGACACGGCTAATCGATTAGATCTTTAACTCTGCAGAGGTTTATGACTTTTCCCGCAAGAATCATTCCTCCTTTTAAGTCTTCGCACTTCATGGTGTTTGAAGACGGACGAATGAAACAGGTCTTCCAAAGAGTTCTTCTCGCTACTGCCGTACCCATCCAATCCTACCGTTCTTCTACATCTCGTAGTACCGCCCAGCCAGCGTCACTACTAGGGTTGACCCAGCCAGAGCCCATAATGGTTTGCGGCTGCACAGTAAGCTTCCGGTCATGGGGCATCCATCCGCCTCTTCGTGGCTGGGTGAAGCTTTCCGCAAGATGTCATGGCACTTCTCCATGCATCCCGCCAACCACCGGGTTCTCCAGGTGCCCACAACCGCCCTCCACCCAAAGAGTGAATTCAAGTCCATCTTGATTATTGTAGTTCATGGGGTTGTCATCATCATTGACTCTCACATCTTTCTTATGAATTTCACTCAACCAAAACCCGTCTACGAGCATAGCAAAGGAAACTACTTCGTCCCGGGGGTCATGGTAACAAGGGGATTGGTTCATCCTACCACATGATACTACTAAAGATTAATAACTTCAAAATTTCAACTACTGCATGCATGGTGGGGTGGTGATAATTTCCAATGCACAAAATCATAGGTATTGAAAATAACATGATCAAAACTTGCCTTGCTGATGATCCTCGTAAGCTAGGGATTCGTAGTAGCAAGCTTCGCACTCCGGAAACTCTACTGAGACAAACAATAATCACAATAAGCATATAGCATAGGATCACATAACACAATAGCATAGCAATAGCAACATAACACACCAAAACAACCAAATCAAATCCCAAGGGAAAACACAAAGAAAAACCAACTCAAGTTTTTCCTACATCAAGCAACAACTAAAAATAGTTTTATATAACAAAAATTTTTCTAACATCACCTAATCATGGTTTTATGTTAACTTAACAGAAAAGATTTCATTAAGCAACTAGGAGCAAAAAGAATTAATTTAAAATCTATTATGAAACTCCTATTAGGCCTAATTCAATTTCTATTAAGAAAATAAAATAAAACTTTTATTTATTATAAATAAAAGTTCATCCCTTAAAGTGACAGAAACTATCCTAGAATAATCAATCACATGTTAAAAATAAATTTATTTACTAATTAAAATAATAGGAAAACAGAGCTAGTTAATTAATTAGGATTAACAAGATTCTGCTTAAAACTATTTTTTATTAATCCTAAAATACCCAAATTAATTCCTATGGTTAGGAAATGTAAAAATAAAGTTGGAACAAAAAGAATCATTTAAAAATAATTTTTCTAACTCATGTTATAACAGATTTACTATTCTGACTAAAACTAAATTAAAGCAATTTTAATTAATTTTAACATAGCAAATTATATTTTCTACAGAAACTATAGAAAATTTGAAAACCAACAAAAAAGGAATCACCTAAAAATATTAAACAGAATAAAAGATATGAATTTTTCAAATCTGGAACTATTTTGTTAAAACAGAAAACGAAAATAAATGAAAAATGGCCTAATGGGCCTAACCTACGCACTGAGCGTAATATAAACTAAACGGGCCTGGGGTTAAACGAGTCGGGCCGGGCTAATAAAAAAACCCTACTAAATTTAAACCATAACGAACCGGCCGGTTTTTATTAAAAAAAATACCCCTTCGGGGTGTTCTAATCTACACCGTAGGTTTGAGATCCGACGGCGGGGTGGAGCTCCGGTGACTCACCGGAGCTAGACGGCGGCGGCGGCGGCGGTGGCGAGTGCGTTGGCCTCTCCGGTCGTCGGGGAGGTCGGCGGAGAGCTCCGGCGGGTCGGGCGACGAGGGGGGGCTCTTGGTGGAGTCGGTGGAGGTCGGGGAGGGCTAGGGCGGCGACGGCGACGCAAATGGCGGCGGCGGTAGGCTCGGCTCCGGCGAGCGCGTGTGAGAGAGAGGAGAGGTTCCGGCGAGGGGCGATGGGGGGGAATGGGGTGCGGGGGCCCGGTATTTATAGGGCGGGGGCGAGGCCTTGCGGAAGGGGGCGGATCGGGGGAGATCGGTGAGATCCCGGAGATCTCGGGATCTCCGGCGAGCGGCGGTGGCTGGCGTGGGCGAGGGGTTGAGGGAGGTGGTGGCCCACCTGCCAGAGAGAGAGAGGTGCGGGGCGAGCGGTCGGCCGAGCCGAAGGCTGTTCGGGCGAGGGGGTGGCCTGGTCGGCTCGCTGGCTCGCTGGGCTGGCCTCTGGGCCGCCTGGTGGGCCGGTGCGGGCGCTGGCTGGGCCAGGGGGCCTGGCTGGCGCCTGGGGGGGTTCCTTTTTTTAAATTTTTTTTATAAAACAAAAACAGAGATAACTTAATAAATATAAATATTTTATATAGGACATATATATACCAAAATGATCAGGGGAATATTCCCTATCATTTGAACATTTTTCCAAAGGCAAAATCCAAACTTTATAAAATTTCATTTTTTTCAAATTCAAATAAATCTCAAGTTTGAATTCAAAACTTTTGGCAAGGTTTTCCTCTGATATTTTTGGAGTGTCATGTTTACTCCTCTCATACTTTTGATCAAGTATTTATCAGGCATAGTTTTTGAAATGATTCCCACTTGCCATAGTTTGAATTCAAATTTGAAACTCAAAACTCTCCTGAAACTTCAAATGGCATTCAAATTCAAACAGGATGCATAGATGCTTAGCTATAATTGTAAAACATTCCAAATAGGAAATTTGGGATGTTACAACATATGACACCGTGAAGTTAAAGCAAGCACCTGGGATGGTGGTTCACGGCAAGCGAGATCATCAACTCCAGAGCTACGTTCCCCGTCTCCATCTGCTGACACTACACCCTTTAAAGTCTTGAAACGTGTCTGGCCTAGCTGCGTACCACGCTAGAGCGACTTCTCTGTTCTCTTTTTCTGCTTCTGTCAAGGCAGGGTCTGAAATACCCTTGCATGAAAACACAATAGTGAGAGTATGGGTGAAGTGTGTGCAGGACTAGTGCACTGTAAAAGTAGCAGATAGCAGGTGGCCGAAAAATAAATGACAGGAGACATATGATAGCACAGGAAATGCAGGTACTCCTCCAGCACACCACCACATGTGGTCCTGTCAAGATAACAGTCGACTGAAAATAAATAGGCCAGTCGATTTTTTTATGAACCGTTCGATCTATGAGGAATGGGAAGATGGCCTTCGTCTACCTCCCGCCAGTCAATGTTGACGATCTTTCTCGAACCGCCAGCGACCACCAGCCTGCACCCTGCCTCACCGCCTCGCCTCCCTCGACCTCACACCACCGCCAGCTTGGCAGCGCCTGTGCCATCCCTTTAATCCTGGCTGACCTCCAGATCGGGCGCCAGCAGCTCTAGGCCCCACACGCCCCTAAGATAAACACTAAGGCACTGCTTCCCCGGCATAATAGGTGTACTAGCGCCTGTTATGCCGGGGAATGATTCCGTTAATTGGGAATCAACTGACCAGGAATTGAAATTCAGGGGGCAATGGACCTCTAGCTAAGGCGAAATATATATTAGGAGAAACCTTGTGCATTGCGAGTTACTAGGAACATCTAGTATCAACAAGAAGAGGTCAACTAGTGTGTTCTGTGGGATGAATACCATGCAAGCAGACACGTAAGATTTGCGTGAATAAGGGAAGAGGAGTACCATTTTCGGTCGCCGGCGTGGTCTCCTCCACATGTTGCGGAGATCTTCTTCTTTTTGCCAGGTGAACCGATGTTTCGGAGGAGGGTGCAGGCTTGGACGAACCCATGGCCAAATTGTTGACTGTGTTGTCGTGGCTGTATGTCGGCGGAGGGGAAGCAGATCCGAGGTGGCGAAGCACGGCGTAGCAGGAACAACTCCAGTGCGGTGGACGGTGGCGAAGGTGGAGCGGCAGCGGTGAGGCGCAGGACGGCGTGGTTGAACTGGCTCGGGTACGGATGGCTCGGCCTCGGCTTCAACTACTAGCCATGGAGGGCGTTGCGGTTGAGGTTGCGGTGGACGACGACGCCGGGTATCGGCCCGGTGATGGAGGAGGGCGCCGCTGATGGGTGGGATGGGGTGGTGGACGGAGGACGCCGGGGTTTCGCGGCTGGTGGAGAGATAGTTTTGGCACCCACGGAGTACGAATGGGGAATCGGACGGGGGGGGGGGAGCTAAGGGAGATCCATGTTTCGGTCTGGGACGGGCTTGTTTTTGGCTTTTTTGAACAGATGGGACACGCTTGTTTGAAATTTGGGGAAAGTACAAACTTTACCCCCCTATGAAATTTCGGACCTACTGCGGGTCAGGGGTAGGATGGTAATCCCAGGTGTCCCAAATAATTGGCGGGAGTGATTTCGGCCGCCCGCATGTGTGCTTAAGCGGCCATTGTGTATGAATGTTTTTCGGAGGCAATTGCGTGGCGTCTAGATGAAGCTACAAACCAAACCCGGTTTAGACCTTTGGACGTCGGGCTGGTAGGTTTCACGGATCGGAGTTAGAAAAGTAATTTCCTTCTACTACCAAACATTTGTCTCACGCGGTTTCGGGCGAGTAGAGACTCTTTTGGCGCTTCGCTCAAATTTTGAAATGTACATTCACGTTTAGAGTACTCCTGAACTTTGAGGATTGACCTAAATAGACAACTTTAAATTTGACCTTGTATGTTTGAAAACCTCATTAAATTATCCTCTTCTTTTTGAAATTTTGACACTTGAAATCCTATAACTATAATTATTTTGGAATGGAGGAGCTAAAGTTGAATCTATTTTGTACACGACTATATATGCTATTATGTACAAAATCAGAGCAAAGATTGGTGCCCCCATAGTTTAGGTATGATTTACAAATGCCATGATATCGAATTCAAATAATTGAATGGACTTCATGTTGAATTCGATTTTTAAACCACCTTAAGTTGAATTCAAATGTATGCTAGTTCATAGCTAGCTATTTATAATGTTCATTATGTAACTTTCGTATGTATAATGTGCTTTACACACAAAACATGAACTACACTCACGTTTATATTCGATTGCTAAAGGGATGCATTGTCAGGAGTTCAAAATACTAACTATGTGGATCAATTATGTCGAATAATATCATAGACATGCTCAAATTCGATAGAATCTAGATGTCTGATGGATCAATGACCGTTCCTTAGGCGAATTGCAAATATCATCATCCCATCCTAATATTTGGATACAATTTATATCTTTAATCAATGTGTACATCAGTCTTTTACGTGTAGTTTCACTCTCCATCGGTGGTCTAGATATAACCCTCCCTCCCTCTCGTAACCATTTACAACTGTTTTCACTAACCTTTATCACAAGCACTCTTCCTCTCACAAGCATACACACGCACAATCCCCATCGACCCTTTCTATATACATAGACCTCCCTACGTGTCTCCTGTACGCACATTATCTTTAGGTCTGTCTCTCATGCATTGTATCACACCTCTCTTCCTAATCGACGAGTATGATTCTAGCAGAGCATTCTGTTTGATGCCCCTTAAAGTTAGGTTGGATGAATAGTAATATCAGAGATAAGGGGTTACCTTAGTCTGAGAACCTAGTGTTACAAATCCTAGCCGACTTTGTTAGTGGACACAGAGTACTTCACAGTTCTGCTATCATTGTCTTGTACGAAAAGTCATCCATGGGTCTCCCTAAATGTGTCACGGTCCGACCAATGTGGCGCAGGACGGAACCGAACCAAGGGCCTCACCTCGTCCCACCGGACCTCACGCGGTGACACACCCTCTGCCCCCAGGTCTCGTTATCTTCTCACACCCACACATACCAACACAGACACCAAACAAAAAAATATCATCTTACCTCTATCCCCTCCCCCCTTGCATATACACACTCAAGGGAATCTCTCGTCGTGACATCATATTAGTCTCTCTCTCTCTAGACCTCTCTCATTTCGTGCTATCTCTCCCACGCCCCCTCCCCCCGCCGGCCCCTCTATCCATGCCTCTCTCGAATACGTAATACACACACATACCTCTCTAGGCCTTGCCAAATACATCAACTGCACATTCACACATGTTACATCACGTACCCCATTGATCTGAAATGCCCTCTCTTCACGTTTATTTCGCATACAACATTCCTTTTGAATAAAGTGTGGCCAAAAAATTATTTTAGAATTTCTACATATATACAACATTACAAAGTTATATGGAGGAGTATGAACATTAATTTGCATTGCATGGTGCCCATAATGATATTTATTCCGCTCTGTGAATTTATATATTTTTATACTATATATAAAGTTAGTCATAATAAAGAGAAACGAAGAGCATCTCTCTCCCCATCACGTATGCAAACAAACTATCTCCAGGTCCTCTAAAAGTAAGCCCCAGCACATTCACGCATGTTTCATCTTTCTCTCATGATATATACAGTGACGATTATTGTACTTGGATTGAAAGCACGATACGTACATTGGACTTGAGAATCCACTCATTACGGTCGCCATTTACGTTTTGTGGTTATTATACAGTCACGGGCTCACCGTACAGCTCTGTATTTGCACAAGACACGACTAGTTGACCAGTTAAACGCTCCACGTGGCACCTCTAGTGTTGCATCACATTATCTCACTACCATTGGGCCCACCTGTCGGCTTGTATCTACTCTTCTACACTCTTATAAAAAATAGAGTTGGTGATGATGGTGTGCCTGCCATCCTGCAAAATAGGCCGTCTGATTTATATCTGACGGATAGGAAGGAAACTATGGCAATTTTGCAAAAAGGTACCCACACACCTCTCCACATTTGCAAATAAGGCCTTCCCTCGTTCATCCTTTTCTCTCACATGATAAACTAGTCATACAAATGCATCTTGATGTTACGTGCAACGCACGGGCATCTTGCTACTCCCTCCATTTTTTTATACAAGGCCACTATGAAAAACACATTTTGCATCTATACAAGGCCACCAACAGTAATCGAGGCAAATATTAATGATGTTTCCTCGTACTTGTAACCCATGGCATAATTACTACCATGAAATGTAGTGGATGATAATGACACGCTCACCTACTTTCTCTCTCACGGCCACTCAGTTTCTTCTAATGTGCATGCAGCCTATTAATTAACCCGGTAAACAAGAAAACAAATTAGCTTGTAGAGCACACATTAATTTTTATCTTAGTACCTGTAATTTGAGTTTGTGGCCTTGTATATAAAAATGGAGGGAGTAGTAAGAATGAAAACAAACGACAAAAAAAATATTGGATGGTGGTTTGATGTCATGACCGCGGGCACAGCGGACAAGGTGGCCTTGTATTGGTATGCTGAGCCGTCTGTTTTAACACACAGGAGCTGGTGTGGTGATTATACACACACGCACGCATGCACACGAACTGCATGCACGCAACACTCACACGAACACATGCAGCCACGCACGCACGCGACACTCACACATACACACGCAGCCTCGGACACACGCACGCATGCATGCACACATCACACGACCAACACACACTCTCATGCTCAAGTGCTCAATCCTACACGCACTGCAAAAAAAGACACTTCCGTGATGATACGTGTTTGTCACAGTAGGTCACGTTTTCTGTCATGCATGTACATCCATGATAATTTTATGACAGAATCAAGATAGTCATACCTGTGCTGTCGTAGAAGTATTCCATGACATTACCAGAATTATCATCACGGAAGTGTCCACTTCCATGACGATAAATCACGCGTCATAGAAGTGTTGTCGTCAAGGGTGACCGACACGTGGCATCCACCGTAACGGCTCGCCGTTAAGCTATCGGGTCCGGTTTTGGATCCGATAACCCGTTAATAGCCCGGACCAATGGTGATTTTCCACGTGTAAAATTCTCATTGGCCGGAGGAAACATGTGTTTGCTCCTCGGTGGGCCAGATGTCGCCCGTCCATTGGAGGAGACATGCCTATGATACGTCGACACGTGGCAGGGCCCAACAGAGGCCCATACAGGTTAAAAAGGCCGGCCCAGTCAAAGGCCCGTAGTACTTACTCAGGTACTAGTGGGCCAACCCAATAAGGACTTGCTTAATAAAGGCCCATTTACGGCCCGAAGCCAGATTTGGCCCATTAATTGTTCGCCAAATATTTGGGCCCAATTACAGCCCAGTGAATTTTGGCCTGTTAGAGGCCCGATGTAGACATGGGCCCATTTCAGCCTGGTGTGTCTTTCGGCCTGGGAATGGCCCGTGCTACCCATGGGCCATATATGGTTCGACGCGACATCCGGCCCACTAACGGCCCGTGATAAAGGTGGCAAGAGTTCAGCCCAACATGACTCTGGGCCTGTTAAAGTCATGTCGTATAATTCGGCCCGTTGATGCATGTACTAAGCTTTCGGCCTCTTAAAGGCCCATGATATCGATGAGCCAACTAAGGCCCATGATATGTTTCGCCCGTAACGCCCGTCATATAATCGGGCCAAAAAGGCCCGGCTCACATTTTAACTCTGTCAAGGCCTGCCGACGACTAGTGAAAATTGAGGCCCAACATGCACTTTGGCCTGCTAAAGGTCCATGGTTCCTTCTGGGCCTTAACAAAGCCAAGAGAATATTCAGCTCGTTAATGGCCCAACGCTACTCGGGCCAATCTAAGCGCTGGGTCCACAAAAGGCCCAACTAAAATTTCCGCCAATATAGGCCGAGTAAGTTGTGGGCTGGCAAGAAGTGTGAAGGCCCCAATGGCCATTCGCCCAAGAAAGATGTAGGCCGGCCCAATTGTGGCCCGCTAAAAACCAGGCCTGTTAGAGGCGAATGTTTCGGCCTGGTCGACTACATCAGATTTTTTTCAGATAGCGAATGATGGTAGTAACTAGTAGGAAGTAAGAACAAACCTACTCTATACAATAAATAAGTTATGGCATAGTAACTTTGAATAAACCTACATTATACAATAAAGGATTTATGGTATATTACATCCACTAGGCATCAAAGTTCGCCACCAATGATCATAAAGCGCAACGAAGAAGCATATTACAAAAATTGGGCACCATTGTAGCGTAACAAAATAATGCTGAACCGAGACCACTTCCAAGACAGTTCAAGAAAGGTTAGCCTTGCGCGGGAACTTCTACGCAAGCTACTGAGCAAGGCTATGAGACCGGCCTAGCATGTTGGTCATAGCTTCCTGGTGTAGCTGTTTAGCAATGAGGTTCTCATTGGTGTTCTCCGCAATCTTTCTTAGAGATAGGACTTCAAGTCGAAGTTGAGTTGCAGAATGCGTTTACGCTAGAACTTGGGACTCAAGAAGTCGAACCGATTCGCACAAATAATTCTATGAGCTTGTCCGATCGCTAGTCTCAAGTAACTTGAACACCGCATCAAGACAAGACTTTGGGGTTGTCTCTATCTTCAAGATGTTTTGCCTTCTTTGCTGCAATATATGTTGGGTTTGTCTCACAGCCTTCACAGACTTGTGCATGCCATCGTGCATATCACCTGAAACAAGCGAGAGATGACATGTTTTCCACGTATAAACAATGATGATAACTATGTCTTTGTCAATTCCATCCAATTTCAAATTAGAAAATAAAGAGTAAGTTCAAAATATCAATAGCATAATCTGGCATTGTTCATATGCGGGGAGCTTCACCACACTACTGGATTACAATGTCAACATAACAAGCATAGATGAAGGGCAAATACAATCATTGTATATATTTTTGTTAATGTGCATGGCATGTTGTTCATATCATCAGCCACATCAGTAAGATAAAACAGGAGATGACAAGGTGCAAACGTGGGATGCTTCACCACACACCCGATTATAGATCCATAAAAACAAGCATACATATAGGGAGTATTGAGTAATGTGCATGGTATGAATAAGGAATTTGGTTTTACAAGTAAAACTTGGAACTTACAGTTCTTGCGAACATGCATTTTAATAGAAACAACAAACTAAACAGCAGTAAACGATAGGGAGTATGAGCAAATTAAACAGCAGTTGAGGATAAAGGCTTTAGGAGGACTGACTTACATTAACAGTTACCACCGGCTTTATAATGCCCTTCTCCATGTCAAGGGAAGGATAACTCAAGAATTTCAGCACGTAATCTTCTTCATAAGCATTGCTCAGACTTCTACATTTTTAGAGAGTAATTATAGATATGATAATATCGAAGGGATAGAGGATAATGAACATAAGATGCGATTCATGCTACATAATCAACTACCAATCCTCGAAGTACAAGCATTACAGATAAAATTATCGACAAGACCAATGGGCTACACTTCAGACCGGCATTGTCTCAGGTATTCAACTTTTGGTAAGATTAAATATAGATCTGATATCTTTTTGTAAATGGTGGGCGAGGAGATAAGATGCGAATGCTACACAATGAACTCATCTTCTTCCCATAATACAAGAGTGTTTTGAACACTAGTGTACCGTATAAAACGTTCTTATATTATGGGACGGAGGGAGTAGGTGATGATGTAAGTACGTTGATAGATTTACGCTCAGTCCTTACAAGAGGACTGCAGAGCTAAACCACTTCAAAAGCATTGGGTTGATTCTAAATTTATGTAAGAGTCCATACGGATCTTATAATGTCCACCAAATGGACGAAAATGAGGCTAACATGTGCAAAGGATGCTACATAATCAAACAGCTATGAAAGTAAGTATAGTCACACAGGCAAGAGGTACTCACAAGAGCAATGCAAAGGTGCAAGATAGTTGCGAAATTTTGTGGTCCCTTGAGAATGAATGTTCTTCTCGCTAACAGTTTTCAGACAAGTGAGACGTTAAGGCAAATGCAGAAATGTAGTTCAAATTGTGATGTGATATCATAGACAAGACTTACGCTGCAGATTTGAGACCATTGTGTAACAAGATAATTCCACCACCGCTTGGATAAATGTAGCACCGAGACTTTACAGAAATTTCGTTTAGAGGCTTGCCATCGAAGTGCGCTTGCCTCACGTAGGAACGATACTTCATCAACGATTGCTTGAAAAGCGCAACCAACCCTTGCTCGACTTGACAATCCAGTTTGGTCCTCACCTATTTAAAAGAATGAAATCTTGTGTCTTCTGTCAGCAGAAACATATGCAATAATTACCATGAATAACATTAGTACATTACTTACGCGTAAGTTGCAGAGGAAGACTGGAAATTGTTCTGTTCATGATATAATCTTTCCATGAAGGAAAGATGCACACAAAGTTCCCGACAACAATATAAGCTTCGCCTTCTAAATCGGGAAGAAATGGAACAGAGTCCTATTTGCTGCCATTGGGGCTCTCTCGTTCAAAAGGAATTGGCAATCGGATTTGGTGTACTTTGCTGGAATGGGGTTTTGTGTCGAGAGTTGGTGCTATGTCAACTAGCATCATCATACTGCTTGCTGCGCTTGGGGTCTCTGCTGAGTTGGGGCATCGAAATGACCAAAGGTAGTAGGGCTAGAGTCTGCTAGATTTGGGGTGTTTTATGGTCGTGTGATATTGCAACTACACCTAATGGGCTATTTGATTTATCAGTGTCACTACCTTTTCCAAATACTTTGCTTGTGCTCCTCCGCGATCAGCAATCGCCTCTTCCTTTTGAATGTCCGATACACAAGAATAGCATTTGAATGGATAAATATGGTATGTCGACAAATGGAATATGTAATTTAAAATGGATAGGCAGGCGATTCACATACACGATGTGTAAACTAAGCTAATGGCAGTGCAACAAAGTAGAAGCAATGCAAAGCATCAGTTGCAAGATATGTGTGACCAATATAACCGTGGAAAGTTAGAGCAAGCACCTTGATGGATGAAAAAGATAGGGCATCTGCCTCTGACTCCTCCACTAGGGAGCCACATTGACTTAGGTCTCCCTCTAGCTCAGAATCACTGTTAGGATCATATTCTGAGCATGAATCTGTAGGTGGAGAGCGTTTGCATTGCATTACATCCAGACTTGATTTCAGTCCCATAATGCCAAGTTTGACAGCCATGGCATTGTTCTGCTTTGTTCTTTTCATGCACGCAAGCTCATAATCATTATGATGTTGTTCAGAATCTAAGATTCATGAAAACATAAAAAGTAGTCAGATTATCTATGGAATGCATTGCGGATTCAACTTGAAGAGTGTCTCCCTATAAACTCCTACATATGCAAAGTTCACCCCCCAACCGTGCTGACCATACCACACACAGAAATACAAACCCCTTATGTCTCTATAATTGGTAGACACACATTTCAAAACTGAAGTAGGAACATTAGAATCATATCAAATTCGTATTTGAACAAATAAACCAAGGAATTATGAGTGGCATAATGTTTAGATTCAAGGGTGGAGTGTTGGTAAAGGACACAAAGCAAGTAGGCGATTGTATTCCATGTAAAAGATCGTAGCCTATGTAAAAGCTGGAAATGACACTTTCTTTCTATACAATGCAAGTGTTCGTTGCCACACATGATGGAAGAGATCACACGACAAATACTATTCACTCATGTCTACGGTTCCAAAGATTTTGAAACAGGTGGTCCACCCTAAAAGAATATTGACAACAAATACGAGAAGGCAAGCATAGATGTAGTGAATCAATCATTTACTTGTGAGCTCACTAGGACAAGTATGCAGAATTGTAACTGCAGTAAGATACTGTCTAAAATCTGAAACAAGAAGTTTGTCTAGCACTTCATCGCTTGCAACTAATTGACGGAATAATTGGATATCATGTCGAATGAGTAAGAAAGATAAGTAAAATTGTCAACAAACCTGGCCTGCAGAGTAATCGGGTCAATGTCACTACGACCAACAATCCAAAATGACTAGTGTCTGCCTTAGGGCCGAATTTTGAAACCCCGTGAACTTTACAGTACTAAAGATTACCAAATATATTTGAACCATTATGTAGGTAGCACTCAGCACACAACAAACCCTAATGACAGTCCTGCCTAATGAGTAATGAATCAATTAGAAAATGGGTGATGAGGAGTGGCTGCTGAAGTGCTGAGTGTTGAGGACATATCTCAGGATAAATCGGGTTGGCTTAGTGGGTGCTGCACGCCCGAGCCCTGAACGGACTAGGAAGGTAGGCACGGCGGTGCCCCCGGCAGCGGTGACGTTGTAGGGAGAGCGGCTCCTGACCTCCTGCTAGTCCGGTGTCTCCTCCTAGAGCCATGCCGCCCGGGGATGGCAAGTTGCCGGCGAGGCAGGCGGCTGAGGGCGAGTAAAGATCAGAAGCGCGCAAAAAAATAGAGGGGAATCGGCGCCTGGGACGACCTAAAATCCCAGGGTGGGCCGACCCACCGTGGGCACCCTGTAGAGATACACACCCGAGCGGTGAACATACATTTTTGAAACTAAATTAGGAACATTTAGCTAACCAATTAAACGGCTCTGTTTTAATAATATAAGATTCGTATTTGAACAACTATGCTTGTTTAGCTTGATGGGTGGAGCAGTGCTATTATGACACGAAGCACGTATTTTGATCGTATAGTGATCATAAAAGGGAGAAACCCTAAGCATTTTTTTGAGCAAAAGAGGGTTTTCCCTCCGATTTCTATTAAAGAAACCACCACGGAACCAACATGATCAATTAAACCCTAAGCATGATCAATTAAACCGTATTATGGTTGTGCCATGGCAGATTTAAAGCTGCAAACCAGAGAAATGATATTTAGCATCCATTGTTTGCTTCGAACTAAGAACTAAATTCTAAGAGATGAAAAGAAAGTAGAGTAACCAAGTTACGATCTATTTTCTGGTTGAGATCAAAAGGTTGAGGAGATATGAAGTACCACCTCTCTTGCGGCGCCGTGTAGGCATCGGGGGTGCGATGGCTGTCAGTGGTGTTGAAGCATATCTGCGATAGTAGACGGGTGCATCGGGGGATAAGTCCCCTTGCGGTGGAAGAGAAGGTCGTGTGAGTGGCCCAGGCAAAGAGGACGACAGCGCCGATGAAGCGAGAGGACGCGATGCAAGGCTCTTGGTCCGTCGCCGTGAATGAGAAACACCCATCTCTAGCAGTGGATGACGCGGTCTTGGTAGGCGCTCCGGCATGGTGGAGGACGGTGGCGATGGATGGGGTGGAGGACGGCGGTGATTGATGGGTGGCGGACGGAGGAGGCTGGTTTGGGGATGGTGTTCTAGCACGGACAGTGTATGAATGGGAAAATGGAGGGAGAGGTACGGGGAACCATGTTTTTGGGACGCGCCTGTCTCAAATATGCGAAAGTTACGAACTTAGCCCCCGTTTAAAATTTGGATGTCTCGTCAGTTGGGGATAGGATGGTGATCTCGCATCTCGCCAATATTTGCCCAGAGCGAATTCGGGCGAGAAGAGGGTGTTTTGGCGCCCATGGTTAGCGCCCACGGTGTATGAACGAGGCTGATAGGTAGGCCGGTTGTGTCACGTCTAAGTGAAGTTACAAACCTGCCCTATTGAAAATATTTGCCTACATCGATTTCGGCCGAGTCGAGTTTGTTTTATCGCCCACCGTGTATGAATGGGGAAATGGAGGGAGAAACAGAGGTCTTTTGGACGAGCTTGAATCAAATGTGTTTTGCCGCCCATGTTTGGCGCCCACCGTGTCGGAATGGTCTCAGAGGCGGTCGTGTCACGTCTAATTGAAGTTACTAACCTACCCCTATTAAAAGCAGTGGAAATCGGGCCGACGGATTGTCTGTGTAATGGGTAGACAGTGATTTCATCTCCCAAACACTTGGCTGCGGGCAGTCGATGTGGGAGTGGACATTTTGCCGCTTCTTTCGAATTTTGGGACAATAAGCATCCATGTTTACCCTGGCAACTAAATTCAAATCCATTTTGTATTCCTATTCGAATCTTTATAAATCATTCTATGTGTTTTTGTATATCTTCAAAAGCACGACAAAGATGTATTCCACTGTCATATATGAATATGATTTACAAATGCCGATACTCAAATTCAGAAGCTAGAATGCAATTTAAGGTGAATTCGAATATTTGGAACACTTTATGTCCAACTCAAATGTCACATGCAGCATAATGTGTACTCCCATTTAGATATGTACACAAGCGATGTATCAAGATTCAAATACCGAGTCAATCAACCAAGAATGTACATAACTAACAGACATATAAACACTTATAGAGTATATGGATCAATAATATCAACTAACATACATAAGCCATGCCGTTGTACTTTTTTTTTGCTAGAACATCATCCTTTTTTTAGTGAAGCTACTACAACATCTTGGCCCTTTCCGATGCGTGCTACTTACGGTCCATCTATACTACTATTATTGTTGAATGCACATTCAGCCCGATTGGCATATTTGTAGGTCTGGCACAGCAATCAAAATGAAATGTCTCCGAGTCTTATCAATTAATACAGACTTGTGCTCAAATAAAATTAGAAACCAAAAAACAAAAAACAATTATTACATGATCTCTAAAACAAATGGTTTGATTGATTACATGGACAAACAACACAAAGGTTATTCAATGATGGAAAGAACATTTCACCTATGATTTACCAAGTGGGAATTTAATTTCCATTTTTCCTTCAGGACCTTAACAATGCGGTTAGTCTTAGCTTGCTTCATTTGAAATCCACCAAATATTTAATGGTTGTCTTGAGTACTGCTTGTGATTGTGTTGTTTGTTTCCTCAACATGTCAACTTCATCTCTAAGTGCAGAAGCAGAATCTCTTTCTACCACTAGTTTAGCCTCTAGAGCATCAGCAGTTGGCAATTCAGATGAACGATTGGGCCGGTGCCACTGTTGTGGGATGATACAACGTCCGTGGGGACCTCGCACTTTGATCTTGGGCTAACCTGTTTTGCCATTAATGTTCCGATTGGATTCCGAAAAGTTGAAGTTAGCAAAACATCTCAACTGGGAGTTATAACAGAAAACATGTTAAACAAACAAGGAATTAAAGATTTTCAATTGGATGCTGAAAAGTAGTTATTAACATCATTGTAACCGGTTGTGGCAGCAGCAAAGCAGTTAAACAAACAAGTTTTGCAAAAGGTACCTGTTGTGGCATTGGAGTTTCTCTTGATCCTAAAAAGTTGAGTAGCCAAGAATATGATTAGAACAACCGTTGCAGCAAGAAAGCGCTTAAACAAACAAGTTTTGCAAAAGGAACCTGTTGTGGCATTGGAGTTTCTCTTGGATCCTAAAAGTCGAGTAGTCAAGAATTTGATTAGAGCAACAAGTTACAGTAGCAAACCTGTTACACAAATATATTTTTGAAAATGTACCTGCTGTGCAATTGGACTTCCAATTCGATCCTGAAAACTTGAAGTTGGTAAGATGATTACAACAACAAGTTATAGCAGCAAACCAGGTAAACAAGGAAGTTTTTGAAAACATACCTATTGTGCCAACGGAGTTTCAGTTGGATCCTGCAAACTTGAATGTTAGCAATCAATAAATAAAGTTTTGCAAGATCCATAAGAAACTAACATCAAACTAGTAAAACTAACCAGTTTTGGCAACGTATTTAATTACACGTGAACTAATAAAACTAACAAGTTCTTGGCAACGTATTAAAGTAACAAGTCGGTACCATTTATTTGTATATTTATTTGATGTAAGCAAAATGATTCCAACACATATATAAGTTAAAAAGACGGTGTCCCTCATATAAACCTAACAGTTGTCTATCTATGAACATGCAAACATTACTAGTGCTACAAGTGATAACAGCAAACCATTTAAACAAATAGGGTATCCGAACGTAAATTACACATGAATTCTGCTGCACCCTAGAAGTGCATATGACCAGCTATCTACGTGCTTAAGTAGCTATTTAAGTTCAGGCAAACAGGTAATTCTTAACAGTAAGTATAAAACACATAGTTAGGCGCAGTCTATAATAGGATTAACAGGCTATGGCATTATGTAATCAGTAGCAAACTAAATAAGCCAAGCAACGTAATTGAACTATTTTGCAATAAGTGGCCAACTAAAATTCCGAGAAGCAGATAACTGAACTTACACCAGCTCTTTGTACAGGCACACTGCAACTTCTTTTTTGCTTACAAGGTTTTACGAAGGAGTCCATGGCATCAATTGCTTGGATACGCTGTCCCAATACTTCTTTCTTCCCACACTTCATTGGTAAGTCGAATGGTTAATCTGGTAAGATGGTGCGTCCTTGATATATTATATGAGGACGTTTAGTCAGACAAGTTGTAGCCACACACACATCACACTGGCTTTTACTGTATATTTCATGCGATTGCATTTGGCATATCGAGATCTAAGCAATCTACAATAGGATGAAAAGAATGGCATCCTTCACATTATTGGTGAACTTTGTTCATAGAAACAAGCAATTAAACCATTCTGTGGGTAAATCAAAAGCGCCACTGGAATATTTTTCACTACCCCAATCATACACACAAAAAGGGGCAACGCCACCATAGGGGCTGGTATGGGCGGCCGCCTCGGTGGCTGGAAAGTGTGCACCTAGTTTGAGTCGTCCAAAGGCCTGTGCTAGTTTTGTTCGCCCAACGCACAAGGTGCAATGTAAAAATGAAAGAAAAATGTTTCAATTTGATGGGCCAATAATGTAAGTGCAAGGCAGGCCCTATAGCAGGCTCAAGGCCCAAATGAGCGCCTCCATATCGACGACAAAAGGAAAATCCCAATTTGTTCGCTCCACCTCCATCCGTTCGCTTCCTAACCTAGCCACTGAATGACCGACACAACATTTCCTCGCTACCGTTGGAGGGCGGTCGCCGGCTTCAATCGAATTGAAGGACAATAAGATGAAGATCCAACCTCGGTGTAGCTGCGTGGGAGGCAAGGGCGGCAGACGGGCATGGCATCGAGCTTATGAAATGGACATTCGCAGCTTGCAAGAGTAGCATGCGAACGAGCAAGTACATCACATCCCTGATTATATCTAATTCAACTGCTCAATTTCTCGCCAATAGTTAAAGCCGATTTATGTTGTAAAACTGCTTGTATGTAGGGAATCTATGAGAAAATGAAACCAATTTCGCTTATTTTATAACTCCCCAATCAATACCGAATCGATCAATCTGATGTATCTAATCAAGTTTTCGTGCAAACATACAAGCTCATGTTGTTCTTGAGCTCGAGTGTCTAATGAATGCATAACTAATGAAGGATTTGATGCAAACATTTTACATGCTCCTGGTGATGAACATATAGTGTCTAATGAGGGATCTAATGCAAGCATTTTGCAAGCTCCCATTGAAGGATTTAGTGTCTAATGATGATCTGCTATGTTGAGAGAGACATAGAGATTTACAGGCATTGATGACAAGCAAATTATAGTACATTTTCATGGCTTGAGGAAACGTCGAGGCCATCTACCAGAAAGTCCCCATATCATGACAATGTAGCATAAATATTTTTCTAATCTGTTGTTTGAAACTATTGGCATACTTGTGCAGGATAGATATATTGATATGCAGTTTGCGCACTGGTTATTGGTGCAATTACACTTCGATATTTTCAGCCAGAGAACGAATAATTCAAGCAGGTACCACTACAAAAAAATACACTTCCGTGATGATACGCGTTTGTCACAGTAGGTCACGTTTTCTGTCATGCATGTACATCCATGACAAATTTATGACAGAATCAAGATAGTCATACCTGTGCTGCCGTAGAAGTGTTCCATGACATTACCAAAATTATCATCACGAAGTGTCCACTTCCATGACGATAAATCACGCCATAGAAGTGTTTTCGTCAAGGGTGACCGACACGCGGCATCCACCGTAACGGAATGTGTTAAGCTATCAGTCCGCTTTTGGATCCGATAACCCGTTAACAGCCCGACCAATGGGGATTTTCCACGTAAAATCATCATTGGTGGAGGAAACACGTGTCACTCACCGCTGGGGACAGACGCCATCCACTCATTGGACCCAAAGCGCCTATGATACGTCGACACGTGGCACGGCCGAACAGAGGCCCATTCCTGTGAAAAGGCCGGCCCATTTGACTTGGTCAAAAGGTGGCGGGCCGGCCCACGGCAAGCCTGTTAACGGCTTGTTCGCATATAGCCCATTTACAGCCCGCTAACCAAGGGCCCGTTTACGGCCTATCTGAATGAGGCCCAGTAACGTCATCTAGGCCGTCCAATATAATTCCAGTCTGTTTTAACTTCCGGCCCATGTATGGCCCATGACTTCTTTTGGCCCATATGAGACCCTTAGTAACCCTCGGCCCATTAACGGCCCGTGGTAAAACAGGACCGTAATGAATAGTGTATCACTCTATACCCATTAACGGCCCATTATTCCGTTGGGTCGTTTCCAGCCCATGTTATCTTTCAGCCTTCTTAGGGCCCATTTATTCTTGGGCTCATTTCCAGCATTCGTTTACTTTCGCCCACATCGCTATTTTCGCTAGGGCCAAATACAGCCCGTGGTTACAGTCGGCCCGTTTGTGGCACGTTAATACGTTGGGCCGTTTTCATAGCGTCATCAAATACGGCCTATTAACGATGGCCCGTTATGGTCGGCCCATGAACGGACGATTTCAACTCTAGCCCATTTACGGCCATAATGTGGTCTGTTATTGTCCCATGTTTGGCCAACCGATCATACGGCCCGTAGAAGGCCCATTGATGATATGACCCGTAGAAGGCCCATTGTGTCTACGCCTCATAGAAGGCCCATTGTGTCTACGCCCTGTAGAAGGCCCATTGTTTCTACGGCCCTTAGAAGGCCCATTGTTTCGACGGCCCGTAGGAGGCCCATGTTAACTACAGTAAATATGTAGCCCATTGTTAATGTGTCCTAGTTTTAAAAAATAGGTTATTTCGGCCACTAGAAAACCGCGGAAAAAGAACTGCACTGACTACAAGAAAACAAATAAACAAGACAATGAAAATAAATAAGCAAGTAACTTGCGCTAGGCTATCACGGCTATTACACATATTACATCCACTTGGCATCAAAGTTCGCCACAAATGCAAATATAGGGAACAAAGCAGCATATAAACGCCGCAATAAAACAAGTCCAGAACTGAAACACTTCAAAAGAGCTTAAGAAACAATATCCTGGGTACCCATAATGCTGGCAAGATGCTTAGCAAGCTTATTAACTTTCTCTTGTTTGGCGCTTAAATCCTCCAGCGCTTGTTGTTGCACCAGAAAGTATGCATCTGAATTCTGCAGGACTTCTCGGTCCTTCGACTTCGTCGATAACATCTCGATCGATGTCTTTCAACTTGAAGTTGAGACTCAAGAAGCCGAACTGATTCAGCAGCGAGTACGAAGAGTCGGTGCCAGTGATAGTAGCCATAATCTAACACTACATCAAGACATGACTTTGGGGTTGTCTCAGTGTCTTCAATATAGTTTTTATCAGCTTTCTTGGAGAACAACAGGGATGTCTCACTATCTTGAACCTGATATGCTTTACTTCCTTTACCCATTGCATAACGGGGTACTCTTCTCCAATATTTTATGCGTGTTCTAAAGGAGAAACAAACAAACACATCACAGGTTTACAATGTAGTATATGAAACTCATTTTGGTAAACCAGTTCAGTAGTAAGGTGGACAGATAACAAAGATGAAACAAACATATATCTATGTAGTATGGTCACTGTATGGTCTATATCATTCTAGTTTATGTTGCCAAATCAAGATAGATACAGTTTGAATCATATCTATTTAAGACAAAGCAACATAGACAGAATATAAGTGTGGGAAACTACACTACAGCAATAACAACACTTGTAATGTGCATGGCATAAGAACACAACTGTTTATTCAATTGAAACTGAAATCAACATAGAGCAAGTTACAACAGCAAACATGTTAAAGAAACAGGTTTAAAACATACCTGTTGCACCATTGGAGTTTCAATTGCATCCTTCAAATTTGAAATTAGTTGGTATGAGTAAATATAGTGATGCAAGAGCAAAGTAGTATGAACCATAGCTACGGAACCTCACCTGAGAACAATTCTTCTTCTTTTTTAAGCGTTGACTTGAGGTTCGGAGTGGTGGTCCTCGTGCTTTGGGCACTGTAGTTGCCTTACTAACTGCTCGTGTTTGGGTGCTCTATGGTGGAGACGGTGCTGTGTCAACGGGAACTGGGTTACTATCTGCTGGGGTTGGGGTTAGAAGGGGTGTAGTTGGTTCTCTGTCCAACTGGGTAGGGGTACAATCTGCGTGAGTCTGGGTTACGTGTGGTGGGGCTGGTTCTTGGGCAAGTACGGCCGTGGTTCTATCTCCATCGACAGGTAGCACGATCTTTTCTGAAGACCGTGTTTTTACTCCCACAGATATTGCCATCACCCCCTCCAATTGAAATGGCTGATAAACAAGAAAAGTAGTTGACTGTACAGACATTGTAAGATTGACAGGTGCAATGGATAGTAGGGAAGAAAACAAGGCATGAAATAATTCACATTTATGTTGTCTAACCAAACAGAATAGCATGACATAATTTCAAATATATGATGGCTAATTAAACATGATAGCATGACACAATTTCACATGTATGATGGCTAACTAAACATGATAGAATGGCATACTTCAAAATATGATGACTATGTAAACAAGATGACATGATATAACTATACGATGTGTCTACTAAAGTGGTTGGCATGCCATAAATCACAAACATGCCGTCGATGGAAACATGATGGCATGATATAATTCACAGATAGAATGACATAATTCAAAATATGATGACTATGTGAACAGGATGAGATGATATAACTATATTATGTCTTTAGAAAATGGGTTGGCATGCCATAATTCAGATACATGCTGTCTATATAAAAATCATGGCATGATATAATTCAAATATATGATTTATATACTAAGGAAGTGAGCAGAGGGCAATCGCATATATGATGTGTCAACTAAGGAGATGGCATTCAATATTGTGTATATGATGTAAAAACTAAGCATTGCAATACAACATATGCATGATATGAGTAATATAACCTGCCAAGTTTGAGCATACACCTTAGGGGATAATAGGACTGGTCATCTACCTCTGAATCCTCCTCTCAAGAGCTATCTCAGAACCAGCAACATATCTGCTTCACCGGTAGCATTGTCTCGCTCCGAAGACCTTGTTTTCACTCCATTTCTCCATCACCAATTCAAATGGCTGATGCACAGAAGAGCAGTTGAATATACAAACATTGTCGACAAAAGCAATGAGAAATACAAAAAAAAGGACGGCATGATATAATTTACATATATGACGCTTGGCTAAACAGCATGGCATTGCATAATTCACATATATAATGCCTTGCAACAAGATAGCATTGCATAATTCACATATATAATGTCTTGCAAAAAGATGGCATTGCATAATTCACATATATGGTAATTAGACACTAAACAGGTGGCATTCACACAAATCATGTCTAAACTAAGCAAATGACATAGCAATGCAAGATACCATACGCACGATATGAGCAACATAACCCTGCCAAGTTAGAGCATGCACCTCGGGGAATAGGACTGGTCATCTGTCTCTGAATCCTCCTCTGAGGAGCTATCCATAACCAGCGAGATATGTGCTTCGTCAGATAGCATAGTCTACTTTGAAGACCTTGTTTTCACTCCACAATTTTCCATCACCGTGTCAAATGGCTGATGCACACAAAGAGTAGTTGAATGTACTAACATTGTTGACAAAGTAATACGTAACGAAAAAAATGATGGCCTGATATAATTCACATATAAGATGACTGGCTAAGCAGGATGGCATTGCAAAATTCACATATATGATGCCTGGCTAAACAAGATGGCATTGCATAATTCACATAAATGATGAATAAACTAAACAGATGGCATTACACAAAGCATGTCTAAACTAAGAAGTTGACATATTTGATGTATAAAGTAAGCAATGCAAGGCACCATATGCATGATATAACCAACATCAGCATGCCAAGTTAGAGCGAAGACCTCATGGAGTAAATATGAGTGGTCTTCTGCTTCTGAATCCCTGTCAGAACAGTTATATTCCTCTTGATTAAGATCCGAAATGGGTGGAGGGGCGCTGCCCTTGCGCCCACCATGGAGCGACGTCTGCATGGAATTTTATTGCCACGCAAGGCTTGTCTCTTTTGCTCTACATGTTCAGTTCCATTGTGTACAATAACTGACATGCATAGGAATAAAACATAGTGAGATTATGTAAGGAGCGCTTGCACAAATCCAGAGTGATGGTAGCAAACTATGGATAGACCCAGAACCAATGATAGCAGGCAGATAATAGCTTTAGTTAAAAAGTACAGATAATGGCTCCTTTAATGTTTGTTTGCACCCAACATGAAAGTCATAGTAGACACCCGAGATTAACCAGATAGTAGGCAGATAGTACTGATTGCTGCCCCAATATGTACCCCACAACCATTTTAAAACACAAGTTTCAGCATAAGTTTGGACCTGAGTCGGAGTCTAATAGGTGAACACGACGATAAATTAGCATGTCATCATATTAAGTGATGCATAACGCAAGCAGACACGGAAGAGTGCGAACTCTCTTGTGGACCCGTGTAGTCCTCAAGGTCATCTGCTCAGTTGATGATGGCAATGCAGTTGTCGTGGCTGCCGACGGTGGGGAAGAAGATCTGAGGCGGCAAAAGATAGTCTGGAGAGTGGATCCCTGCTGTGGTGAACCCTTCCATTGTTGGAGCAGCTGAGCTGGGGTGGAACACAGCACCGCAGGAGCACGACAAACCACACAAGGTTTTCTTTGACACATATCTGTAATAGAAGTAATTGTGTAAGGGCTTGTTTCAATTGGAGGATTCTAACAATGCAGGGATAGGAAATAGACAGGAAGAGGATAGGAATGCACGTGCAAAACAGAGAATTTAAAAACACAGGATTTCTGCCAATCTGGGTGTTTGGTACACAAGAATTGGAAGATCACATGATGCAAAGAAGCATGGTGAGATTAAGTCAAACCACAAGAAGTGTACAACCTCTTTGGCGAATCCATGTCGATCTCAACGTGATTGGGTTGGCCGGTGAGGAAGCTCCGGCTGACTTGGCTGTCGGAGGAGGGGAAGAAGATCTTAGGCGTCTGGAGATGGAGCCTGAGGTACTGCTCCGCTGTGATGGAGGATTTCGTCATTGGAGCAGCTCCGGTGAGTTGTACGACGCTGAGGCTGAAGCAGGACAAGAGAGACAATGTTAACCTGAGTGGAATTCTAATAGCATTTCCAATAGATGACGTAAAATACATAACCACAAAGTGCTATATCTATACATCAGCCGCACATCTCTGAACTTAACTGTCGAAACTGAATTGAACTGTCGAAACTGAATTTTGCTGTCGAAACTGAATTTTACTGTCGAAACTGAACGCACTACTGGTGAGGCTACATGTCAGTCGACTGACTTTTTCATCTCTGGTCAGTCGATTTTGCAGCCGTTGGATACGAAATCAAGGGCCTGCAGTTCATCTTCAACCTCCACCCATTGAGCCGCCAAACACCGCCAAACAGCTGCCCTCGCCGCCCGTGGCGGCAGTGCGCCCGCCCGCCACAAAAGCACTCCCCACCGCCGTCCGCCGCCGCCCGGCCATCCTCTAGCCCCCCGTGCCGATCTTTTTCTCTAGCGATCCCCATGACACCGCCCCACCACCGCCGGCAACCACCGCCCCCACCCTGAACCCTAAGATAGATAGTGGGGTACTTCTCGTGAGCCCCTCCCCATTGCGGCTGGTTCTTCCTTAACTCCATGAGCCCCCCCACCCAAAATCGATGACCCAAAACTCGATTCACCGATCAAGTGTAAGCTTCATCGAGCAACATCGCAAACAAGAGCAAGAGCGAGAGTAGCAACACGAGCAAGAGCAAGAGCAAGAGCAGACCAGGCAGGGGACCGAGAGCAAGAGCAGAACAGTAGCGCGAGCGAGAGCTAAAGCAACAGCAGCTCCTACTGATGTGGACGTCGCCGCCGAGGGAGCGACCCCGTGGAGGAAGTGGCCGGCGACGCCGCGGTGGATGGAGCCGCGCCGTGTCGGCTCGGGACCGAGCGCCGGCAGCACCGTGTGATCGAATCAAGAAGAAAATGCGGCGATTAGTGTACAACCTCTTTGGTGGCGCCGATTAGGCTGCAACTTCATCCAAGGAAACGGTGATGCTGATGCTCTTCCGGTGGTGCAGGTGAAGATGGCGGTGTGGGAATGGAGGTGGCGCGAAAGACGAGGGGAACATCGGGGTAGCTCCTTGAAGGTGGAGGACGGGGTGGCTGAATCGACGGGATGACCAGATCGATGACGGATCCTCATCCAGTACGGTGGATGAGGGACGTCGAGGTGTTGCTGTGGACGACGTCGTCGGGGAACAGGCTCCGGCTGGGTGGCGGACGGAGGAGGGTGTGGGGCTTCACGGGTTTTCCTGCCCTCGGTGTATGAATGGGTGGGCGGATGGGATGGAGTGGGGAACCCTGGCTTAGGGACGCGCTTGTCCGAAATGTGGGGTAAGTTACAAATGTACCCCCACTGATTTGAGGCGGTTCTTTCGGATCAGGGGTATCACGGGCACTTCGCGTGTCGGGATTTCACGGGAGGTGGGAGTTTTCGCGCGTGTTTTAATTTTGGAATAGCAAGGTGCGGGTTGAGATGGAGGGAGTTGTCGGATCACAATGAGACAAAGATATATCTTAAATATTTCGGGCTAACAAGGCGCGGGTTGAAATTTCCGGACAAGCCTAACGTGTACTGTACCAAATCAATTCGCACTAAAAATGTCATTCAAAACTTTGAATTCATGTTATGTTCAATTAAAATATTTCGCTTTGTGTATAATGCATGCAACCTAGTACTCAAATGAACGTTTTAGTGCATTCCAAACGTATATACTACCGCTTCAATATGAACTAAATTTGAATTCGTTTCTCTATTTGAATAAGACCTACAATAATGATTGTTGTGAAGTCAAAGCGTTTGAATTCGTTTCTCTGCTTTAATAAGATCTACAATCGTCATTATTGTCAAGTTAAACCATCGTTTGTGTATTATCTTCACAGCACACCACATGATTAGTCTCGAGTTACATATGAACTATGTGTACTATATGAACTCGAACTCGATTTTTTGAATCCAGTTTATGTTGATCTCAAATCATAGTACATTTCAAGCTCTAGCTAGATCTTCACAAACTAAACCATGTCTCATATGTATAATGTGTTTATCACATTATGTATAGTGCCCCGCCCCCTACGCCTACAAGTATTTAGATGTGAGTTGCAAACACCACACATTACCACAAATTCAAATAAAATGTGAGAATGTTCGATATATAGTATTGTTTAGATTGTTCGATATTTAGTTGTAAGCTGCAAACGCCACACATTATCACAAATTCAAATAAAATGTGAGATTGTTCTATGTATAGTATGGTTTAGATTGTTCGACATTTAGCTGTGAGTTGCAAACGCCATGCATTATCACATTATGGTATAACTGTGCAAAACCACAACACGCGTATCACCGCTATATTCATGCATGCATATGTTTAAAACACTATGATCTCCTATTCAAATATATGAATCCAATTTGATATCAAATTATGATCTTTGTTAGTCTCTTACACCCACACAATCATCTAACCTTTGTAGCTACCACTAACTTTCTCTCGTGCATGCGCACGCCCTCCTCGCCCTTCCCCTCCCTCAGCATTCTATCCATCGCGCACATTTTTTTTCTTCTTTAGGTCATTCTCCCACAGTCTCCACAACTCCTTTCCGACACACAACGATCGATAAACCTCTCCAGTGATGTCTGCCTACAACATACACACGCACCTTCAATCTCCTCCTTTATGTGTCCTTGCCTCGTGTCTCTCATACGGTCCCACTCACGTGTAAACTGTCGCCCCTCTTTTCATCGATCTCACAACCGCACACTCCTCCCCCTATCTAGCTAGTAGTTGGGCCTCTCGCACCACCTCCTAGCTCCATTCTCTTTGACTATCCGTCTCGCCGGGCCTTATTTTCCTCTAACAAATGGACATACACCGACCGATCTCCCGCTATACATATAGCTAGTTAGGTCCTTATAACTCGGTTTCCCCACGCGTCGATCGATCTACCTCATTAGTTATGTCTCTCCCTTCCTCCGACAAACAACAATGGATCTACCGATCTAGTTAGGTTTGCTTACCAAACACATGGTTCCCCTTCATCATCCATGGATGTGTCTCGACAGATCTATCACGCACAGGCACACACAGGAACACATCCCCACTCTTATTGATAATATTGCAGTTCCACCCTGAGTTTGTCTAGTAGGCCTCTCCCACCATCTTCGAGAAGCTACTCCATCACCTTTCCAGCACTCTACCCATCTCTCTCCCTCTCTCTCTCCTCTCTCTCTATCCCATCCTATTTCCCGTCCTTCAGTTATGTATGGATGTCGACCGATTACCTCAAGACATGGGTGGGTCTCTCCTTCTCAACACATATACGAATCGTTCTACCTCTATAGTTAGGCCTCTGCCTACCCCTCCCCCATCCCCTCGCACACACACACACCGATACATCGAGCGCTCTAGTCATGTCTCCCTGCCACACACAAACTTGACCTGTGCCCTCTGACGTTCCGGTAGCTAGGTCAGTCGCCCTATATCTTTGACTTGCACACATACACAATTTTGATGGCTCTCTTCATCGATCTCGCACCGACCCACTTGATCCTCTCTTCGACTCTATCGATATCTATGACCCCTCCCTCTCTTCTTGTGGATCGCCCGACCCTCTATATATGATATGGATAGGCCTCCATTTCACACACATTGCATGCAAAATTTTGTTTGAGATGTCATCGACACATATTCCCACAAATACATTCACAAAATCAACCTCCCCCCCAAAACAAAAAACACTCACGAACGCACAAGCCATTTGTCTAGGTTTGTATCTCTCACACACACCCACGTAGGTGGGGGACGTGCACGAAGAGAAGAGGCGCACGCACGGCGTACGTACTCTCGTCTCTTTCCCAACCACACCCACGCGGATACACGGTGGAGCTCATTTCTGTAAGAAAAGGCAGCCCACGTGGTAACTTGACACGTGTACTGGTTGTCCACTAGATGGAGGGAGGATCATCTACCACGGGTGAACAAACAAATTGCGACTTGACGCGTATGTTAAAAAAGAGGAAAACCATGTGGGGCCTACCTTAGAGGCAAGGATCTATACACTGGAGTACTTTTGATGTGTCCCGTCAACTCGCAGAACAAGGAGAAGCTTGCTTAGTACGCCGTCTCCACCACACACGGGCGTGGTGGCTCGCAGGATGAGGTGAAGCTTGCTTACTACGCCTTACGCCCGCTCCCTCGCCCACGCGCGTGGTGGCTTGTAGGACGAGGATAAAATTTTACTAGTACTCCATCCGTTTACTCCTCATCCCTACCTTGCTTAGAGAGATTATCATATTGTTTGGAATATATGTCCTTTAGTAGATTTCAATATGAACTACTAATACATACTCCAAACACTGATGTATATAGACGTATTTTAGAGTGTAGATTCACTCATTTTGCTCCGTATGTAGTCCATATTGAAACGGACGTAATAGTACACACTCTCCCTCGCCCCTCGACCCTCGCCACATGGTGGACGTGCAGCAATTCATTCGGTCTCATATAGCCAGAACGATATATACTGCAATACCATTATTGCTCGACTTCCCGAAGAGGCGAAGAGCCAATCGCAAGGTTAATAGTTTGGAGATGCCAAGCGCAAGGTTTATAGGAGAACGAATAGTAGGTGCCGCGTCATTTATAAATAAAGTTTTGTTTCTTCAGTGGCACGTACGCAATATAAATAGGTTCATATGGAGAGAAAAGGAAACCGCTCCACTATATACATAGGCAGGACGAGCCTACACGGTTGCCTGCTGGGGTTGCTCTCTTCAGTTTTCACACTCTCTCGCACAAGACCACTGTGGCCACATCTCTAACATCCCGGCGGATCACATCCGCCGGGGGAAGGGGTGGATGCTTAGTGTAGATGCAGTCACCGTCGCCGACAGCGAAACCCACTGTCGGCACGTCCCTATCAGGGTCCCCTCCATTCTCTCTCACAAAGCTGGTGAGGTTGCCTTCGTCCATTTCTCACTGCCGCAACGTGGGTAGTTGCCTCCTCCCGCCGCCCTCCTCTAGGTTGAGCTACGTCCAGACATCCCTCAGGTACAACTCCCTTTACAGCCGGCTTGCACCACTGCTCCAGCTGCCCACATCACTCCATGTGGATATTTCTCTACTTCTTTGCCCTTTGTATACCTCTCTGGCTTCTACGTCTTGTATTTGTGATGAGTTTATGTCTCATAAACTAGTCCCAGTAATCTTATTCTAATCACACTTCTTCAATTTCTTTGCCACAAGGATGCTCATCTCGATTTTGGTGAAACTGCACAAAATGATCCGATGGTCGAAGGGTTGCAAACTTCATTTCTTAGGAAGCGCCGACTTTGCGAGCAAATTAAAGCCTGGTTAGGGTTTACGGTTCAAGGGCTACGGACTGCATGGATCGTTTTTTTCTTTAGTTGTCTCTATTTCAATGGCTAGGGACTGCATGAGTAGAAGTAGTATTGTACGCCTTATGCTCGCTCCCTCGCCCACGCGCACGGTGGCTCGCAGGACGAGGAGAAAATTTTACTACTCCCTCTGTTTACTCCTCGTCCCTACTACCTTGGTTAGAGAGTTTATCATATTCTTTTGAATATATATGTCCTTCAGTAGATTTCAATATGAATTACTAGTACATACTCCAAACACTGATGTATATAGACATATTTTAGAGTGTAGATTCACTCATTTTGCTCCGTATGTAGCATAAAGTTGAGACACTTATTTTGGAACGGAGGGAGTACATATTTGCTATGATCTATCAATCATTGAGATGCAATAGAATGCATGTTAGTCTCCTTTGTATTTGATAAAATGTTGCAATGGGCAACCTTGGACGCAAGATACATGTAACAGAAGCTGGAAGCTTCAGAGCATTGTACTATTTCGCTGATAAATTATAGTACGTACTATAAAATTACTTCCTCCGTTCCTAAATATAAGTCTTTGTAGATATTTCACCATGAACCACATACGGATGTATATAGATGCATTTTAAGTGTAGATTCATTCATTTTGTTCCGTATGTAGTCCACCTAGTGGAATCTCTACAAAGACTTATATTTAGGAACGGGGGGAGTACTATGTAAAGAGTTCGGTGTCGCACGGTGTCCAGAAAATATGGTGATAGTGTGAGGTGGGCCATGTAATCACTGAGCCTGCGTGTTTTCACTGCTCTTGCACACCTCCGCCGTAAGAATGGAGAAAATTTTAATCTAGTAGTACCTCCTTTCGCCGAAAGCGTGGGACATCCAGCAGTCCTACCACCTCAGTAATAATGACCAATGAGCCGTCAAATCACATAGACCCAGCAGTAAGTTGGACGGACGAAGCAACCATCACTCTTGAATCTGCTTCTCCCTTCAACGCAGGCGCCAGTGAGAGGTCGCGTCCGCTCTTCCCGGGCATGAATGCGGCACCGATTCTTTGGAGCGGCGCTAACCGTTTTGGGCGGGAAGCGCACGCGGGGGATGGAGGGGCTTTGGGTGGGCCACGCTGGTCAGGAGCGGTGTGGCAGCTGTCCGCCTGTCCCTACCGGACGCCCGGAAACGAGAGGATGAACCGACTCTTGCAGCTAGAATCGTACACTACACACCATCTCTCTGTAGGAGTAGGTCGATCTGTCGCTCTCTCTAACACACACATGCTGTTAAACACACACACGCACACGCACACACAGGTCCATAGAATAGGAAAATCGTGCGAGTGCGGAGCCACAGGAAGTGAGATACAAATGGAGTACGTACAAGAAGATAAGAGGTGACAAATATTCCATTAAACCTGGACTGAGGACTAGTACTCCCTCCATCTAGGTGTTAAGTCATCCTACGGAAATCAGATATTCCCAAAATGTTTAGGCATCGTCCAGTAACTTCGCATCTCAATCCCCTCCTGGCCTCGTTGCTAGCAAGCGTTGTTACTTAGGGAGCATTTGGATCCTTAGCAAGAACATCTTATAGCATAGCCGGGCAAGGTTAGGCGTTTGGAACTGTTAAAATATGTTAGCTTTTGTGTGCCAGCTAGCTTGGGTGGTCTAGAAAAACCTTGCTACCTCAGGAGAGCCAAATCGGCTCGCTTCCGACGGCAAACTTCGCGTAGTAGTAACATAGACTAGTAACATATGCATGTTGTACTAGTCCAAGTTACTCACCACTATGACCAGCCTAAGCAATGTAACCAAACGCTCCTTAATTACTCTGCCTTGTTATCTCCCCCGGAAACCCAATGCATGGAGCGCAACTACGTGTTGATCAGTCAAGAAATCGAAGTCATCTTGCATGCGAGTTAATACATGGCCCTGCATGGTAGCTAAAACGGCATCTCTTAGTTGTTTGGATTAATTGTTGTGTTTAGAGACAGAAATCAAGGCTTTGATTGGAGGAATGACCGGTCAAGTTTCTCCTTCTCCTCCAATCTGCCTGCACCTTGGTCCCGCTGCACCTTCTAACGTGACTTATTACACCTAGACGGAGGGAGTCGTACGAGATACGGTGGCACACTGACTTAGGTCGAATACAAGGGCCCAAAATTGTGTGCATGTTATAATAAGGATTCACTTAAAATAGTACGTGAGCGAATAGAGGGATAAATTGGACAGTGTTCCCGAGCAGTAGTGAGATGTGTGAGGTAAGATACACCGCTGGCACTTTTAGTTTTTCTTATTAATTTGTTTGTTTCACCCTCTGACTGGTGGGACCCAACGTACTACGTGGAGAGAGATTAGGTGACTAAGGCTGCATTATTTCTGCACCACTATGGATAGTCTTACCACCAAAGCCACATGACACGATTATGATTTAAATCCCAATGACTCCCACACACAAAAAAACACGGCATGCTTGTCACACGAATGCAGGAATGTATAAAAGGTTATTTTCCTCTTGTTGAACATAACGGGAGGGTTGTGTAGCTGGTTAGCCTGTTCGCTCATCAAACTTGAGGTCTCGGGTTCGATAACTACACTTGAGCATAATTCGTGCCAGGAGGATTCTTTGACTGGTCAAAATGGATGGATACGGAGCTATACGATCTCGTAGTGACCGTATAATCACCTCATCACGTATAAGCTGCAGCCTCGGCGCTTGTTTTCTAGGGTTTGCACTCTTCAAACTCTCTCCAGTATATATATACACGATGGAGCCTCAGCGCTTGTAGTTGCTCTCTTCACACTCTCTCACCCTCTCCAGATATAAACAAGACTTCGTTGGCCTCTCTCTCTCCCCTCACTGCTGGTGTGCTTGTATTTGCTCTCTTCACACTCTCTCACTCTCTCCAGAACTAAACAAGACTTCGCTGGCCTCTCTCTCTCCCCTCACTGCTGGTCAAAGAGCCGGCAGGATCCGTCCACCGGGAAGGGAAGGAGGCTTAATGCTGTCGCCGTCGTTGAGGGAGGGAATCCACTACATGCGCAGCTGTTCACTTTCACCCAACGGCAGCGCGGGAGGGCCTCCGACCCCTTCTTCGCCGCCGTACATAGTGTGGGTCGAACGGCCTCCGGTCGCCCACCGAACCACATCCCAAGAACCTTAAGGTATAATTTACTTATTCCACATGCATTGCTCTAGCTGCATGTGGGCTTTTTCCGCTTCTGCACTCAAATCTAGGTGTTGGATCAAACAGGAAAGTAGTGGGGAAAGTTGTATACCATGAATCTAGGACGTGGTTCAAAGAGGAAAGGAATGGGGGAAAGTAGTGGGAAAAGTTCTATAGCATGAATCTAGGACGTGGTTCAAAAAGGAAAGGAAGGGGGAAAGTAGTGGGGAAAGTTGTATCGCATGAATCTAAGATGTGGTTCAAAGAGGACATGAATGGGGGAAAGTTGTATAGCATAAATCTAGGACGTGGTTCACAGAGGAAAGGAAGTGGGGAAAGTACTAGTACAGACTGGCTATCCAGCACCTACGTTGGCCGAAAAGGGAAAACAATGACAAATGCAGTATGCGCATCTGTAACGATCTTTTGTTTTGGGGGACAAGACTGTAGAGTTTGAGCAGGACTAGATTTGCTGTGCTCACATAGGGAAAGGTGCCTAAAGATAATAAAACTGTGACCAACACAAATATGCTCCTTGGTTGTTTGTTCTTTGTTGCAACAGACTATGCATCACCCCAGTACATCGCTAGATGCACATGGTGTTGGTGCGTCCACTGTCCCGTGCAACTCTTTACCTATTGTTAATCTAAGGCCCTGTTTGGTTAAAACTCCCTAGTCCCTACCGCTTGGTTCGTGGACTAAACATGGACTAGAGGTTATTAAATGACATGCTAAAAGACCATGTTACCCCTAGTAATGAACTAATAGAGACAAGGTGCGATGCGTGGTAGGGGCAACTGTTGGAAAAAGTCCCCAAAAGACTCTCCCTCGGGGTCTTCTTTCTTTAGTCCCAAATGCCCACTTTTAGTCCCTAAAAATCCCTCCTGTTTGGTTTAGATGAGACTGAAGCGGAGTTTTTTTAGTCCCTCCACCAAAATGTCCCTGTAAAACAAACACCCTCTAATAATGCCGCTGGAAAATTGATGCAATTCCATAGTTAAAAGCAAATTACATGTTTAACAAATTTTATTGTTAATATAATCTCTCTGTTAATATTAATCAATGCCACCGTTTGAGAAATGCTACTGTCTTGCTTTCTTTCCCATTTAGATAAGGTAGATGCTTCTTTTTGTTTGCTTCTGTGTCATCCACCGTTATTGACCACTAGTTGTTTCCTTTGCACCTCTGTGTAAACAGGGTTATCTACCTCACCTCGTTGCCATTGTGACCTTTTGTTGCGCTGCACAAAACACTTTTGTATTAAGAGTGTTTTGTGTAGTCCAACCAAAATGTCACACCGACAATGTTGCTTGATTGCTTAATCTTAGTGGAACTGCACAAGAGGAGATCTTACTTCCTATCCATGTTGGCAAATTTGGTTCAAATCTCCTTCTTGTGAGTTGTTTGAATTCCGTGTCATGAGAGGTCAGTACTAGCCTTCTTTCACATGATTCTGCAGTGTGCTTTCATATGTTGTGCTACTTGTACAGTATGTTGCTTGATTTTAGTGAACTGCACAAATGGAGACAAGACTTCCAATCTGTATGTGCACTGTAATATCCCATTGAGGTAAGATAAGGGTATTTCACAACTGTTGGCCTGTATTTTGCCACTTTCATTAGAAAATTAATGTCATTGTTAAGTGCTATACTTGTGCAACCTAATTGATATGCCAAATCTTACATTGAAGGCGAAGCTTTTCTGTTATTGAACCACGTGATGAAGGGGAAGAACAAGTGGAAGAAAAACAATAATCAACTCCTGGTGCTGTAATGAAGCACTGGAACTGTATGACACAAGTAATGATATAGTTTTGCATCTTAATTTATTGCTATGGCTGGAACGAGCAATTGTTTTGCCACTGATTTGATGCCACTCTTAATGTAATACTTAATTATCTCTACTTGTGCAAACAGGGATCTTCTTTGAAGATACCATATATTTTAGTGGAACTGCACAAGAAGATGTTGGAAACATTAATCTAATCGAGGAGTATATAGTAAGCATGGCCACCACAGTAGATAGCAACAGATGGTTCCGGAGAAGTGCTTCATCTATATGCTCTACACAATAAGCCTCCAGACAAAGGTTGGTACTCGCCCACTGATTTCATCCATATGATTGAGCTTTGTCATCTCTATTGTTGTTGTGCTACTGTTTAGATGTTGTCATCAAAAAGTGGTATTGTCCTTGAGAAGTGCTTCATCTGTGTTGTTTTAAGTATTTCCTTTCCTTTTTTTTCGAGCAAATAGGGATGCTATCATTTAGTTATCCCCTTGTCTTTGCACAATAGGATCATCCTCCTCTGAAGAAGAATATGGAGTACGTGAAGGGACTAGTTCTGATTATGCCAAGATGAAGAAGCCCTGTCTATCTTCTCATCAGAAGGAGCAGTTGAAGGATGGTTACATTACCCCCCACAAGACCAAACTAACTTCAACTCAGAAGGACTGACAAATCTCCATTTTCTTGTTGTGATGCGCGAGTACAATGTTGTTCTAGGATTCTTTCCGGTGAGTTCCATTTTTGTAAAAGTGTGCTCTACATGGACCATGTAGGTGCCTGTTTAAACTGTCAATTCATAGTACAGGTTCTTTATACTAATCACTTTTTTTGTATTTGTGCAAACATGGGTGCTCAGCATGATTTCAATGGGAACTGCACAAAATGTTCATGAATACATCGAATCATTCATTTCCACCACAAGAAAGGAGGTGTCGGTAAGTTCAAGGTGTTGCAACATATAAGGGTGAAATCATACAAGCTACGCGCGAATTTGGTTGATTTTGGTGGAATAGCACAAAAGGAACAACTGGTTTATTTAGCACGAGGTGCCATGTCAATGTCCGAACTGATGGAAAACCCTGCCCATTCCACAATCGTAGGCATTTGATATTTTGGAATGGGAAAACCTTGTCAAATTTTGCTCATTGATTTTAGCAAGAAGACATGCGTTTGATATTTTTGAATGGGACGCCCTTTGCTGTCAGCAGCGTCGATCCATTCTTTCTTTATTCTTTAGTTGTGAAGTAAATATTAGCTCTGACATGTGAATCGCTGAGATGCATAATGATCGATTGTTCTGAATGTTCTCTATGACATGTGAATCGCTGTGATTGCAATGTACATGAACGCTAAAAAGCTGCTCAAACTCTTTGTACTCCTTCGGTTCCTTTTTAGTTCGCACATTGTGAAAGTGCATACTTTTTTCTATAAGATTGGTCAAAGTAGAGATACTTTGACTATAGACAAAACTTGTATGCAGACTAGAAAGGACCGGATGGAGTACATGTGAGACTGCTGCAAACGAGGTGATCACCCTGGGACTAATGCTAGTACGTATTGTTTTGCATGTTCATCCAATGCCAGTGATACAAGAATTCGAACTAATCGAAATAAATTCATTCATACATTCTTCAACTAAAAAGGGGTGCGCTGGAGGTATAATTAATTAACCGAAGCTACCCACCTGTGTCCGGCTGAGCCGAACATAAGCTTCAGGGACTTAACTGCAGGTGCAATTGCGTAACTGACATGTGGCCCGGATGCCTGTTGGGCCCACGTGTTAGTCAGCCAACTGCACCAGCAGTTAAGTAGAAGCAGCGTCCTTCTCCAACATATCTCTCCGACTCCACGTCGCCGCCAAGAAGCTAACCGGCCGTCAGTGGTCAACCCGCCTAGCTTGTCATAGTGATTAGGGTAACTAGGAGCCCAATGATCAGGATCCCCACATGACAAACACCTTTCTTCTTGTCATTCTTCTTCTTGAAGTTCGTGTGTTGCACAGCCTTGTTCTTCCCATCAAACTTTGCTTTACCATCAAACTTTCCCTTGTTCTCGAACGTGTGGGGCTGGAAGATCCTCCCTCAATTCCTCGAGCACGTGTGTCCTTTGCTCTCACCTTTTCTTCCACATCAAGAGTGCCAATGAGATCCACGAAGGAGGAAGCTTAGTGATGATACATCCGGCAACAAACTTATCTGGTAGCATACAACTGAAGTGCTCAACTTCTCTAGCAAATGACTGTATCTCATGAGCTTGCTCAACCACGGAGCGCTCTTCAATCATCCTGTAATCATAGAATTGCTCCATGATATACAACTCAGTGCCAGCAACCGGAGGGTAGAAGCGGTGGCCTTACATGGACCCGAGTGGCGGCGACCTACCGTGTTCTACTCTTCCTCATTTTCTATGTGGAGCGGCGCCTCGGCGGAGCGGGGAAAATCCTACCCCTCGTTGCCGGCAGGGTGGGGCCTCGGCGGAGCCGACGGTGTCCTCTGCCTCATTGTTGGCACCGCGGGGCCTCGGCGGAGCAGGGCCTCATCGACGCCAGCGGAGCGGGCAGTCGTCAAAGCCGGCATTGTCCTCTGCATCGTCCTCGGTCTCGCCAAACAGCGCCTCGGCCGCTTCATCGCCCTCTTTATAGGCAGCCGCAGCCTCCGCCACCCGCATGCGGTACCGCCAGCGCTCGAGGCGGCCCTCGCGGGCGGAGCGGTACGAGTCGAGCAGCGCCTCCTGCTCCGCCCGCTCCGCGGCGATCTGCTCTGCCGCCTGCAGGTGCTCCTGGATGAGATGGTAATTGTAGGCGGCGGCGGCCTGCGCCTCCCAGAACTGCTCCTCACGCTTCTGCCTCACCGTGTCCATATATTGGGCACGAGCTCGCCGATGGTCATGGTGCAATGCACCGGCGAGGATGGCACGGAGGAGGGGGTTGGCGCCGGATCATCGACTACCATGTTCTCCATTGGGACGTCATCGTCCTCCGGCTGCCTGCCGGCCAGCCAGTCGGCAGCAATGGCTGCCATCTCCTTGTGGTCCGTCGTCCGCCTGTCCCGAAGATCGCTGGAGCGCGAGGAAGCCATGGTGGGCAGTAGTGGTGTGGACGGGAGAATAGGAACGGATGCGGATGACTGCGGCTATGGCATGCGCAGCAGTTTATATTGCAATGGTGGGCGGCGGAGGGACGGACTTGTGGCACCGGAGTAGCTGCCTCGGCAACCGCGTATCATTAATGTGGGCGACAGAAGGACGGACGGACGACACTTGTGTTGTTGAAGGCGGAGCAATCGCATGCACCAGGAAGCGGGGCGGGCGGCGCTGACCGTTTCGGGCGGAAAGCGCGTGCGGGCGAGAGAGGCGGTCCGGGTGGGCGAGGGCATCAGACTCGTGCTTGGCAGCGGGTCGGTCCAGCAGCCGGACATGCTGGCTCGCCAACTACGTCGCCGAGCTGAGCGACAACAATCATACGATGGACGTAGCTTCCGACCAGGAGCCGGCGCCACTGTCCAAGCCGGTTCATGTAGTGTTCACCATAGAGCACGTGCGGCCGCACTTCGACGCCCTAATGGCGCAAGAGCTACCAGCGCAGGAGGACCTATGCTGCAACCTTCGTCTCCTCAATGAGCACCGGTGAACAAGCGAATGACAATGCCATCGCGGACATGTGGCCCTATGATCCTGGCTTCCCGAATGAGCAGCGGGCGCTGTATCAGACCATCCGTAGGGCCCACGAGGCCCTCTCCGTCGCCCTTCGAGTTGTTGCGCTCGTCGTGGCGCCGCAGTCTCGCGTTGTCAACATGGTCAACGGACATGAGGATGAGGAGATGACTTAACTTGGAGAGGATGACAACAAGTGCCTCCTTATTAGTATATAAAACTACAATTTTTTTTGCTTCCTCCTGGTTTCCTGACATCACGGTCCCAAACCATTGTCAACCTATATAGTCAATAAATGAGAGAATTGCACAAGAAGCAGCCGACAACTCGGACCAAGCAGCTCGAGCAGTATTTGTGTTTTTGAGGTGTGAGCACTGCAGAGTTTTTTCTTGAGCGATGTTTAGCCTAGATATTAATTTTTCTCCTCTGAACAACAACAAAAACATCGCTGCAGCTATTAACTGGGCGGGTTGTGGCCAGTCTAGCCCAGGCCAGATATCCAGCCCAGATATTAATTTTTTTCAAGCTGAAAACGGCTAGCCCAGCTATACTTTTTTTAGGAATACCCAAGCAAGGTCAAGTTGTTATTCTCCGCCCCGCTGGGCTGCAAATCTTTCCTAGGAGGGATGCATTGGGCTTAACAATAAAATGGGCTTTAAGAAATAATAAATTGGATGTAATTATAAAAACTGGGCAGTAACTATAAAAAATGCACCAAACACGTAATTACTTTATAAAATATTATTTTTGGATATTGAAAATTTTAATTTCATTAATTGTTCTTGCGCAATGTTTCGTTGGATTTTTATGTAATATAAATTTATATTGAAATTGTATTTAATCTGACTAGAAATTTCGGGATAAAAATATTTCGGATCCCATCAAAATGTGGGAAATTGTATTGAATTCTGTTTTGAACGGTTGGTTGAAATGGGCTGTACTGTTAACAAGATGTAAACGGGCTGTAGTAAATTCCATTAGAATTCAAAAATTGGCTGCACATTCTTACAAATCACAAATGGGATATAAGTTCTCTGCCACACACTTGTGGCCTTACTAAGTTGACGCGTCCCCTCAAAAAAAAAGTTGACGCGTATGCAAGGCTTTGTCAACTTATAGTCAACACACGGTTCTAGCAGCAGTGGCCGTTGGATGTCCATCCAACGGATGTCGTGCTTCTTCTTCAATCTCGGATATTCTAGCTTCACCCGCCTAAAAAATGATTCCTCCCCCTGACATCTGGGGCGCACCATTTCGGAAGCTGACCTGTGGGCCTACTAAGTTGACGCGTACCAAGGGCTTTGTCAACTTAGTCAATATAAATGATTCTAGCTGTAGTGACCGTACGATGTCCATCCAACGGTCGTAGTGCTTCTTCAACCTCTGGTCTTCTTGCCCCAAAGCAGCGCCGGTCGTGCCGCATGCTCCTGCCTCCCGTGGCCGGCTGTGCTGCCGCAGAGGCCTCACCGCCCCCTACTATTCCCACCGCTGGCCATGCTCTGCAGCGACGGCAGCCTCACACCCCAGCCGAACCAGTGAACCCTCGTACTCCACGTCGTCCCCTTCCTAGGCCTCGCCATCATCCACCTCCCTGGTGCTCTCGGCACGACGTGGTCAACGTGGTCAAGGAACGGCTTCCATCGGACGTGGACTGTACGTGGAGAGGCTCACAATTGGGTCCACGATGGCAGCAAGGAAGTGCCTCCTTATTACGCGAAAAATAACGATTCCTCCACCTGACAGCAGGGACCCACCGGACGGGCCACCATATTTCGTGAAAAAAACATTTCCCCCCTGACTGCTGGGACCCACCAGACGGGCCACTGTATTGTGCGAAAAACATTCCCCCCGCTGTCAGCTCGGACCCACCGGAAGTGCCTCCTTATTACGCACAAAAAAATGAATACTCACCCTACTGGTTGGGACCCACCTTGGTGGGAGGCTGACCTGTGGCCCTACTAAGTTTACGGGGACGGAGTGCTTTGTCAACTTAGTCAATATGAACGATTCTAGCTCCAGTGAGCGTATGATGTCCATCCAACGGCCGTAGTGCTTCTTCAACCTCTCGTCTTGTTGCTCCAGCTGCCCAAAGCAGCGTCGGTCGTACCGCATGCTCCTGCCTCCCGTGGCCGGCTGTGCTACTGCGGAGGCCTCACCGCCCCCTACTATTCCCACCGCTGGCCAGGCCCTGCGGCGATAGCAGCCTCACACCACAGCCGAACAAGTGAACCCTCGCACTCCTCTCCGCGCGGGCTTCCACTGCCGCGTCTTCCCCGGTGTCAGGACCCTGATTCCAAGTCACATCGACCTAGCCGGTAACACCTCATATCACTTTGCAGCCTCACGCACGGTATTCCCACGGGTGTCGCCTTACCATGGCCCGGGACCGTTTAGCCTTTTGGCTCACGATATGATAGTGTCGCCAAACATCCACATGACAGAGAACCCGGCCGACATGTCTAGTCGTGAACCCAAAGCGGCGCTAACCCATGGGGACAGTATACATGAATCACATCGAGCATGTCGGTCATCAACGTATGAATCCGGGCTGTAGCACTGGCTATGGGACTCGGTAACCCGGTACATAGCAGGCTAGGCAGGACTCCGGATGTCACCGCGTGACATTTCCCGAAGAGACAGAACCACGAACGAAGTGAAACACATGCCGCCCAGTCAAGTGTCTAGAGCGGTAGTCTTTGGGCTAGCGGGACTCAGTGAACCGGGCTGTAGCGGACTACTATCGCTCAGAAGCACTAGACTATATTTCTCCATATGAGAGGCTGCCAAGGATAAACAACTAGATTGTCGGATCCCACACATACCAAGCATTTCAAACATACACACAATATGCTCGATATGTGTAAATACAACATGGCATCACAACATAACTCTACGACTCAAGTATTTATTCATTAGGCTCGAGGAGCGAGATATTACAAACATGGGTCTCATGACCCAACACTCGAGCATACAAGTCAAAGCACAAGCGGAAGCTTAACATGTCCGAGTACGACATCTACAAAAGAAAAAGGCTGAGAAGCTCGACTATCTACCAGATCTGTTGAGGGCACAAGATCGTAGCTGAGGTAACAAGCTAAGCGTCAAGTCCACAGCGGAACTACTAAGCGAGGCCGCGTCTCTCGCAAAACATAAAATAGGCAAACATGAGTACAAAAGTACTCAGCAAGACTTACATCAGAACTAACTACATATGCATCATTATCAACAAAGGGGGTGGTGGAGTAAGACTGCAGCAAGCCAGCTTTGACTCGGTGGCTATCCTACACTACGACCGCAAGTAACTCTTTTGAGGTGGCGCACATGAGTCCACATATTCACCATATCAATACACCACTATGGATCCGCTCCCGTCTCCCTACGAGAACGCCATCCATAGCACTCACGCTTATCTTGCGATTTTAGAGTATCCACTTTCACTTGTCTATGAACTGTTATAGGCAACCTGAAGTCCTTTATCATGGACACGGCTATTGAATAGATGATGTTAACCCTGCGGGGTGTACTTCTTCATACATGTTTCCACCACTTAGCGTGCACTGCACGACATGTGCTCGGTAGACTTCAAGCGAAAGCCGACGTGGGTGTAGACCACGACCTACCTAAACACTCAAGTCTCTAGTCTAGGTTTATCGCCTATTCAGGTTCCATCCGCAGGGAGTCCGGCCGAGGTTTCCACATACGGCCCCGAACAATGTGTGCAGGGTTCCCGAGATACCAAACGGGCATTCGGTACACCGGGCCACGGTGTATCTACCGCATCATAGCCCACCCCTGTCTATATAAATCCGTATGTGCCAGTCCATTTGAAATCTCTAAAAAGACTAATATTTAGGAACGAAGGGATTAAAATGTAAGACATGCATGGTCCTCAATTCAATATTTAAAATGAACAGGAAACTGAAACATGAATATTAGGTCTAGTACCATAGTACATGCAAATGTTGTGTTTAGGCGGAGCTATGTAGATTGTCGGGGGTTAACCCCTCGACCTTAGATAAATTTGTGAAGCTCTGTTTAGGATTGTTTAGATTATATTTGTCCCCACCCTAGCTCCCAAAAACCAATTGGTTGTGCACCCCCTCCTCCCCGAGATAATATCATGTGCCCCCACACCTTAGATGCTATATGCTGATACGAGTTGCTTGGAGCTTGTAGATCTGAGATATAGCAGCTCACGTGATGTCTTAATATTTTTACAGGAAACCTTAATGAGTTTGAGAATTGCACACAATTTGTACAAAAACTACTCAGATGCCCTTGGATCCCATATCCAACGTCCTCGAAGCTCGTATCACCGTAGCATCTAAGATGAAGGAGGACATCATATTCTCCTGTATGTAAGAATATCATGTGCTACCACACCTTACATGCTTTGGTGTTACAAGCTCTTCGGAGTCGTTGGATTTGTGACTCTCGGATGTGGGGTTCCGGCAAACCCTTAAGGTTCGAACACCGGGGTGCGCGCGAAGTCTTTCCCTCCTACCGATGTGTGCTCTAGCTCGCTAGGATCTTGCGGACGAACTAGACGAACTCACAACACAGAGAGACACAGGGTTTATACTGGTTCGGGCCACTGATGTGGTGTAATACCCTAATCTAGTGTGGTGGTTGTGGATTGCCTCTCGAGCTGGTAATGAACAGTACAAGGGAAGAACAGCCTCCTGTGGTTGAGGTGTTCTTGTGCGTATGAACTTGTGGCGTGAATCCCTCAGTTTCGGATTCGTCTCCCCCCTACTATGGTGGCTAGCTCTACTTATAGAGGCCCTGGTCCTCTTCCCAAATATCAAGCGGGAAGGGAGCCAACAACGGCGGGCAAATTTGAAGTGGGACAGCTAGTACAAGCTATCCTGACAAAAGCGGTTTGCGCCTGCGAAAAGCTCTGGGGTGACGCCGTCTTGGGCTCCACGATGACCTCCGCCTTGCTGTCCTCCTGGTCTTGGTCTCGTTGCACCAATACGGCAACCTTTGCCTGATGCCTCGGTACTCTTCGCCTGCGCTTGCCTCCTTAGCACCAAAGAGGAAATGGGGACGCTGCATGCACTGGCGCCCGCCTGGCACCCGTCTGGCACCGTTCGTCATGGCTCACGTCACGAGAGTCTCGTGAGGGTTGCCCCGCCTTGATATCTCCGCTCCTCGTGAGCCTGCCTGTCTAGGCCACTCTAGAGGAGGTCTTGCATCGTCCGCCTCGCGAGGCTTGGACCCTTGCGAGGGTCTTGGATGCCTTGTTGATGAAGATGGGCGTCTGACTGCTGCTATAACCACGTTGTGGGCCGTGAAGCGAGCAAGTCTGGGACCCCGTTCCCGAGCGCCGACGATGACCCAACAACTCCTTGGTGGTTCGAATAGTTTTTTGTAGAAAAGCACCCAAAGAGTTCGGCCGCTGCTTACAAGCACAAAGACTGCTCAGATGCCATTGGATCTCAGATCAAGCGACGTCGAAGCTCGTATCACCGTAGCATCCTAGCTGCGAGAGCACCTGATGTTTTCTCGCACGGGAGAATATGAGGTGCTCCCACACCGTAGATTCTATGGCGATACGAGTTCACAGAGATCTAACGCCTGATGAGGAGGTTTGAATGTTTTTGCAATATCTGTTGAGAGAGTGCAGGAATTGCGCAGAAAGTACAAGTACTACGCATGTGCTATCTGATCACAGATCATACGACCTAGATGCTTGTATCACGGTAGCGGCTAATTAAGCTATGGGGAGCACCTAACATGAGCAACCAGCAGCCGTTGGATCCAAGATGCAGCGGCACACACGAGGCCTGAATGTTTTATTTGCAAAAAAAACCTTTGGAGAGTTTGGAAATTGCGAATAATTACAAAGACTACTCCCAAGCCATTGGATCTCACTTCCAACGATGTAAAAACTCGTATCACCATAGCATCTAAGCTGCGGGGTGGATGTGATATTCTATGCCGTTGTCCTTTTTGTTTGTAAACATGCAAAATACTTGTAACTCGTGCCGTTACTTGTCTAACCGCGCAAAGTGTTTGTTCAAAAAAACCATCCTACACTGAAATATCGGAACAACACACGGGGGTCCCACTTGTCGTTGATCAAATATGGACCTAAAACTAACAAATCTGAAAGACGAGATTCAAACTGGTAACCTGGACTACAAAGCGTAAATCGACAGCCTGAAACAACAACGGTTGTTGGCTTTGTCCCATAACTTGATTTTATACAGTATTACGTTGAGTAGAGTAGAGGGAGTGCCTCGTCAAGACGTGCATGACCGTTGACTCACTTACTGGTGGGTCCTAGGTCTGCGATCTCTCTCTCCTCTCCATTGTCTAACCTTTAGATGCACGGGCACATACGAAGAGCGGCACTAGCTTGCTGTGGTGTTATTATAACTAAAAAAGCTTGGAAAATAGAAGAATCACCTAGAACAAGAGACGTTGTGGCTGGTCGAGACGGAGCTAACCACACCTATCCTCCGTGCCACGTTAGCATGATGAAGCTGTGTGGCTAGTGGGGTGTTTTTGACCGACTGGCTGGGTCCTGAGGTCGAACCATAGGTACTACGTCTGATACAATATATATTTTACACGCACATTTTTCCACCGTGCCGAGACGTGGCACACCCTACCACGCAGTTTCGGGGTCCTCCCGGGTGGTGCACGCATATATTCTTCCTTGCCAAGATGTGGGACGCCCTACCGCGTGTTTTCTGCGTCCTCCTTGGTCGTAGCACCGAAGCAAGTAAATGATACGTCAAATCACGAAAGACCACCTTTTCCGTTGAGCACATCAGTGAAGCACGGTGGCTAGCTAGTTGGGCTAGTGCGACCGATTAGCTAGGTCGCCGCCACATTTGTTTTTCACCCCTTTTTATCTCCTTGCCGGCAGGTCAATTAAATATCCACGACGGTGTTGCTCTGGTGTTTGGGTGCGGCAGGATTTTTAATTTTTTGATTGACGGGAGCAGGCATGGCAGGATCTTTAATTTGTTGATTGACGGGAGCAGGCGCGGCAGCAATTAGTCACGATGACTCTGCCTATATAATCCACTGCTCCCTGATGTGAGAAGTCATTGACAGGTGTTTTACCATGGTGAAAACCAAAATATTCCCCGCTCCTCGGCTGGCTCCCTCCGCCTTCCCGTAGATTGCATTGCCTTTCAGCCGTTTGGCCCCCTTTGCTTCCTCTCCCCGTTGCTTCTACCTGGTGCCATGGCGGTGCAGTAGATCATGGAGTCTGAGGTGAGGCGCCTGACATAGGCGCTCCAGGCCAAGGATGCGGAGCTCAGGGTCAAGGACATGGAGATCCGTGAGCTCAAGGAGGAGAGGAGTGCCATGTGTCGGTTCGACATCCGGCGTACCTCGTAGTAGGGGTCCTAAGCTAGGCGTCTTGGAGCGATGGTAACATGGACACGGGGTTCGGGCTCTCTTGATGAGATAATACCCTACATGCTGCTTTTGATTGTATTCATATGGGTGTAGTACAGAGTACATGCATCTACCACGAGATTGTAGTAATGAATATGAGATTGTCTATTGACTAGCCTGGCCTCGGTTTATATATGCACCGTAGGCCTAGGGTTTAGAGGAGTCCTTGTCTTGGGCGCCAAGTCTTGTAGAATCCTCCTTGTATGCGGCATGGGCTATCCGAACTGGCCCAATAGTTAACCGCCATGGGGGTCCTCGGCCCGATCCAGCTGGTCGGGAGACGATGTGGTGAGTACCCCCTAGTCCAGGACACTGTCAGTAGCCCCCTGAACCAGTCTTCAAGTTGGGGACGCTCCTCGATTCTTCCAAATTGTTCTTCATCTTCGGTCGTCTGTCTTGAAAACTGGTTCAACAAATCTTCTCATCTTCGATCTTGAGGATCACCGAAGTGCATCGGAAGAGTTTACACGTCAGGTATCCGAGGAGTCCCTTTAAGTTTTTGGCCTTTATCAATGCCCTGTTATTTTTACGCCACACCACGGGTTTGAAGTTGTTCCCGGGCAGCAGTGTCCTCTTGCATCCGAGCTCCAACGCCAGACTGCATTCGAGGTATCTTTTGCAGCCGAGGACCAACGCCGGACCGCTTTCGATCTCCAACGCTGGAATGTATCCGAGCTCCAACGTCGGACTATATCCGAAGAGTATTGTTATAGTCAAGCTCCAACGCCGAACTGCATCCGAGCTCCAGCGCCGGACTGTATCTGAGGTGTCATAGATCACCTTGGTTCAAAAAAGTGTTAGCCGAGCCTAATGCCGGAAATGCCCTCTAAGGAGCCAGCCACTTGCATCCGAGCTATATGCCGAACTGCTTCCGAGGTGGCTCAGCACCTCGGTCATGGGCTGATTGTTTGCGGATTTTATTTCCGATGCGTATAAATTTATTTGCTGACGAGATGTATTGCCAGTGGCCCTCAAGGTGTCTATCGGCCTAAAATCCGAGATGCACCTGAAGGAAAACATAAAACTGCTGATCCTGGTAGCCCCTGAGACCCAGGTCGTGAAATCGGCCTGAGGATCAACTCCTAGCTCGACACCATGCGTAGGAATAGAAACGCAGTGTAATATATTAGAGGTAATAGTGATCGGCGGAATGACCCCTGAGAGAGGGTCGTGAGAAGTTGTCGTGATATATCAGCTTGATGTCGGATAAGTCCCATATGGTACTTATTGTCATCCAAAGATGCGCTTGTCCATAGTTCGGTTATACCGAGCACTGAGCACTTTGAATTTTCTGCATTGAATAGGCAATGTAGTAGCCCCCGAGACACTGGTCGGCTGGCAACACCAGATTAGGGGATCGATGTGCCCCTTTAATATTTGTAAATAATGAGCGCAAAGCCCAGTAGCCCTCGAGCCTTCATATGGACACGGGTGGCCGAATTAAGGATCGATATCCGTTTGACAGAAAATGTTGTTATGTTTAACACAAACTTCTCAGAAAGAGAATAAAGATCTCTTAAAAGAGTTTAGATGGTCGATATCCGAGCTTGCCAAGGTAGGCCCCAAGGGGTTTAAAAGATGGATAGCAGTAAATGGATTTTACTCGCAATTTTTATGTGTAATGATTCTAGGTATCCAAGTTCGTTTCATCATTAGTGCTCAAATCTGCATTGTACAAAACTTTGTTGACCGACCATCGCTTCAACCTCCTCGGCTAGTTGCTGGGGAGTATTTGTCCTACTTTATAAAGCCGTTATAAGGGCGAAGTTTTACGGCAAGCAAGGCAATCCGGTCATACGGTTTTATAAACAAAGGTACACGGAGAGATATGTTATATTACATTTTAACGTAAGAAACATCTTCCAAACAAAATAGTCCCGCTATCGGTTCCTTTCTTTGGGTCGTCATGCTTATCATGATCATGAAAACTCACCTCCGATCAATGTGGGAGGAAAATATTGAGGATTTAGTTCGGCGAAAGTTCCCGAACTCTATGGTATTAATGAACCAAATTTTTTACTTCCGTCGTTGCCGACCAATGTGATCCTTTAAGATTACTAGCTTTCGGCTTCACCCACCGAGGTACTAAATCGGATGACCGGTAGTAACAATCACGAGGTGCTCCTTTACCGCCTAGCCGACAATCGGGAGCGTGGGGGTAAGCACGAGGAGCGAGCAACCCAGCTTGGCCAAAATCTTAAGTCAAATTGATGCATATGTATGGCTTTATAACGATGATTACGGAAGGCAGCCTTTGTATATTAAATACAAACGCCGATGATATGTTTATTTTGACACCGTTGCGACTATTTATCAGTTGAAAGTGGCCCGTCATCAGCTTCTGCCCCATTGTAGATGCTACGCAGGGTGTTTTCGCAATAACAAAACAACCCTTAGCCGACATCTCGGTGCCCGAAGGCGGTTGTGTTAGCGGAAACGAGGCAATCAGATATGCGGGCTTTATAACTTTCACTTTGTCATAGGAGCTTTAAACTGGGGAACCTAGCTACGAGCCCCCGGTTAGTGTTCGGCGACAGCCGAGGTCAAGCCGTAAACACTTCGGCCAATGTTATGGATGGCCCATCATTTAACATAGTCATCGGATCGCTGACCAGTTTACGCTTATTGTGACGGTCAGTTTTTGTCTTTCTCCACTGAGGTGCTTAACCATGCGAGCTGGAAGCACAATCGCAGTGGTTCTCCCTTTGCACACCTAGCCGAACAAAGCGGAACATAGGAGGCAAGCACAGGAGCCGGACAACCCAACTATTGACCAAAGACAAAATTCGAAACCGATGCAAATATAGCAATATCCGAGAATGTTTTCGCCGAATCTCTAAAGGTGTTCAGTGTTGCACTGCAAGACTTATGCGGGAAACACACAAATAGTTTAAAAGTGCCATAGGCTTGGAAAACCCAACAATTTAGTAAAAACTTGACGTCCGAATTAGATCAAGTGTTCGGTGCCAATCCAAAAATTGGTCAAAAAAGGGGTGCTTCTGTCGTGCATTAATATGACACATCCGATCTCAAGACCTCAAGCGGGTCAGCCACGGCTGTAACCTCCTATCCCGGCGAGTATCATGAGTTAGGCCAGTTTAGTGAACTAAACTCGAACGGCTTTGAGAGAGAGACTAGGCTCCCCGGCTATTGACCACACACTCGTGTCGAAAAAAGGAGTGATAGAAAAAGATTTTGCAATGACCAAGAAGAAAACATTTATTATAAAACGACTCATACTAATTTAAGAGCCCCCGAGTGACTTGGGCAAAAGAATTTTATGTATAATGATTGTATGTACGGAAGTACTTATATCATATCTGTGTTCACCTGAACTTTAAACGTGTCTTAACTGACCGTCGGCTTCTCCCTCTTTGGTCAAGGACCAAAAAAGTGTTATGTACTCCACCTGTCGAGAATATCGACGGTGTTTCCGATAACCAGGCAATCAGGCCATAAAGCTGTAACAGACAAAGCACGCTCACAGAACTTATGCTATATTACTGACGAAGTGTAAGAAGCATCTTCGAAGAAAATAGTACCTCCACCGATACCTTTCTTCGGTTGCTCATTGTTACTATGAGACTTGTGCAATAGATTTTTTGTACTCATGAGTTCCGTTGTGTGCCGACCATAATTGAAAACAATAAGAGCGCTAGCTTTCGGCTTCACCCAGTCTGAGGTCCAAGCTCGGATGACCCGATCGTGACAATCGCAGAGGTGCTCCCTTTACTCCCTAGCCGAACAATCGGGAACGTAGGGGTAAACACAGGAGCAAGGCAACCCAGCATGAGGAACACTTAAGTCAACATGGTGCATATTGTGGGGTAATACACAAACAAGGAAAGAATCCATACAAGTATAATCATATGCAAGAGGAAAGGCTTCATAAAGGAAGCCCCCAAGCAAACGGGGTATTTGAATTTGTGTGTCACAAACAAAGTTTTGACAAGGAAGTTTTCACAAACAACTTTTTGCCAAAAAAAGTATAATGCTTGGTCGAACCGAACAAAATTGAAAATTGAAAATTCTGAGCATAAAAGCGACTTAGCTTGTTAATGTGCTCGGTGTCGATGCACGGCCCGAGCATATGGTGGGACAAGGTCCCAGCCCCCAAGCCGGTCCCGAGGTGGCGGAGCGAAGAGCTTGGCACTCATAAGTGGTGACATAGCACGGCCAATGTAGGCCCGAAGTGTGACGCTGAAGTCCCCGGTGTGGGTTAATGAAGTGATGACGAAGCCTCGGTCCAGCCGAGCTGACGTGGTACGTCGGTACGCAGAGGTGACAACGCTGCCCGATCCGAATCCTTTATCTATGCACAGAAAATAGTGCAAGCCGGAGATAATATGAATAATAATAAAATTAAAAAAAAGTTGCATAATTAATAATTTATGTAAAGTGAGTAATAAAAGACATATGGCCTGTGTGCCGAACACTCGATGAGGTAGAGCTCTCTCAACGATGCCGAAGTCCCCGAGGCAACCGAACATGTCGGTATGGCAACACGACCAACAAGGTGATCACGCGAGCCAATTTACGCCGATTGGCACGACGGCGTTGACTTGCCGAAGAGACCATGTGACATAGTCGAAGTCCATTACTGAACCACCATGTGACCATCGTTAATGCGGCCACCATTTGATAGACCTGCGTGAAGATGATGGAACAAAACGGAGTAATAATTCATTGGGAAAAATAAACCCAAACTAGCAAAAATTACTAGGATAAAAAGCACCTGGTTTATTTGTTGTAGCAATCTGAAGAAAGGTGACTCCCAAAATTGGGACTCGATCCGCACACCAATTGCCTGATGGGCAATAAAGCAACGGCATGGCGATGCTGGCAAAGGTTGGCTTGCCGAGACAAAGTCCTCGGTCCAGCTAACGTGACGAAGTTGGTCGACTGGTGACGCCGAAGTCACCGGAGTATGTTGATGAAGAAACAGCCTAGTCCCTGGTCCAGCCGAGGTGACGGAGCAGGTCGGTGAGGAGACGTTGCAGCTGCCATGTCAGCCGAGGTGTTGAAGCAGGTCGGCGTGATGGTCATCGGTTTGAAGAAGCAACAGTGCGGCCATGCTGACGCAGGTCGTGACTTGTGACGCGGTCAATGCCGGCATGATGAAGTGACCATGCGGCGATGCCGGTGTGTCCGCTCCGTGTATTCCGTGGGGCAGCGATGTTGGTGATGATTTATCCTTCGCGATGCCAAACTCTTGTTCGGCTTGCCGAAATGATGATCGAAGAAGTTGAGCTCTGCTCAACAAAGCAGGGACGTGTCTAGCGCAGGTCGGCAGCCGTGGAGCAATATTGCTGGACTGGTTTGACAGCAGTGTGATGGTGAAGATTACCTCGGAGGAGGCTTAAAATTTTATGGCTACGTGTTTAAAAACAACGCACAATACCCTAGAAAAAATTCCTTCAAAAGGGTTGTCCAATATTCCGTTCATCAAGAAACATGAACTCGGGCTGGATTCGTATTCGCGCAGAAAACATATCCGATAATTGGTCCAGTCATCGGAAGGTTCCCGGAGTTTGAACCGTTGGATCGAGCTAAAATTTGGAGGGGTGGTAGATATGGGAATTCCGCAGCTGATGAACGGTTGGATCTTCGAAAGGACCTCCGAGCTGGGCTCTGGAGACCACGCCCTAAACTCGTCCAGATTCCCGTCCAGATTTGACACAGCTCCGGTATATCCTAGATTGCCAGAGATTCCTCCATCGGAACTCGACGAAATTTGGCATGGTTGTTCACCAAAGGAATCTTCAAAGCAATGCTCGAGGAGGTGGTGGCAGCGGATACAAGTTTGTTGTTTGGAAAAAACAGCACGGTCGCCCGAGGGCAATGTTGACGTTAAGCCCCCGAGCTCCATGGATGATTCTTCCATGATCATGATATAGATCGGAGTTGATGTTGATGAAGGTCCTCGTCCGAACATGATGATAGGAGGTAGGGCACAGTCCTTGGTTAAGCCAAGGTGGCCAGTCAAGCCGGCGACAAAAGATGCCGACATCGACGATAAAGCTCGGCTCCGATGCGTAGATCGCGCCGGAGACGATCCGAATTCCCATCGCCCCGTGGCGACCGCCAGTAGGCTCTCAATGAAATCACCAATGTCGGTTCAATATCCGGCGTATCTCGTAGTAGGGGTCCTAAGCTAGGCGTCTGGGAGCGATGGTAACATGGACACGGGGTTTTACCCAGCTTCGGGCTCTCTTGATGAGATAATACCCTACATGCTCCTTTGGATTGTATTCATATGGGTGTAGTACAGAGTACATGTATCTACCACGAGATTGTAGTAATGAATATGAGATTGTCTATTGACTAGCCTGGCCTCGGTTTATATATGCACCGTAGGCCTAGGGTTTAGAGGAGTCCTTGTCTTGGGCGCCAAGTCTTGTAGAATCCTCCTTGTATGTGGCATGGGCTATCCGAACTGGCCCAATAGTTAACCGCCATGGGGGCCCTCGGCCCGATCCAGCTGGTCGGGAGACGACGTGGTGAGTACCCCCTAGTCCAGGACACCGTCATCATGCTCCTCCATTGTGTGCGGGAGTTCACGGAGCTTCAAAAGCGGCAGGCGTCCACCACAAAGATGCTCGAGGCGTCGGTGGCGTTGCTGCGGAAAGCGGGAGATACGATAGGCCGTCAGGGGAGCCGGCTGGAGCACGAGCGGGCCAATCGTGACGAGCTCCAGGATCGCCTCAGCCACTTGGTGAACCAAGTTGCCACACACGTATTGCGGTTGCGCGATGCCTACAGTCGTGCCAGCACGACCATGCCAACCGTTGGGCTAAACCCGTTCGACCACCCCATCGACTTCAACGAGCTGCGGCTTCCTCACCTGGACTCCTTCTTCACCTATATCTGCGAGGAGCTGAGCCGTCTCCGCGTGATGGTGGGGGCGGAGCTGGACAAGGAGGGGTTGCAGGCTGCCGTCGTCGTTTTCGGGAAAATCCTCTCAGGGCTCCGTCATCGGAATCCATTCGTGCCATTGGACGCCGTCTTTGACGAGCTGGCTCCCGTCGACCGATAACGGGCTCTGCGGGCGGTTGCACCCTGCATCACCAATGTCGTGCGCCTTGAGAAGCAGAGGGACTTCGATGGTGTTTAGTCGCCCTCTGCATGGGCATGTCCATGTCTCGGCGCAACATGACCGTTGGATCAAACTCAGACGGTGCAGATCAGTCACTTTAGCACAAAGCGTGTGGGTGTGTTTGGTTGCATTCTCATCTCAATATAGTTGTTCCCTCTTCGTGTATTTGTGTTAACCTACTAGTGTGGACTCATGCACCCTTCATGCACTCTGCCAAACACCCAAAAGTGGGTCGAGAAGGGAACTTTTGCTCCCATCCCGTGCACCCTTCATACACCCTGCCTAACACTGATTCGTGCTTCATATGGTTCATGTTTTGTGGAGTACTGTAGCACCGTACTCTCCGTGCGTTGTAGACCTAGTTCTGTTAACATTGATCTCACCATTCATTCTCGACCGGACAGTCGAAAAAGCGGTACTATGTAACTACATTACTGTTCATGTAGTTGACATGCGCACAACATCATTTGTTATCGTCATATCTTACTACACTAGCAACAAGATTATGTAGTACTGATGTATGAACCAGTGCACATGCCTAGTAGTAGGAGCACTCTGTATGTTCAAGTGGTTGTCGTGTTTCGCACTCCTCCGTCGTAAGAGTGGAAACACTTGTTGTAATCATTTTTTTCCTTCAAAAAAACAGCGGACACGCTCTACCATGCGGATCCTCCTCCACGGTCGTCGGGAACCTTGCTACTCACTTTCGCCGACGTGTGGGACAGCCAGCATCGGGGTCCACCAGCCATGCACTAAATTATTCCGTAGTAGAGTTCCCAACTGCACGGTAGACTACCCCGATCGAGGCGCCACAGTAACGCCCAATGAGTCGTCAAATCACAAAACCCCCTCCTTTCCAGCAATAAGTTGGACGGACGAAGCAACCATCATTTCACTCTTCTCTCTTAGCTTCCTCTCTTGTAGAAAATTCCCACTTGCTTCTCCCTCATCTTGTTCCTCATTTCTTCAAGAAAACCCCGACCTGCTTCTGCCATTGTTCTTCTGTCCCAAAGAAAGAAAGGTGAGCGCATCAATGGTGTTGATTCTGGCCAAGGCCAGGTCTTGCAACCCAGAGACTGATCCTATAACTCCCTCTCTATTCTTCTTTTGAGTTTGTGATTATGGTTTCTTTTCTTTTATTTCTATTTGATAGTTTCTTGATGGACGCTGGAGCACCGGCCGAAGTGATGTCTACGGCTCTGGCCAAAACCGTCGAGACTACCGCAGACAAGCTCAAAGCCATCGCCCTAGCCAAGCCCCCCTCTCCGGGATCCCGCATTAAGCAAGTCCAAGTAATATCTCTTCTTGATGATCTTTTTCTCGATCTTGATCGTGTTTTTTCATCTAACACGTAGTACTAGTACTAGTAGTACAACTTTCTAGGTGATCTTGCATGTGATTTTTTTGTGCGAAGTGACGGTTCTAAATTCCTCTTTTTGACCAAAACATGCGAGAGGTTGACACTGATTTCTTATAGATTACTTTCAACTACTTTATGAACATCAATGCTACCTTTGAAGAGGGTATTTTTGCCTCAGTAACTTGTGTTATGGATATTGCAAGTAATCCCTCTGCTCTCATGCCTTTGAAGACATGTACTAGTGTCTTTGTCCACTCATTTATGTGCGTATATGTAGTCATATATGGAGTATAATATCGAAAATCATCTTATATTTCTAAACGGAGGTAGTAATAAAATATTTGGTTTCTGTTTGAATTAGAACCAGGTCCGCGGTGGAGTTTAAGTTCTCAAAGTCATGCCGCGTGAACTGGAAGACCTGAGGATGAGTTCTACTGCTAAACTATCCAGCTATTGTGTCCTTGTCAACACGTGTCCTGAACTAGTGTTTTCTTGTAGCATTGTTGTCAAGCCTGTTCACGAGGATGTACTTGACCACAACAATTTCCTGGTTGTGCCTTCGATTACAAAGGGTGTGGTTCTTGTAAAGCTTCTCGACAAATCTGATGCGGCCTGTCTTTGTCATGTTTATGAGTGGAAAGACCACTCTGTTAGGTTCTCCAAGGTTGACGAGATGGTGATGTGCCGGTAGACATCTCTCACGAAGTCCATGGCCTAGTTAGTTATGCGGGGTTCATCTCGTAGGTCGGTGGCAAGAAATAGTCTGCAGAGTTTAATTAGTGCAAGTTTGCTTGTCTGTAGTAAGTACTATTGTTCAGTACTTGATTTGTGTTTGTGAACCCTGTATTGTTAAGTACTGCCGCTTTTGGTGTGTGGTGAGTCCTGACAACAGTCTATGTTAATGTCTGTCCACTCAATTTAGTCTGTATATTTGAAGTATCTAGATCATCTTTTTTGTGAGGACGGTTTATCAATTATGGTTACACTCCAATATCTGTATGCATTGCAGGGTTTATCGCACCCACCAGGATTTCCAGTCCCTTGGATGTTCGGTCCATACGATTTGTCAGGACCTTTGGACTGTCCTGCCTGTGGGAGTAGGGCGGGGCCCTGCATGCCACGCGTAGTTCGACGACCAATCTTCTCTTTAGTACTTCAACATAGTGATTTCCTGGTAAGGATTCGCTCGTGTCACATCAACTAAATCTTATTGATTTACTGTCTAAATCTTATTGATTTAATGTCATGTTTTCTTTCTTTTGCTGCAATTTTACGATGCAGGTTCTGCCATGTGACATTCATCACAGAATAAACCGTTTGGTTTGCTCTACGATGGATATTTTTGCAGGATTCACTTCTTATGTCATGTCAGTAACGAAGGCACTGTCCATCACTTATATTACTGGAAAAAATTGGATCAGTCTGTTGTCTGATTACAAGCCGAATCCCTATGATGAGCTGAAGTTTGTTTTAACAAACACGCCACAAGTAGTCCTTCTCGCGTTTAAAAGAAATGAAGAAAAAACAGGATCACGGTCATGGAGCCTAGTCAAGTTAGAAAGCTAATCATAGCAGACCAGACACGATCGCCGCTGTCTCACACATCGGTACCACCTTTAGCAACGGATCGAGCATCGGCAGTTGCTCTAGCAAAGACAGCGACAACAGCTCAGTCTGATCCAGCCGAGGATTGGGCACCGACCGCGTCAGCGGATCAGGCTGACCTACCGGAGGATCGGGCATAGACACCGGCACCTGCTCCGACACCGGCACCAGGTCTACAAGGAGCACCATCTCCGGCAGCAGCAGTGACACTACCAGTTGCACCGGCACGGGCACCGTTAATGGCTTAGGCACCTGCACCAACACTTGCACTTGCATCTACTCTGGCCCGTGCAGCGGCAACCGAACGAGCAGTTGCACCGGCAATAGACTGGGCTGCAGTTCGCACTTCATATACAAAAGTCCTTACAAAAACCGACATGTCCAATATTGGTAAGCATTGGCCGCCCAAGTGCTTCGTTCTTTTTTCTTTTTTTGTGGGTGATTCCTTTTTCTTTCCATGTTGTTTCACATGATTCACTAAGTTGATCTAACTGTTTGTGTATGTCTTCTTGTTTGCAAACAGAGAATTCCTAGAGCAACGAGGGAGTCGTTCAACAATCCGGGCGACCGTGGCCTAGTTTCTCTTACCATACGCAGACTTGGTGTGAATGAACCTGCTCAATATACCGTAAGTACAAAGGATGGCCGCATGATGATTGATGCTAAAGGATGGTCAAGGTTCAAATCTAAATCATATCTTGCGGTAGGGGATGATGTCAAAATAGAACTTTCTCGGCAAGGAGAGCTGGTCCAAATCAACTTTGAAATTCTTTAGTAGTAGCACACAACTGCCGAACTGATCTATCCTCCGAGAGATTTTGATGTAATAATCTGTGATGGTGAAACAAGTGTCATGTGTGTATAAGTAGTACGACAGTATTATTTATCACATGGTATATCGTTGATAGAATTGCAACTCTGATTACTGGTTAGGAACTGTCGTTCGATTTCATTCCAACAGTTGCCGTGCTTTATTCAATTTTGTGTATTCACCTTGCGACATTATATAAAACTAGCATCGTACCGATCGCTTGCAATATGAAAAGCGCTGAGGTAGAACACATGGGCCCCAAACATGCAGGCCCACCGAACTATGGCCCAAAGTCCAGAATAGTGGGCCTGTCTGAGTATTATATTCTCAGTTGAACCCCCATAATGCCCGTGTGTTGCACGTAACATCAAGATGCGTTTGTATGAGTATTTTATCTTGTGAGAGAAAAGGATGAACGAGGGAAGGCCTTATTTGCAAATGTGGAGAGTATTGTGGGTACCTTTTTGACAAATGGCCATAGTTTCCTTCCTATCTGTCAGATATAAATCGGACGGCCTATATTGCAAGATGGCAGGCACACCATCATCACCAACACGTCTATGTTGTGTTAAAAAAACTATGTTTTTTATAATTATATATGTTATATGTATTCCCCTTGATTTTTCTTATGTATAAAGTTGTGATATAAAAGATTTTTATATTTCTTTACAGAGGAAGTATCTCTCTGTCAAAAATATATTTATGTGTAACTAGTTACTCTTGTCTTTCTACTTCCTTTCGTTGATATGTGGGGCATCCGGCAACGGGGTCCACGTGCCATATGCACCAAATTAGAGTGCACAACTGCTCGGTAGACACACCCCGGTCGTGGCGCCGCAGTAATGCCCAATGAGCCGTCAAATCACAAAACCCCCCACCTTTCCAGCTTTAGCAGTAAGCTGGACGGACGAAGCGGCAATATTTCATTGGGCCTGAATCCCCTTCTCCCTCGTCTGCTTGTTCAGAGAAAACCCCCTCTTGGCGATTGCATAGGTTTTTCTCATGGAGAACTAGGTATGAATTCTTCATCCATCCCCGATAAATGCAAGTCCCTTGGTCGTGGGTAATCCTAGGATGGCAGCCGGCGCCGTTGATGCATTTTTCTTCCTACTAAATCTAGTGTGTTTCATTTGCAGTGCCCAAAGTGCGAGGACCCTACAGGTTTCTGCGCGCTCGGCGAGACGCCATACTTGTTCCTTCTCATCCTAACACAGGATTTTAAAACACGCACAGTATGTTCCTAGAATGCTCTTTTCTATCCGGGAGGGTGGGGTTTTTTGAACATGCTGACGACTAATTTGGAAATTTGGATTGCTATATTTGGATAAAAGGTACTAGTGCGATGGTCAACATTGGCGTGAAGGAGGAAATTATTTCTAGATTTGGATAGGGAATACATTGTGTTCTCATATTATTTTTCCTACAGTGCATTACTTGCTCTGCCAGAACACATGTACTCAAGATGCTCGGCCTTGCCATAACTGAATATACTAGTTTAATGGTCACAGTGAAGGCAAGCCATGGATATAAGTTCCGAGTTGGGTTCATGAACCAAGAAGATCGCTGATTTTTTTATGGCCAAGCTTTGATAAACTTTCTCAAGTGTTACGGACTGAAAGTTGGCGCATGAATGTTGATGGAAATAGCAGAACCTGGTCTCGTCGTCACTTCGATCTTCCACCCCGACATCGTTCCAATTGTTCATCCTTGTTAGTTTTGTATCTGGTTCTTGCTTGCTGCCTCGATTACTTCTTAATCCACCTATTCTGTCTAACTAATCACAATTTCACTTTAGAAGTAGCAACGAATCTCTTACAAAGATGCTACTTCTAACTAATATTTTCTTATAATCGGTGGCACGTGTAGGTTTTTTCAGTGTTAAGCAGGCTGCTCGTTTGTTATTCTATAAGAACTCGACTATTACTGATGGCACTGAAGTAGATTAGGACGACATCCACAAGTTCCTACACTTTATTGATCGTCTTAAGGTCCTTGTGGGGCGTGTCAATGGTGGAAGGCCACGTGGGATATGTGTGCCACTGCTGCACTCGTTGAACAGGTCCAACTGTATCGAGAAACTTATGGTATGAGCTGTTTTACATTATATATGTTGTTCATAAACTATTGCTTATACATAGTTTTACTGATTGTGATCTTCTTGAAATGAAACTGCCGGTTATATTGTTCCTATACATATGCACCCACCATGGTCGGGTCGGACTTCGCTTGGTCACAACATGATGTTTATGTCGACCTACTCCATTCCCTTGGAGGTGAAAAGATACTTATTCATGGGTGGTCTCAAATAATGAAGGCCCGTCCATCTTGGAGAATAGGGCAGAAGATTATGTTCCTGTTTTCCATTGCTCTAAAGAGAATATCCTGTTTATTGACCACATTGCAAGATGAAGCCACTTTCAGAAGGTTGTGGATGCGCGGGGTGGCGCCTGGGCCTTGTCCTGGGGTTTGGCGGCCTCACCCTTTGTTAATTGTAGGCAAATTAGCACTGTTCGAGGTGTGCTTTGTACGGTTGAACCTGTATAAGTACTCATATTGCTTTCAGCTATGGTTGTTAAGTGCCCCTGCTGGTTTCAATTAAGGTTGTTAAGTACTCCTGCTGCTTTTACAGTCTGTCATGTTTCTTCAGTCATGTCTTCCTCCAGCCGCCAAAACCAAACCAGCGTCGGCGGGGCCGTCTGCTCCAGCCTCCCACGGCTGGCTGCGCCTCAGCGCACGCATCGCCGCCCCACCGTCTCGTAAATCGTTAACGCCGACGTACGAGGCCTTCCGTCGTCCTCCACGCGCTTTGGTGCACTCGCCGCGGCGCCGCCCTCTCGCGTTGTCAACATGGTCAACAAACAACAGGAATCGGCAGAAGTACGTGGAGAGGATGACAGCAGGGACCCACCATGTCAGCGTATGGAAAAATAAAATGTTTCCTCCTAGTGGTTTCTTGACATCTGGAACCCATGACATTGTGAGCATATATAGTCAATAGACAAGAGAACAACACAAGATCGGCTGACACCTGGGACGTAGCTGCTTGAGCAGTATTTTTTCTTTTTGTAATTGTTGAGACGGAGCACGGTTTCAACTGGGTCGTGTCCCGTCTAGCCCAGGCTTATATTTTATGTTCACCATATGACCAGCCCAGCTATTTTTTTCTTTGTGAAAATGAGCCCAGTTTATTTTTTCTGAAGAATACCCAATCGAGCCTACTTATTTTCCTACATACGATGGGCTGCAACTCTTTCAAGACGCTGCAAATCTTGAATGTAATATGAAATGGGTTGTAAATATAAAAATAGATGACAAATTGGCAATTACTTTATAATTTCTAAAAAAAATCACATTTTCAGATTCCTATTTCACTGGGCTTTAACCTAATTTAAATATATCTTCAAAGTACTTTAAATTTGGCTCGACATTTTGGTATTAAAAATAGTTTGGAACCCACAGAAATATGCGAAATTTTGTTTAAATATTTAACCCTCACCCTGGCCAACAAAAAAACGGACTACAATAAATTGCATAAGAAGTTGCAATGAGCTATATATATATTACTAAAAATAATAGGAAATGGTCTCACTTGTGGGCCTATTAAGTTGACGCGTATGCAAGATTCTTTTACTTATTATATACATCAACAAACGATTCTAGCTCCAGTGACCGTACGATGTCCATCCAATGGTCGTAGTGCTTCTTCATCCTCTGGTCTTCTTGCTCCGGCCGCCCAAAGCAGCCGGGCATGCCGCGTGCTCCTGCTTCCCGTCGCCGGATGTCATGCCGCGGAGGCCTCACCGCCCCCTACTACTCCCACCGCTGGCCAGGCCATCCGCCTCTACTCACCCACACCCCCTGTTATTCTGCGGCGACGGCAGCCTCACACCGCAGTCGAACCAGTGAACCCTCGTATTCCTCTCCATGTGGGCTTCCACTTCCGCGGCTTCCACGGCTCCGCGTCGTCCCCTTCCTAGGCCTCGCCGTCGTCCAGCGCCGTGGTGCTCTCGGCACGGCGTGGTCAACGTGGTCAAGGAACGACTTCCATCGAAAGAGTACTGTACGTGGAGAGGCTGACAGCTGGGTCCACGGCCGCAGCAAGGAAGTGCCTGCTTATTGCGCAGAAAATAATGAGTCCTCCACCTGACAGCAGGGACCCACCGGACGGGCCACAGTATTTCGCGAAAAAAATTGTTTCCCCCTTAACTGCTACGACCCACCAGCTACATCTTCGCACGCAAGGAAGTGCGTCCATATTACGGGCAAAAAAATGATTCGCCCCCTGACTGCTGGGACCCACCAGCTACATCTTCGCACGTAAGGAAGTGCCTGACAGTCGGGACCCACCTGGTCGAAGCGTATGTAGCGTTGTCATTCTGGTCGCGAACGTGTACGTACATACTGGTCGATCGGTCTGTCTGCAGGCTGCAGCGATGAACCGTGGCCGTGCAAGGAAGGGCACGTGTCGTAGTAGAGGCACGCACGTGTCGTTGTAGAGGCGCGCACGTAGCATGTACACGTACGTGCAGCGGCCAGGGTGCAAAAAAGAAAATACGGCCACGTACGTACATACGGGCGGGGTCTCGAACGCCTACTCGCGCATACATACGGCCAGGGCTCGTGTACATGGCTGGGTCGGAACGGAGAAACTGTGTCATCGTCGTGTTCATGGGGAGCCAACCGGCTGAGTCGGAACAGAATGCATCGTCGTGTTCATTGGGAGCCAACCGGCTTGGACGGAACAACCGATGGAAACAAGGCCTGGCGTATCATAGAACGAAGGAAACGGCCTTGTGTTCGACCGTCCACGGTCGAAACGGGATCCAGTTCATCGGGAGGGGTCTAATGTACCGCAAAATGGAGGAAACGGACTTCTGTTGGACCACCTACGGTTGAAACGGGGTCCTGTTGACCGGGAAGGGTGTGGCGTACTGCAAAACGGAGTAAGCGGACTTGTGTTGAGAGCTACGGTCAAAGCGGGGTCCTTTTCGCCGGGAGGGTGTGGCGTATCGCAAAACAGGACTCCACGGGATCTGCTTCATCTCCACCATCGACCTCCTCCAGCCTCCACGGGCTACTGTTCATCCACCGTCGACCTCCTCCAGCCTCCACCTGTGACTGTTCATCCACGGGCTCCTGTTCATCCAGCCTCCACCGCGCGCTCCTGTTCAGCCAGCCCTCTCCATGAGGTCCTGTTCAACCACCCCTCCATGGCTATTGTTCATCCAGCCCTCCACCGGATACTGTTCAACCGACCATCCACGGTGTCGTCCTGTTCATCCAGCCCTCCACGGGGTCCTGTTCATCCATCCCTCCACCGGCTCGATCGATCGGGGTCCTGTTCATCCAGCGGAAACGGCCTCTACTACCACGGGGCCCTGTTCATCCAACCCCCCACCGGGAACTGTTCATCTAAACCCCCCAACAACACTCACTGTTCATCAAGGGAAGGAGGCAGCAGGTTCGATTGGCTTCAGTTAGCAGCAGTAGCGAATGAAGGAATCGCTCGATCGGGTTTAGTTAACAGCTGTCGATTAATCGCTCTGGTTCAGTAACACGTAGCCTGCAGTGCAATCGCTCGGGTTCAGTAGGCGAACGCCTCGCTTGGGTTCAGTTAGAGCCCAACGCCTCGCACCCACGCGCGTACGTGTACAAGAGAAACACGCATCGCTCGGCCCCCGACCACCCACCGTACCGGGAATTCCTCGATATTTTCCATGCCCTCGCTTCTACCATAGTTTTTTCTGTCATGGATGGCCCAAAGAATGTCATGCAGCTGCGTCTCCGGCCCGCCCAGGACGAAAGCCCATTTTCTGTCATGATTTTTTCTCATAGAACTAGGAGCCCACCACATCTATTATGATACCGGGTTTTGTCACAATTATCATCATAGAAGTGTCATAAGTATGAAAGAAAAAAAATTCATTCGGCCCAAAATGTCATGGATGTGTCTTTTTTTTGTAGTGACGTGCATGCGCACACATCACGCCCTGACAGACACATACACAACCAGGTGATTCCCGCTCATGGGTTGGTGTCTTGTCGCGCCTGCATAAATTTGTGTTTATCTAACATTTTTTCCTATGTGAACTGACATGTGGGACCCACAAGGAACATGGTCAATTTAACTAGTCAACATGGTACCACGCAGACTATTTGGCCGGTCAACAGAGTGCAATCCGATGCTGAACGGTGAGCAAGTGACCTTATAATCACCGCAAAACATATATAGTGACCGTAATGAGCGTATTCTGAAGTTCGGTGACCGTATTACGCTTTTCTTTATGTAGGGCCTCCAAAACTACATCTCTACACGTTCTCGCATGTTACATCTAACAACTATGCAATACAGCACTACTACTACACTCTAACACAATAAATCATATGTGTTTTTAGTTTTACTAGATATCATATTGTTACTTAATTATTCAGTTTGCATACATTAGAATTGCCTTTGAAATGTATGGCCAGTATCATCTACCACGTGGGAAAATCCCTCCCTTTCCTGTTTAATAAGGTTTGTATCGATGGATCGTGCGAAACAACAAAACTATAGTACTATACAGTACAAGTGACAGTTCACGGGGCCGCCATGTCGTGTACTCCTCCGTCATAAGAGTGGAGCGCTCGCTTTCATAAATGTTCTAATCTCGTTCACCGACATATGGGACATGATGCTACCGGGTCCACGTGCCATACCAAAATACAGTGCAGAGCAGCAGGGGTGAAGCACCCCAGTCATGACGCCGGCGTAGTAATGAGCAATGAGGCATCAAATCACAAAGTTGCACCTTTCCCGTAGTTAAGTTGGAGGGATGAAGTAATAATGCTAATAAAAGAAGTTGGAGGGACAAAGCAACCATCATTTCACTCATTGCTGAATCCGCTTCTCCCTCATCTTCTTCAAGTTAACCGCGTGTTGCTTCTGACGTTATTCTGCCTCATGTGGGACAAGGATCGGCTTGGTAAAGCATGGACACGTGGGACCGCATGTTAGCAAACCGTCAGGCCAACGTCCTCTAAAAATAAAAACCTCCCCCGCCATCCGCGCGGAAAAATCACCTCCTTTTTACTAATCTTGATTCTATAATTTTTTAGATCAATATAATTGAGATTTGTATAGATAGCACACAGGAGCAAAACCAAGTGGTCCGGTTAAGGGCATCTAGAATTTTTAGCCAAATGTGAAAATAGCTTTTGGCATCGATGGGAACCATTGTGGACGGTGCTGCCAAAGCCAAAAAGATGGAACCGAAGCTCCCTGATTGATTGATTGAAGGAATAGAAAAATGCAACGTCTCTCCTCTTGCTCCCGTGCTTGGACGCATGTACAGTATAGAGCATAGAGTCTACTCCCCCGTCCCTTCTATCACAAATCACAAAACATTGAGGCGACAAATCACAAAGCACGGACGAAGCAACCATCATTTCACTCTTCGCTGACTCCGCTTCTCCATCGTCTTCTTCGAGAAACCACCTCACCGCACTAAGCTGGACGGACGACGCTATTGTGTACTAGTAGTACTAGTGCATTTACGCGTCCTTTGGTTCAACGGACTTCCTGGATGCAAATAAGGCGGTTGTCTCGGCTTGCAGGCGGCACTTGCAAACGACTTACCATGGTCTCCCTCAACGGAGTTCTCCGTCGAATGCACTTCGCCAAACCACAATGTTCGAGATATCGTCGACGTCACCGCAATGGGGAAGGAAGTCAAATAGTTACTACCTACATTTTTCTGTACACATGTCCAGTATATCAAAATTACAATTTGCAAAAGGCCACTAACACTAATCGAGACAAAATTGATGGGGTTTGCCTCGTACTAGCAACCAAGGACATTAATATACCCTTGCATGCATGCGGAAGTGAGAAGGTTGGTTTGCATGGCACTGCATTAATCAAGCAATGAGGAGTGAGATGGTTAGCTCTTTGGGCTTTGGAGAAAAAAATACGCATTAATTTACACGTCAAACAAGGATTTGTATCGATTTATCCCGCGAAGGAAAACCCCGCCTTTCTTTATTAACACTAGTATTCCTAGTACGTATGTACTTATCCTGTTTGGGTCTAGGCCTTGCATTGCCATACTTCGCCACACATTTTTGCCAAGCTTGCCTAAAGTTTTCAAAATGAAAAGGAGGTACACTTGCGCACGGTTGTTGTGGTCGCACCGCACCCTCACACAGTCGCTCCTGCATGCCACAAACCCAACCAAGGGAACGCACCCCTCACTGAAACGTGCTACCGCATGTGAACAAACCAAACTAGCCATCCTACCGCCGACCTATAATTTTCTTTCTTACAGTATATTTTATCAAACCGCATGTTGCGGAGGATCCGTACGGCCCGTGCGGTGGTCTGTTGCGGAAGACGAAGAGGTGAGGAAGAAGGGTTAGGAGACGTAGGATATTCATCCAACCGCCTGAAATGGTAGACTGGCCCAAATGATGAAAGTCAGGCGACTTGCATAACAATATATGTTTTTACACAGCAAAAGATCCCTAAAAACAACAACATCAAGAAAAACTATCACTGCTCGCGAAACAAGATGGCCTCGTCGTCTTTGGCTGTGGGCGTGAACCAGCCGTAGCTGTCGACATGTGTCTCCGCACCGTGGTTGTCCTCGGCCTCCAGCTACTCATTCACGCGGAGTGTGCGGGCGCTCTGCACAGACGAGATCACCGCCCGGTTCAAGTCGAGGACGTCCGTTCTGCCTGCAGGAGGGCCTCGACGGCAGCAGCATCCGCGTGCTCCGCGTCGATTTGAGCCTCCACCGCCCGGTTCAAGTCGAGGATGTCCGGTTCCGCCTACAGGAGGGCCTCGATGGCAGCGGCATCCGTGCGCTACGCGTCGAGTTGAGCCCCTACCGCCCGGTTCAAGTTGAGGACGTCCGGTTCCGCCTGCAGGAGGGCCTCGATGGCAGCGGCATCCGCGCGCTCCGCCTCAAGTTGATCCTCCGCAACCCGGTTCACATCCACGACATCCGGTTCCGCCTGCAGGAGAGCCTCGATGGCAGCGGCATGCGCGCGCTCCGTGTCGAGTTGAGCCTCTACCTCCCGGTCCTCCTTTAGTATCGCCAGGTTGAACCGTTGGTCTGCCTGCACCATGGGTGACCCGGACGCCGGCACGAAGTCAACGTCCATCATCTCATACCCATCGGGGGCCTTCAGCGCCGCGACCTCCGCCATGAACATTGGATCGGCTTCCTCCTCCTCGTAGCTTGGCTCCAGAGAACTTGGGGATTGGCCCGCCGCAAAGCGAGCTTGGGAACGGAGGTCTGTGGCGCCGACCGCCACCGTGATTTATGCGCGACGCTCCGGCGTCAGCATCTTGTAGTACGTGATCTTGCGGCGCACCATGGCTTTTCGACGAACTAGGGGACGCTTGATGCGGGCTAGGGGATCGAAAGGAGGGGGAATGGGCTAGAGAGGAGGTGTGGTTTTGGGGAAGTGGCTGGCGTAGGCCGCGCAGCGAAGGTTCTGGTGTGAATAGTGGTTCCGGTGACGACCGGTCAATCAGTTTTGACTGTACATCGCTCTTGTCGCGTTCGCGTTGCACCCCGGCACGCTGGACCCTCCACGTCGCTCACCGAGTGGAACGTGCTTCGTCTTGCGTTTTCGCTCACTTGTGGGACCTAGTTGAGAGTAAACCGACGTCCCTCCCCTTCCCCCGCCCGCGTCATTTATACTACCACTCCCTCTGTTTTATGCGGAGTAAATAAAAATAGAGGGAGAATACTACGGATGAGGATCCCCTGACGTGGCCGAACCCATTGAGTAACTGACATGCGGGGCCTAGCAAGCATTGGGTCCGCCTGTAAGTGAACGAAAAGGGAGGGTAAGGCAGGGACAGCTACGTCAGAGGATCCACTTCCACTAGTACTCCCTCCTTCCATCTATAGGGCCTAATGCATATATGTCATGCAACTTATACAAAGCATACGGTCAAATTCGTATGTGAAAGGAGCTTCCAATGATATAATTTTGACATTATATATCTCAAGTACTATTAATCTCTTCAATAGTCAATGGCGGTTTTGAAAAACGCATTAGAGCATGGTTAATAATACAGCCAGCCGATGGCTTTAAGGAACTGCCATGTCATCTATAGCCATCATCTATATGCACTCATACAGTAGTGTGGGCTATAAGGTTGGCTATTTTCCACAAAAAAATATAAGGTTGGCTAGTACCTTTTTTCCATCTCCTCGCTATCTCTTTCTTCATATTTATTGTATTTAACTAGGAATGCGTATATAGCTAGGCTCTTGCATGAGAGCTCACTCCCCTTACTTTTTCACATCTCTCTCCTCCACATAGGCCCTATATAAATGGAAGGAGGAGTACTATGAGCACTGCATACTCTACTACAGATGTTGTCAGTACTCCACTAGTACTATTGGACAGGTATCTTAAAAAAAAGTTACTATTGGACTGGCTATATGTGGCGAAATCCTAGTAGGAAGAGCATGCGCGAGAACAAGCACATTCACGTGGTTGAAAACAAATTGGAAACCATGTCTGTTTGAGTACAAATCTAGGAGTACGTACAAATCTAATAATATTGATTGGGCGTTGTTCAATGTTGATACTTTTTTCTGTAAGTTTGATCAAAGTAGAGATACTTTGGCTACACATAAAACTTATATGTAAACTAGAAAGGATTGGAGGGAGTATATTGTATGTTCAAGAGCGAAACAAATATTGAATACACTTTATATATGATTTGTGGCTTCTATGATCACCGGTTCAAAATTTTGAATCCGCCTTCAGTATCACACATGCACCCACTCGTTCTCTCTCGATTTCATCTCGAGGTCCAGAGATTGATTGAAATACGACTAGGGTGGGTATAATACGTTCGTTTCGCTTATGAACGTACAATGTACTGCCTCAGATCCCCACAGGACCCCCCCCCCCCCCCGCCGGTCATTTCTATCATAGAAACGGAGCAAACCTGTATCTCCTTGCACGACATGCAATTGATCTCTCAACATCAATCGATCTCGTCAAAGTGTGTCGGGGCATGAACCGAATGGGATGTCAAAACTAAGACGGGAAGCGACACGTAGTGGAGGCAAAGTGAAACTTTAAACGAACCGTTTGTTTGTATGCATGTCGGACAAATTACAACATTGGAAATACAAGCATGGTCTAGGCCCACATGCGAATGATACTCGACGGAATGTTCAAATGAGGCATGTGGGAGCGACATGCTCATCGTCGCTTTACACGGTCGGTTTCAGTGTGCCGAGGATGGCGTTACTGTTATGGCACGACCAGTAGATCAACACACGGCTCGTCGAGGATGCACAGGGTGCCGAAGTGCGCACGCGCCGCGATGCATCCGCGGAGTGGTGTAGCGTGGCCAACTGCATCCCCAGGACCTGAGACCATGCCGGGTCATCTTGATTTTTCAATGACATCTGGGGTTGCATGTGACCAAAGAGCATCTCCAACGTTGCCACGACCGCAGCTGACTACCCTGGCACACCAAAAACCCTCGTCCCTCACGCTGTCGCGTGGTGTGTTCCCAGCCAGCGCCAGCTGCCCGCATTCATGTCGTCCGTCCGTATGCCATCGTTAAGAGGCTCGGTGCCCGAGGAACCAACTCCGGCGACTTAATGACGCACCCGGAAGCTTGGCCTCACCGGAATGCGCTACTTAAAGCGGCAACGCCCAGCTTACCTCCACACCGTAGTGCATCGTCCTGCTACCTAGCACCACATGCGCCATAACCGCGAGCGTGAACGCTCTGCGGGAGAGCTTGTCTTCGGGGATGAAGCTCGAGGTCGCCGCTCGCGACGCAATAGCGGCATAGCCGGATGCGGACGCGACCGCACAAGCCGTGGCCATGCTGGAGGCCAACGACAGGAGCACCGTCAGCCACGCTTCCTACTTGACGTCGTCCAACGTCCGGCAGCGCCGAGGTCGGGGACTCCTTCGAGGATGAGTAGGGCATGGGAGGCGGCAGGGCATGGTGTGCCAACTGGCCGTTCCGTTTCCCATGTTCTACTCGTCCTCGCCGGAGACCGCACCTTCACTTCACGGGTTTTGAACCCCGCCCCCGTACATGGAGATCGCAAATGGAGGACGTCGGTCACCGCCGTAGAATAGGTTCAGGGTCGGGTTTCTTTTATTTTTCTGTCCTATAAAAGTTCCTAATGTAATAAAAATCTGTTGTGTTTGCATTAATCTCGGCCGGTGTATATGAACTTTCACAATAATATAGTATATTGTAGGAGTACTAGGAAGATGCCCGTGCGTTGCACAGAACATCAAGATCTTGTGGGAGAAAACGATGAATGAGGGAAGGCCTTATCTGCAATTGTGGAGAGGAGTGCGGTTAAATTGTCATAGTTTCCTTCCTATCCATTAGATATAGATCGGACGGCCTATGTTGCAGGATGGCAGGCACACCATCATCACCAACTCTGCTTTTTATTGAACCGAGAAAAATCTAACATGCGAAGTAAATAAACACATAGTCTACATACACAATTTATCTTAGGCACTCCAAAAGTACGTCCACTACACATTCACGCATTTCACATCTTTCTACATCTACGGGAACCTACAAAAGGGTTAATGTAAATTGCCTCTCTCTCCTCCCTGATTTTCATGGTGGTGGGCCCCTCCCTCCCCCCAATCTACAATCAACAGCTCACACGTTTCACATTACATTAATTACGTAACTAGGATTACGTAGGTGTAGCATTACTCATCCTAAAAAACCCAACTAAGCCAACATCCCAGCATATCGCACGGGAAAAGACCTGGACGTGCCGTTTTAGTCGGGATTACCGGATTACTAGTAGTAGTATCGATGGATCACGCGAAGCACCAAGTTTTTTTTTCTTTAGGGGGCGAAGCACCTAATTTAAAAGGGAAAAAAGCGGTACACTCACAACACCCCTGTCGCGGTCGCATTGCACCCCACACACGTTCGATCCTGCACACGGCTCACGCAAACGAAACGCGCTTCGGCTTGCCTCTTCACTGACACGTGGGACTGCACTTGGAGAAACCGACCATGCGCCAAACTCCCCCCGCCCACCGCTGAAAATCGCCCCCAGAAAAAATTCCTCCCACATCCCAAATTCAACCGCCTTAGGCCAACTAGCCAATAATATTCCCCAAACCCCCTCCCCGTCCCCTCCACTCCATTCGCTACGTCAAAGCCGCCCTCCCCGCAGCGCCGATACGTCGGCCCCGTGATTCATTGAGGGGATGCACGGCGATCCTCTTGCTCCCACAGTACGCTCTCGTAGACTGCCGTCCTCTAGCCGCGCCGCCACCGCTAGCGACGTTCTTGTGGAGGCGCACGGCGGTCAGCGCCGCCACCGCTGGCGACGTTCGTGTGGAGACGCATGGCAGTTAGCTTCTCCATGGTACGCGCATTCTAGACTGAGGCCCCGTGCATGTCGGTGTAGCGCTGAATGTTAGCTGATAGACGTTGTTAATCTCACTGTTTGCCGAAGTAGTTTACAGTCAATATGCTCTACTTAAGAAACTTCCTTGCCTTGTTCCGCACTCAATCTGCTTAGCTGAGATGGCATGCCAAGCCCGATTAGTTGCTAAAATATCCTGCCATATATTTATTGTGACGTAGATTGCCATGGTCTAGTAGCCAATCTGTTAGGTGAAATAGGTGTACACCGTTTTATACTCGATCTTTGTTGATGCGATGGCCTTCGATAGTGCGATGGCTGTGTGCTCAGCCTCATTGACTGTTGAAACAGCCTGCTATTATTTAGCACTCAAATATGTTTGCTGAATTAGCTTTACATATATCTCGTTACTTAGATCTGCTCGTCCAAATATCTTGCCATAGCTTTACATCGACCTAGTTATTTTTTTTCTAGACTTCATAAAAAAGCATATATGTTTTTCCTATAATATCTAGTAGAGGAACTAATTTGTATGTCTAACAGATGGACAGGACTTGGATAACTTCTGCTCGAAGATTCTCCGCTGCATATGTCGAGGAGATTGAAAACTTCATGAACTTTATCAGAGCTGAGTACGGTGGTCCGAAATCAGATGTGCTCTGCCCGTGTAGCAGTTGTATGAATTCAGTTACAAGAGACCGGTCAACTGTGCAAAATCATCTACATCTGTATGGGATGTCGCTCACATATACTAGGTGGGTTCATCATGGTGAAGCTGTGAACGTCAATGTTACTGACTACGTGCAAGCAGCAGATCACCATCTTGATCTGCCTAATGCTCAGGTGGAAGAGGAGGAGGAGGTGGTGGTGGCGGAGCCAGTGAGTTTGACCAACATTGAAACAATGCTACGAAATGCTCGTGCATTTTGTGAACTTTCACCTGCAGAAGAAAAACGGTGGGCCCGCATGTTGGAAAAATGCAACGTGGTTGTCACCCCAGGAAATAAGTTGTCAGTATTCTCAGCTATGGTCACCTTTCTTCAGGTGAATACATCTGAGTAGATGACCAATAAATCATTCGATGCAATGTTGGCTGCTTTTTGCAAATCTTTCCCAAATGCGTATGAGCTGCCACACACCTACAGTAAAATGAAGAATTTCCTTCGTGCAGTTGGAATTGGATATGATATGATCCATGTTTGTAAGAATAATTGTGTTCTGTTCCGGAAGGATTATGCCAACTTAAGTGAATGCCCGAAATGCAAATCATCAATATGGAAAGATGGCGATGCTATGAAGAGGATTCCTCGTAATGTTCTGAGACATTTTGCAATTACACCAAGATTGCAGAGGTTGTTTCATGATGCTGAAACAAGAGAGGATGTACTGTGGCATTCTAGGTACCAGGAGTACAGAGATCAAAATGTAACGAGCCATCCATCTCATGGTAGTGAGCGGCAAAGCTTCAATCAGAAACACAAAAAGTTTGCTGCTGACCCGAGAAACATTAGAATTGGCTTAGCTTCAGATGGATTTAACCCATTTGGCCACCAGAACGCCACGTATAGCATGTGGCCAGTGCTTGTTATCCCTTACAACATGCCTCCAAATCTCTAGACCAAAGAATCAAACTACATGATGGCCTTGCTCATCCCAGGTCCAAAAAGTCCTGGAAAGGATTTTGATTTATTCATGAAGCCTCTTGTGGAGGAACTTCAATAGCTATGGAGGGGTGTTCTCACTCGAGACATATATAGCAGCCCACCAGCTGATTTCTTTCTGTGTGGTGTTATAATTTGGTGCATCCATGATTATCCGGCTTTGGGCACTATGTTAGGGCGAACGACACATGGTTACAATGCATGTGTTCGCTGTGATAGAAATCATTGTCATCGCAATACTTAGCAAGATCTGTTACATTGACACCGCTGCTTCCTTGCCAAGGACAAGCCGCGTCCTACAAAATACCAAGACATGTGTTCAATGCAAAGCATGAAAACCGTGATGCGCCAAAGAGGCTCACCAACGATGAGTTGCAAGTAGAATTAGAGAAGGTCAGGGCATATTACACCGTGAAACCATCCCGTAATGGTAGCGGAAAAGGAAGCGTGTCAGCACAGAAGAGAGATTATTGTTTACCCGCAGGTCCAGTTTGTGGGACTTGGAGTATTGGAAAGATTTGGATCTGCGGCATAATCTTGATGTGATGCACATCGCGAAAAATATATTAGACAGCATTATCGGCACACTTCTTAATATTGAAGTAAAGACGAAAGTACGATTGATTTGACACACCTGAGTATTAGAAAGGATTTGCAGGTGCAAAATGAAGGTAAACCACGGGATATGGCACCACTGTATGCCTTGGACAAGGTAAAACAAAAGAATTTCAGTGAGATCCTCACACGTGACATTCCCACATGGATTTGCTTCCAACCCTGAAAGGAGAGTCATTGCAGATGGAAACAAGGTACAAGGGTTGAAAACTCATGACTGCCACGTCCTACTTCAAAGGGTTTTACATGTTATCCTTAGAGGATTGGGCCGTCCTGACTTATACAGAGCAGTTGCAGAGTTGGGACAATTCTTCAGGAACTCTGCAGTAGAAATATCAGGATAGATGCTTTGGAGCGTCTTAGAGACAAGATACCAACTATCCTATGCGACCTTGAGAAGATATCCTCCAGCCTTCTTTGATGTGATGGTGCATTTGACTGTTCATCAACCAAATGAGGCACAACTTAGAGGTCCAGTACAGTATGGCTGGATGTAACCTATTGAAAGGCGGCTAGGCACTTTCAAGGGCTATGTTAGAAATAGAGCTAGACCTGAGGGTTCCATTGCAGAGTCCTACATTGCTACAGAAGCGTTGACATTCTGCTCAAAATACATTGAAACATCTGATCAGCTTAGCAAAGAGGTGGGTGAAGACAATCCCGGGCTCAATGTTTTTGATTATTCTGTTCAAGTTACCAGGAAGAGTCGACAAGAGGACAAACCTAAAGATTTGGACAAAATGGTTTGGTATGTGTTGAATAACTGTCCTGAGATACTACCTTATATCAAGTAATTGCTAAGTACTGCAGCTTATACATCGTAATCTACTAAACTTGCAGCACATTCTTATATATTAAGATGTTTGACGCGATCACTATGTTGTGCAGCACCTACAGGAGTTACTGCCGCAAAATCCAAGAAACGTTGACAAACTGGTTATGGCAGGATTTGCGAAATGGTTCAAGAGCCATGTAAGCTTTTTAATTGCACTGTCAGTTTTTTTAATATATTGAGTACATAAGATGATCAGCTTGTCTATTTTCTAAACATAGGTTAAGAAGATGCAGGAGGATGGGCAGGCAATTGATGATGCCCTTTACGCACTAGCAATGGGTCTGAAAGTGCGTTATATCGACTAGAGGGGGGTGAATAGGCGATTTTTATGAATTCTTCACTGAAGAATTTGCGGGTGAGGAAATTCCTTAGCGAAGAACTACTAGCAGCGGAATAAGTACTGAAAAGTAAACATAACAGAACACAAGCATGGTCATCATGATGAAACGAAGACAAGCACAGAGTACAGAAAGCGTAAACATAGGATAGCACGGGATGAAGACAAACAGACTGAAGAAATTGAACTGAGGAAATTGAGAAAGTCTTCAGTCAAAGTCTTCAAACACAGATATGAACAAGCACACAACAACTATAATGAGGAAATGAAAGAGTTGAGGAAATAGAACCAGTAAGCTTGGTGAATACAATGATTTGGTAGACCAGTTCGAACTGCTATCTCAGTTGTACATCTGGTTGGAGCGGCTAGGTATTTAAACCTGAGGACACACAGTCCTCACCGTATTCTCCTTGAGCTATGGTCACACAGACCTCGCCCAATCACTCATGGTAAGTCTTCAGGTGACTTCCAAACCTTCACAGACTCGGTCACTCGGCGATCCACAATTCCTCTTGGATGCTCTAGACCATGACGCCTAACCGTCTGGAAGAAGCACAGTCTTCAAAGGTAAAAAGCATCAGATCCAACACAGGATCAATCTCTTTAGTGATGCTCAATCACTTTGGGTTTGTAGGTGTTTGGGTTTGGGTTTTCCTCACTCGATGATTTTCGCTCAAAGTCCTTGAAGGATGGGATGCTCTGAAATGACAAGTATCAGTTTCTCTCGGAGCAGCCGACCAGCTAGTGGTTGTAGGGGGCGGCTATTTATAGCCTAGGGAGTAGTCCGACATGATATGACATAAATGCCCTTCAATGATATGACTATTAGGAGGGTGATTATTTTGGGACAGCCGGCGCGTAGCACAACAACGGTCGGATATTTGAGGCTCAAATTCCTCAGGGCTATCATGTTCCTCACTGTGTAGGCAATCCGCACTGGCGAATTCCTAACTCCTCACCGTAACAAATTCTCGAGAGACGTAAGAACTTCGCCTCTATCACTGAAAAAATGACTGAACTGTATGAGATTTCCAATGGCTTCACTCGAAGGGATTGGTAGGTGTAGGATTTTGAGTTGAGCATCACATGGAAATTTTTCCTTAGTATTTCCTCGACCCCCTTTAACAGTACGGTGTTTCCTATGACTCAAGAAATAGAAAATGAAACTACGAAAACAAAGTCTTCACGCTACATGTTCCTCGAATGAATGTCAAATCTTCAAGGTCACACCAATTTCTTCACTTTCAAAGTCTTCAGAAAGTCTTCAGAAATCCAAAGTCATCAATTGAAGAACTTAATTTTTAGGGGTCGAATTTCTCTGTAAATATCAAACTCCTTGTAGACTTATAGACCTGTGTACACTCATAAACACATTACACCCTTAACCTATAAGTCTTCAATACACCAAAATCACTAAGGGGCACTAGATGCACTTACAGGGTCCTGATACTCGGGTAAGACATTATGAATCTTCCGTTGTTGGAGATGTGCGCTACAACACCCTTGCACGCGACGAAGGCAGGAAGACACAAAACAGTGCCATCATGAGCACGGATACGTATGGCAGAGTGATAACTAAAATGTATGCTAACATAACAGACAGTGTTCAATTGCAATATATCTCCAGTTTCGAGGATCATCGGTGTGTGGTTCTGTTGTGTTGTTGTTGGTATAACCTATTTTCCAGGATCACAAAACCCAGAGCTGATGATTGTTTCAAATCCATCAATGTTAAGGCAGCGTACCAGACCAACGAGCCTTTTATTTTGGCAAATCAAGCAACACAGATATTTTTCTTGGAAGACACATTTGCACATAGCGATGACTGGAGAGTATTGCAAAGGTTTGAGCAGAGGAATTCGTTTAATGAAGTTGCCCAACAAGATGATGCTTATACCGCTCCTGATGTACAAGATTCCACAGATGTTCCTAATATCTTTGAGAACCGTCACGTCAATGATGCTGGCGAAAAGGTTGCCTGCAAGCTGTGGACATACAAGAGTTGATCAAGAAGAAGCCAACGTTCGAGGACACTGAGGATGAAGAAGAAGATGACACTATGGGGAATTACGATTCAGACTGATACACATGGCTAAGAAGTTACGCTGCTGCTGTGAATGATGATTAGATTGCTTTTGTCGTATTTGCCTGTCAGAAGACATTTTTTTATCTACTATGTGAAATTGTGTTTGCTATGACAACTGAAACCTGATGAACGTGTTGTTTAGTATTTTGCTGTGAGAACATCGCTTGTTATGTATGTTGATTTGTGTTTGGTGATTGTATGACAAGTAAAACATGATGACATTGTTGTTTAGTTGTACTCATATTTGGCTGTGAAACTTGAATTTGATGACATATTTTGCTGTTGGACTGCAATTTGCTCGACATCTTCGAATGGCAACAAAGCTGACCTGACAGGGCCTCTGCTAATTTATTTATTTATTACCAAAAGGGCCTCTGCTATTTATTTATTTATGACCAAAATGGGATACACCTCGATTTCCGTTAATAGAAATCATTAGATGTTCACAACACTACACTCAACCTATTACACATGTTCCATTCATTACTAGTTTCAGCAAAGTGCTCGTGTCATAGCCACTGAATACATCACGAGTGCTACATACACTGCAAATAAAGAGACAATCATCCTACAAAGCACATCGATTTTTCTCATTATCTTCACAAGCTCTTTCATATCCTCATTGTTGTCAAGGCCGTTCAACAGCTCTTGCTTGGCCATGATCAGAGGAACTGCATCTTTAACCTTCTCGCTCGTGATCTTCCTCTTCTCACAATACTTCAGCCATTTGTCCAACACCCCAACCTGCTGGTATTGGGATTCTCGCTAACCAAATAATTAGCGTAGTTGCATTCCCCACATTAGCAACTTCCCGTAATTATAAATCACACTAATCTTCCCTTTTCTACACGAATCAAATTGGAAGATCATCAACCAAACTATTAAAAAATCAGCAACCAAAGCAGCAGAACAACACTTAAACATATTATTACCCCATGATTTGGGCATTTGTAGAATACTCGGCCAGGGTTGAGGATTGTGGTTGAGACGCGACGGATGACTCTGCAGTGATTTGCAGCAGTGGCACCACAATTAACGGCAAGGTTGCGATGAGCAACCGCCACGGTGCGTGTGTGTCACGGAGTGTGATGAGACCCACAGCGATGGTACGGTGGCGACTTGGCGATATCCGGTTGTTGCCTCAATGAAGAGCAAGTGGACAAGCAGCCAGCGGACATGGTTGTTTGCGGATGTAGCTTCGATGCTAGGCAGAGTAATTAGAGAAGAGGAGAAGCGAACGTTGGATATGTGAGTTTCATTACTTGCAGAGTAGCATAGCACCATATATAGTGATAGTCTATGTTTGGATTCAAACCAGCTTTAGGAGCATGTCTCTCTTTTTTTCTAAAACTCAGCAACGTCTCTTTACTAGTACACTAGCTTGTTTTGTACGCCTTCTCAAGTCTATGATATTCTTTTTCATTTTTGCAAGGAAGGAATGAGCAAAACTGAGATTTCCTCGGACTCGAACCCAAGGCCTCTCGGTTGAGAACCAAGGGTGCTAGTCACTTATGTGGCGAACATTCCCTGGGAGGAGGACGGTAGACGAGCGCATTTTCCTCACAGTTTTAGTTGCAACGCAAGATCGAACGGTCGCAGTTTCGGGAATGTTACCAGGCGAACGAGCCCAGTTTTTCTTTTCTTCCTATATATAAAAAAGTATGCTACTTGGTGTCCTCTTAGTCAACAAACGACAGCTAACCTTGACAATTGATTGACATTCAACGCCTGTCGTGTTTCTTCGCCTCTTCTTCCTCCAGCCGCCAAAGCCAAACCAGCGCCGGTGGGACCGCTGCTCCGCCTCCCACGGCCGGGTCTGTGCTGCTGCACGATTGTGGCCACATCGCACCTAAAAACTCGCATCTTCCCTGGCTCCTGTTCGCTCCGTCCGAGGCCTCACCATCGCCCTCCGCTTTGGTTCGCTGGCCACAAGGCTGTTTCTCCTGTTGTCAACATGGTCAACAACCGAGAGGAATAAGGAGATGACTGCATGGTGAGGATGATGAGGGACCCAAAGAAGGCACGCAGTAATTTTGTTTTTTCGTGACGGAGAACGGAGAAGGGTATCAACTCGGTTAAAGGGAGCTGTGGTCTGCCTAGCCTGTGCTTTGATTTCATATGTTTAGCACATGACCAGCTCAGTTTGTTTTTTTTCCTTTCTGAAAATGACTAGCCCAACTTTTTTTGCAGAATAACCAACGTAGGCCTACTTGCTTTTCTACGCCTTGCTGGGCCGGAAATCTTTCAAGACGAGGATGGATGCATTTTGCCCAGAAATTGGGCTATAAGTAATAAGAAATGGGTTGTAAAATGAAAAAAATACAACAAATAGGAAATTAGTTCCAAAATACTTTTTTCTTTCGGTTTTGATATTTTAAATTTCATTGTATTTGTGCGGGTAAAATTTCATTGGATTTAAATTAAGGTATGTTTAGTTTTTAAATTAATTTGAATCTGGCTAGAAATTTCGGGCTATATGTTGTTTGGGACAGATTTGGAGGCTGACTTGTGGGTCTACTAGGTTGACGCATATGAAAGGCTTTGTCAACTTAGTCCACAAACGATTCTAGCAGCAGTGACCGTTGGATGTTAGTCCAACGGCCGTGCTGCTTCTTCAATATCTGATCTTCTTGCTCCAGCCGCCCAAACCAGCGCCATGGGTACTCGCTCGCTCCCACCTCCTCGTGGGTCAAGCTGTGCTACCGCACAAGCCGTGCCGCCTCACCCAACTTAATTGCTGGCCAGGTCATTCCTCTACTAACCCACACTTCTTGTTATTTTCCAAATGACAAAGAAATGGACCAAGAAACCCTCATACTCCCCACCGCTGGGCAACCACCGCCAAGTCTTCCCTGCCCGTGTTGTTCCCTTCCTAGGCCTCGCAGCCGTCCACCGCCTCGGTGCTCTCGGCGCAAGCGTGGTCAACGAACCACATCCATCGGATGTGGATCAGACGTGGAAAGGCCGACACTTGGTCCACGACCGCATTATAAGGAAATGCCTCCTTATTATGCGCAAAATAATGATTCCTCCACTGACATCCGGGACCCACCGAAGGGCCTATGTATTTCATGAAAAAGTTCTCACCGATGTGTCGGACCCACCAGCTATATCTTCGCACGCAAGGAAGTGCCTCCTTATTACACACAAAAATGAATACTCCCCCTGCTAGCTGGGACCCACCATAGTGGGAGGTTGACTTGTGGGCCTACTAAGATGACGGGGACGGAGGGCTTTGTCAACTTAGTAAATATGAACAATTCTAGCTCTAGTGACCGTATGATGTCCATCCAACGGCCGTAGTGCTTCTTCAACCTCTGGTCTTCTTGCTCCAGCCGCCCAAACAAGCGTTGGTCGTGCCGCCAGCCTCCTGCCTCCCGTGTCCGGTCAGGCCGCCACCGCTGGCCATGTCATCCTCTATACTCACTCACACCTCCTGTTATTCTTCGGCGACGGCAACCTCACACCGCAGCAAGCAGCCAACCCACGCATCGCCCTCCGCGGGCATCCATCGGCGATCTTCCTCGACTCCGCCGTCCCCTTCCTAGGCTCGCCGCCATCCACCGCCTCGGTGCTTCTCGGCGCCAAGCGTGGTCAATGTGGTCAATGAACGACTTCCATCGAAGAGTATTGTATGTCGAGAGGTCGACACTGGGTCCACGGTCGCAGCAAGGAAGTGCCTCCTTATTACGCAGAAAATAATGATTCCTCCATCCGACAAATAGGGACCCACCGGACGGGCCATCGATTTCACTTAAAAACATCTCCCCGACCGCTGGGACCCACCAGCTACATCTTCGCACGCAAGGAAGTGCATCCATATTACGGGAAAAATGATTCGCTTCGACCGCTGGGACCCACCAGCTACATCTTCGCACGCAAGGAAGTGCTCGATACCGGACCCACCCGGTCGGCGCACGTAGCGTTATCATTCTGGTCGCGAACGTGTACGTACATACTGGTCGATCGGTCTGTCTGCAGGCCGAAGCGATGAACCGTGCCCGTGTAAGGAAGGGCACGTGTCGTAGTCGAGGCGCGCATGTAGCATGTACACGTACCTACAGCGGCCAGCGTCCAAGAAAGTAAATACGGCCACGTACATACATACGGGCGGGGTCTACTCACGCATACGTACTGCCAGGGCTCATGTACAAGGCTGTGGCTGGGCCGAAACGGAGAAATTGCGTCGTCGTGTTCATGGGGAGGCAACGAAATGCGTCGTGTTCATCGAGAGGCAACAGAACGCGTGCTATTCATCGGGAGCCAACCGGCTTGGACGGAACAGCCGATGGAAACGAGGCCTCACGTACCGCAGAACGGAGGAAACGGCCTTGTGTTCGACCAGCCATGGTGGAAACAGGATCCTTTTCATCGGGAGGGGTCTGGCGTACCGCAAAACGGAGGAAACGGACCTCCTATGGTCGAAACAGGGTCCTGTCGATTGAGAGGGGTGTGGCGTACCGCAAAACGGAGGAAACGGACTTGTGTTGGAGTGCTACAGTCGAAACGGGGGTCCTATTCATCGGGAGAGGTGTGGCGTACCGCAAAACGGGACTCCACGGGATACTGTTCATCTCCACCGTCGACCTCCTCCAGCCTCCACCTGCGACTGTTCATCCACCGTCGACCTCCTCCACCTCCACCGCGATCGCTCATCCATGGGCTCCTGCTCATCCAGCCTCCACCGCCCGCTCCTCCACCGGCTACTGTTCAACCAGCCCTCTCCATGGGGTCCTGTGAAACCACCCCTCCATGGGCTACTCTTCATCCAGCCCTCCACCGGCTACTGTTCAACCATCCCTACACCGGCTACTGTTCAACCAGCCCTCCACGGGGTCATGTTCATCTAGCCCTCCACGGGGTCCTGTTCATCCACCGGCTCGAGCGATCGGGGTACTGTTCATCCACCGGCAACGGCCTCTACTACCACGGGGTCCTGTTCATCTAACCCCCCATCGGGAATTGTTCATCCAACCCCCCTCAACAACGCTCACTGCTCATCAAGGGAAGGAGGTAGCAGTGTTCGATCGGCTTCAGTTAGCAGCACTAGTGAAGGAATCACTCGGGTTCAATTAATAGCAAGGGGATCGACCGATCGCTCGGGTTTAGTAACGCGTAGCCTGTAGTGCAATCGCCCGGGTTCAGTTAGATCCCAACGCCTTGCTCGGTTTCAGTTAGAGCGCAACCCCTCGCACACACACGCGTAAGTACGAGAGAAACGTGCATCACTCGGCCCCCGACCACCCACCTTAACCGGGAACTCCCCCGATATTTTCCTCGCCCTCGCTTCTACCACGGTTTTCTCCATCATGGACGGCCCAAAGAATGTCATGTTGCTACATCTCCGGCCCACCCAAGACAAAAAGCCCATTTTCTGTCATGATTTTTTGTCATAGAAGTAGGAGCCCAACACATCTATGATGATACCGGGTTTTGTCACTATTGGCATTCTAGGAACGGGGGTCCTAGACTTGCCTGCCTGGGGCCCACGGAGTGGCTCCACTAGTGGCCTGGTACGACCCATCTTCATCAGCAAACACTCAAGACCCTCGCAAGGCAGACGACACAAGACCTCCTTAGGGGCAGCCTCCCTAGGCAGGCTCGCGAGGAGCGAATAGATCAAGGCAAGGGGCACCTCACGAGATTCCCGTGACGTGAGCCATGACGACCAAGGTCAGGCTGGCGCCAGTCAGGCACCAGCGGGCGCAAATTACCCGTTTCTCTTTGGTGCTAAAGGAGCAACCACAGGCGAGGAGTCCCGAGGCCTCAGGCAAAGGTTTCCATATCGGTGCAACGAGACCAAGACCAGCAGGACGGCAGGACGGAGGTCATCGCGGAGCCCACGACAGCGTCACCACCAGAGCCTTTGGCAGGCGAAGACCACCTTTTGTCAGGATAGCTTGTACTAGCTGCCCCCCCCTTCATATTGGCCGTTGTGGGATCCCTTCCCACCTAATATTTGGGAAGAGGACCAGGGCCTCTATAAATAGGACTAACCACCACCGTAGGGGGCAACTCATCTGGGATCGGAGCCATTCCATCCTTAGCCACCACCAAAGCTCACCGAGCACAAGAACACCTCTCCTCAGGAGGCTGTTCTTCCCTTGTACTTGTTCATCCTCAGCCTACAAAGCAATCCACCACACCACACTGGAGTAGGGTATTACACCGCATCGGTGGCCCGAACCAGTATAAACTCTCGTGTCCCTTGTTCTTCGGGTTCGACGTGCTGAGCTTTGAGATCATGGTGAGCGAGCGAGCTAGGGCGAGGGAGAGATCTTTGTGCACACCCCAGAGTCCGAACCTTAAGGGTTTTGCCGGAACCCGTAATCCGACATTTGGCGCGTCAGGTAGGGGTGCGCCGAAGCTTTCCTTCCATCGATCCACGCTCCACCGCTCCACCACGTCCATGGAAGACGCACGTCGAGCCCGCACCAAGCATCGGGCCGCCCTCGTAGCTCGCGTCGCTCAGACAGCTCCTGTCGGCGGGCTTCCCCGTCGTTCTCCATCACCCGCCACCAACGCCGCCACTAGCCCGGCGGGAAATGAGCAGCAGGCGTCCTTGTTGCACCCCTCTGTGCGGCAGGACGGCCGCACCGCCACTCCTTCGCTAACTCCGGCCGGTTCATCGTCTCACGCTCGTCGTGCGCCCATGGACGCACAGGCCACGCTGCTCATGGCATGCGAGCTCCTGCGCTACCGCCAGGTCGACGACCTCTACGAGGACTGGTTGGACCACATCGCCGAGCTCGTCAGCGCCACTGGGGGCTCTCCCACACCGTCCATCTCGCTGCCTCGCCCCCCGCCAGCCGCGGGCGACGTAGCTCACAGAGCGCCTCCGCCACCTCCGCACCAAGACGACGCCTTGGCACCAAGACGCGCGGCCCCTCGGCGCGACCCGCCTCGCCGGGCGCCCGCGCATGAAGAAGGAAGCTGCCATGAGGTTCCCCGACCAAGAGAAGGTGCTCCTGCGCTCCCGACGCCGCCACGTTAAGACCGCGTGCCGCCTGCAGCAGCGGTACGCGGGCACCAAGACCAAGCTCCCCCTCCGCGGCGGGCGCCGGTAAGTACAGCAGGCTGTCGTGCCTTCACCCAAAGCTGCATAGCGTCGTTTGGCCAGGGAAGTTCAAGCCAGACATGCCTCCATGCTACGACGGCACCCCCGAGCCTGTGGAGTTCCTGCAGCTCTACGAGCTACGCATCGAGGCGGCCAACAGCGACGAGAAAGTCATGGCGAACTGGTTTCCCATGGCTCTCGAAGATGGTGCTCGCTCGTGGCTCCTAAACCATGTGCGGTGCCCCCCTCCACATTTTACTCCTCCGGTCATAGCGTCGTAGTGCTTAGGCGAAGCCCTGCGCGGATCACATCACCATCACCATGTTGTCGTGCTGACGAAACTCTCCCTCGACATTTGCTGGATCAAGAGTTCGAGGGACGTCGTCGAGCTGAACGTGTGCTGAACTCGGAGGTGCCGTACGTTTGGTACTTGATTGGTTGTATCGTGAAGACATTCGACTACATCAACCGTGTTAAACTAACGCTTCCTCTTTCGGTCTATGAGGGTACGTGGACACACTATCCTCCTCTCGTTGCTATGCATCTCCTAGATAGATCTTGCGTGATCATAGGAATTTTTTTGAAATTACATGCTACATTCCCCAACAAAAAGCAGCAGCCACAGATCACGTTTTTTATTTCTTATGAATTTGGCAAGCAGAGGAACCAATTACAAAAATTGATGGTGTGTGAAGTTTTGCATGTTATGAAATTCTGAAATCTGAATGGTTGTATGCCTTTTTCAGATCGAACCTCGGATTCGCACCAGATCGATGCCTTCATCTATGCTTGTATCTTGTATGCTTTTTTCAGTTCAGTTTGTAAGGTTTTTTCAGCTCACATTGTAGCTTCTTTTCAGTTCAATGGATTCCAAAAAAAGGAAAAACTGCGTCTGGGTGATGAGTCAACTTCCTGTACTGCTGTGCGATGAGCACTGGAGGACGCCGACTACCGGCGCCACTGCTTCCCGACCTCTCGCTTGCCGTGCGACCCGTCCCCTCCTAGGACCCCACCACGGTCGTCTGTCTACCCACTTCCCCGGTGAGCCCATGCTCTTCTGCTCTTGACGCTTGGGCCACCTGCACTTCTTTTCTCAGTTCTAAAATTCCAAAAGCATCAGTACTATGTATCACGATACACCATGTTACTTCTGCAAATTTCTCTTCTGCTTGTATGTCCAAAATTGTACAATTGCTGCTTTTGATGTTTTAGTGCAGAGGAGGCTTAAAAATCATGTTTCTCTAGTTGAAAATTTTGATGCAATGTAGGTGCTTGTTAGGAGTCGGACACGAGCTAGTCCACCAGGGGTGCTGGCAGCCGCCCAAGTGGACTGTTGACACCAGTACGAGTAGAATCGTGGGTTGCGACCACCAACTTCACCAAGCGCTGCACATCTCTCCAAGTCAAGCACACGAAATAGGGAGAACACCAACGCCTTTGCTTTGCACATTGCTTGCTCATGCATGATTACTGATGGATGCAGCAAACGTTTTATTAGTTTGATCTTCTGCAAGACTCAATTTTGTCTCAGTTTTCATGAATGCTAGCCAACAATACATCCAACATTCTTGCAGATTTGCGTCCAGCACACGAGCTACATGCTCGATGGTTGCACACTGCCACCATGGACATGCACACTGCCGCCCGAACACGGCGCCGGCCAGCCTTCTCCCAGTGCTCCTCCAGCAGGCCTCTCCCTGAGCGCGTGGCCGCCCGGCCTCCTCGCCACCGCGCCGCTGGCCGGTCTTCTCCCCAGGCGCGCCTCTGCTCGGTCTTCTCCTCGAGCGTGCTGCCGCTCGGCCCTCTCCCCATCACCGGCAACATCTTCATTATGCTCTGGCCACCTCCCTCCCTCCAACCACCATGGCTCCAACCTCCCGCATCTCGCACTACCCCCATGTCCCCCAACTCCCGCACCACAACGCCATCTCCTCCCGGTGGGGCTCAATCACCGGAGCGCCCAGTCCGTTCACAACCACCACTCCAGGCCGTTTAACGCCACCACCCGAAGCGGTTCAGCACCTGGTGTGACTCTGTGCTAGGGAACAATGAGGTTCAAGTTTGGCTAGCAAAAAAATATTTGTGTCAGTTCAATATAAAAAGTGAAGAGGTAATAGCACCCCAGGTCCCTGAACTTGCATGTCAGGTAATGGTTTAGTCCTTGTAGTTGAAAAAGCTGATTATTTCATCCCTGAACTTGCATTGGATGTGCAAATTCAGTCCACAGCCAATCACAGCTCGACAATTGGATGCCAAGTGGCCGGGCTGGTCAGCACGTTGCATTTTACACTTAGCCCCCTGCCTTCTTGCCGTATCAACCCGCACTACACCACAATGTGAGACCTGTGTTGGTATATTCGTTGGAATATTCTACTTTGTCGGCAGCTCACCCTCCACTCACCTCTCTGCTCCCTCGCTTTCTTCCCTTGCTCCAGCTCGTCGCCGCCGTGCAGCTCGCCGCTGCCGCCAGCTCGCCGCCATGGTTTCTTGGAGTGAAGGTTCCAGCTCCTTGTTTGATGGCTACTCTGTCACAAGTGAGGTCAGTAGATCTACTATGACTCTGACAGTTAGGGTCAGGGCAAGAAGGGGGAATTTTGCTGACTATATTGTGTTGTAGGCTCCTGCTCCTGCCACTGTTTCTTGCTCTGAGTGGACAGGACTTGCTCCAGATCTTGCAGCTAGATGTGAACACCAGTGTGTCTGTGAGAAGCTTGTTTCCTTTGAATCAGTTGATAGTGGAAGGAGGTATCTAGCTTGTGCACAAAAGGTTAGTAGATCTATAGTTCAATCAAGCTTGGAATGTGCCATCTCACTGTGAGCTGTATAAGATTATGGCATGTAACTTTGAATGTCAACAGCATCTTGTTTGTGAATTTAACTGAATTGTTTACAGTTAACAGCATCTTCTTTGTGTACTTAGCTGAATTTAGGTGAACTAACTTAACTGAACTTAACTGAACTTAACTGAACTTAACTGAATTTAACTGAATTTAACTGACTTAACTGAACTTAACTAACTTAACTTAACTGAACTGAACTGAACTAAAATTTTCAGTTAACAGCATCTTGTTTCTGTAGTTAACTATGAACTAACTGAACTTAATTGAACTTAACTGAACTTAAGAGCATAGTGTTGGTGAATTTAACTGAACCCAAACTTTCTCATGTATGTAAAGTTGTGTTCTTTCTTATTTTGTAGGAAATACCAAAATGCAACTTTGTGGAGTGGATTGACCCTGAATGGCCCGCCACTCTGAAGATGAGTTTATCTAGGGTTTGGGGCATGTATGATGATGAGAACAAGCTAATGCTCAGGGAAAGTGGTGTTCTTGCTGAAGAAAATTTTAGGGTTGTGAAAGAGAAGGAAAAGATGGAAAATGATATGAGATTTTTTAAACTAGAGTTTGCTAAGATGGTGGCTGACAAGGAGCAGGCAATTACTGAGTTGGGCAATGCAAGAATTGTTGTTTCTGACCTAAAGGAAGAGCTTGAGAAGAACAAGCTGTCTGATAAATCTAGCACTAGCATTCATTAGGTTGTTAGGGCTAAGGCAGAGAAAGAGAGGGATGAGATGAAGCAAAAGATGGAGAAGATGAAGGAAGAGATGGACAAAGTGGTGTCACAAAGGGATGAGCTGAAGAAGGAGAAGAAGAAACTAGAGTACATGATTGGTGATTTGTTCAGGCACAAGGAGGAGACCAAGAGCAAGATAAGGAGGGTGAAGGAGATCTTAGATGAATTTGAGTAATTCATTGTTGGTGTAATGCTGCCTTAAGTTGGAGCAATTAATTAGTTGTACTCCTTTAGTGAACTTGGTTGATTTGTATGCCACTATTATGTAATGCGCTGGATTTGTATGACTGCTTTTAGTTAACTTAATTTGTATGACTGCCCAAGTTATGTTGTAGCAAAGTGTTATTAGATAACAGAATTTTTGACAGTGTAACTGAAGATTCAGTAAACTGAATTTCAAGTTCATTGAAGATTCAGTTCATTGCAAATTCAGTTAACTCAATTTGTCTCTCTTTGCATGTCCGGTAAACTGTAGATGAGTTTAACTGAATATGAGCTAATTAACTGTTATTTGTTTCAGTTAACTGAATGTGTTTAACTGAAGATGAGTTTAATTGAAGATAACTCTAAGATAACCTAAGATCCACTTAGCTGCATGTTTATTTACTAAAGGTTGAGCTAATTTAATCTTCAGTTATCTGAATAACCTAAGATTCAGTGACTTAACTGAAGTGTAGTTATCTAAATTTGTTTCAGATAACTAAACAGAGATAAACCTACTGTACTAAATTCATGTTCAGCAGCAGCAACATGTTAAGATTAGTAGTATAGCATCTCATCTGTACAGCAGCAATGCAAACACAGCAGCAGCAACAGCAGCAGCAGCATGGCAACATTAGCAGCATGGCAAACACAGCAGCAGCAGCATTGTAACCAAAATTAACACAACAAGATAGCAAGCATAACAACATTGCAGCATAGCATCATTTGATCATCATAGCATAAGTTCACCAAACATTGCAGCAGTTCCCACAGCTGATTACAAATAACTTATGTGCTGAACTTATATGCGGCACACCTAACTTAACTAAACGCAAAATAGCACTAACTTATATGCTGAACTTATAAGCAGCATACCTAACTACTTCACCTTCTTCTTCAGTCCTTCTTCAGTCGTTCTTCACATCTTCAGTCGCTTGAGACGCTCGGAGCAGCGCACCTCCACTGCAGAAGATCTCTTGTTGCTGATCCTTGCCGGCTCCAGCACTGCGTCCTGCGCTGCCTCCTCTTCCACCAGCTCCTGCTTGACGATGTCTGGCACGTCTGGAAGCAGGTCCACTTCGATTGGACGAGCCCTGTGACCACCCTCCCTGGCGTCGACGGGCACCACCATCTAGATCTCCCGCTCGTCGTCAGACAGGACGACGACCTCTATCTCCTCCTCGTCAGAAGAGCCAGCGTCCCCCTGTAGCCAGAGTCATTGTCGGAGTCGAACTTGCAGTACTCGGAGTCATCATCGTCTGAGGACTCCGCGTCGGAGATGTCGTCGTGGACGAGCAGCTCGGGCTGGAATCTGTCCCAGTACGCGGTGTTCACTGGTGCGGGGATGGCCAGGATGACGTCGCGCACGCTCTGCGCCCTGGACGCGATGCGGAAGGGATCCTGTTGCTGCGAGGGCGTGGTGGTGGATCGATACATCCACCACCTCGCGCGCTGCCGCGGGTCGTTGGAGCGAGTCTCCAGCATTGCGAAGCGGAGGATGAGCGAAGGCGCAACCCCCGGCCCGGGAGGCATTGCCCGCCGCTTCTCGTCGTCGGTCATGATCTTGATGAGGCCGCGGGTGTGGTGGCGCATCATCCCGATGTTGGGGAACTAGCGCGCGATCTCCCTTAGATCCGCGGGTGCCGCCTGGTCGTCGCCGGCCAGATCCTCGATCACCCGCTGCCACCCTGGGTTGTTGTCCATGGTGTCGGTGGCGGCGGTGAGCTCGGCGGCGAGCGAGGGTTATCAAGGCGAGGCGTGGAAGTTGGTGGAGCGGCGAGACCGAAGAGATGTGGGTGGACTGGGCAGGGGAGTGGAGCTGGTTGAGTGGGCGAGTTCAGCGGCGGGTGGTCTTAAAGGGCTGGAAACCGAACGGGTGGACGAAACGATGGCCCATAATAACTACCTAGTTACCTACAACCTAACAAATCACTACTACTACTCTACTGGCATTGTTCTCAGCGATTGTAACAACAGGTCCTGGGTTCGAGCCCCAGGCACACCATTTTTTAAAAATTTTGAATTTTTTTCACAATCATTTTGGTTACTCATTATTGAAATTTCTCTGCATCTTCATTTAACTGCATATCTGCATTTTATCTGGATTTGTAGTTATCTGCATTTGCAGTTATCTACATTTGCAGTTAACTGCATCTTCAGTTCAGTAAAAGAGGCAGCACATCCTAACTTAACTAAATCACTGCAAATGCATCATAGAAGTTAGTTACAAAAAGGGCAATGAATGCCATTGTGAGTCACAGTTTGCCATAAAAACAGGTAATTTAAGCCATTGTTTGCTTAACAAAAAAGAGGCAGTTTATGCCACTGTTTGCTTATCAAAAAAGAATGGTAGGCAATCAGTACCACGAACTGGCAGACAATCACTGATGTGGTGCCATGAAATCATCAACAGAAGCATTGAGATCAGGAACTGTCCTCTGATCTCCAAACAGTAGCCATCTCCATCCTGAATATGGAACATTTGATGTTCCTCTCCCTATAGATGGAACTTCTCCTCCTGTCCAAGCAGTTGCATTTGCTGCTCCTCCTGGCCAAGCATTTGCATTTGCATATGATGTTGCTCCTGTAGAAGCATTTGCATTTGCATATGCTGATGCTCCTGTACAAGCATTTGCATTTGCATATGCTGTTCCTTCTGTCCAAGCAGTTGCATTTGCTTGTCCTCCTCTCCAAGCATATGCATTTGCATCTGGTGGTCCTCCTCTCCAAGTATATGCATTTGCATTTGGTGCTCCTCTGCCTCTCCCTGCAAATGGAACTTGGTCATCTACATGTGCTCCTCTGTCTCTCCCTCCAGTTGCATTAGCTCCTCTGCCTCTCCCTGCAGTTGAACTAGCTCCTCTTCCTCTCCCTCCACTTGCATTTTCTCCTCTGCCTCTTCCTCCAGTTGCATTTGCTCCTCTGCCTCTCCCTGCAGTTGCACTTGGTCCTCTTCCTCCAGCAGCAGCAACATCTGAATTTCTTGCTCTTTCCCTTCCTCTTCCCCTACCAGCTGCAGTTGCATTGTTTTCAGCTTGTGTGCTTGCCCTTGTTTGCCTCCCTATGTGCATTTTTGTAGTCACTCTTGGCTGAGGCATGGAAGCACCAGCAGCAGCAACAAATGAAGAAAGCTCAGGCAGTGGCACGTGAACCCTTTCAGCACCTCTTCTTGCAATCTCTCTTTGAGCCATGTTGTACACCATACTGGTTGGTGACTCAGTTGGGTCCAGCCTAGGATCTGGGTGGCTAGGGAAGATGTTCTGCAAAGCACAAAACTCAGTTAGATTCATTTAAATTCAGTTAAGTTTAGTTAAATACAGTTAGGTTCAGTTAGGGTTCAAATACATTTAGGTTCAGTTAGAGTTCAGGTAAGTTCAGCATATAAGTCGAACACTGAAATTACCTGGAGAAAAGACGGGTCATCATAGTTTTCATCAACCTCTTCTACACCCTCCTGCATGTTAGTTTCCTGCCATGTGTAGTGACCTTTTCTGTTGTGATCAGCTCTACCACAAATTGAGCAATGCATTGTAAGACCTTTTCTGTTCAAAACCCTGACACCATTCTTGATCTTCTCCTCTGGTCTCTGCTTCCTGTTCTTCTTGGGTCTCCCCAACTGTTTAGTGAAGACAGGTGAAAATATCTTATATCCATTATGTTTCTCCCACTCCTTTGGGTCTCCTAGAGTGTCGTGGTATTCTCACGGGGGGTGTTGCAAGACGACATATGCCACAAGGTGGCTTCGTGTGAGGGCAAGACTGCTGCCAGGATATCCAGGGACGGGTATGCGAGTAGCACGCGCTAGTTTACCCAGGTTCGGGGCTCTCCGGAGAGATAACACCCCTACTCCTGCATGTCTGAGTATATCTGGTATATCTGGTACAGAGTTGCTCCTAGAGCTGTATCTGAGCTCAGTGCCATAAGTATCTGGCTTGGTATATGTCTCATATGTGTATGTGAGCTAGCTAGTGGCCGGCCATGCTCATGGCCGTGAGCAGATGAGTGCTCATGCGTGGGAGTGTGTGAGTCCATCCCCTGATGGATGGATGAAGCTAGCTTATATAGGCATGGCTAGCTTGATATGTAAGCTATGTGGGTAGCTTAGGAAGTAAGCTAGGTAGGCATGGTAGCTAGCTAGCTAGTGGCATGGTGGGATGTCATCCTTGTCCCCTGGGTCACTTCATAAATAGTGCCAGGGGACAAGTGACACTGTACATGATGGCTGGGGTGTCACGTGAATAGTCTTGCATGTCGTCACGTCGGGTCGTGTCGGGCTGCGATCGGCAATCGGTGGTTGGCGTGGTCGGCAGCCAGCAATGGGCTGGTGGAGCAACAAGAGCCATAATCGGCCTAGGCGGCGAAGTCGGCAGCCGCAATCGGCTGGTGGCGCGATCGGCAGCCAGCGAATGGCTGGCGGTGCGATCGGCAGCCAAGCATCGCTCTGGTGGTGCAATCGGCTGGTGGTGCGATCGGCAGCCAAGAGAGCCAGCCAGCCGGCCGGTAGTTGGACCGAGGGGCTTTGCTAGCCCCGATGTCTTGAAATATTGTCTTGTCGTCTTCGGGGTATCCGTGTCCAATTACTCCGACATAGAGGGACTAGAGTGTACCCATATGCCTTGAGATATGTTTCAACGGTATAGCATTCATGAACCATTGTTTGAGGATCAATTCTCTCCTCGCTGCAACAAGCTACATCATGCCCACAGGGTACTCCCCCTAACTGCCAACTCCTGCAATCACAAGTGTGCAAGCACAGGTTCACTGTGTAGTTGGAATTACCTGACTGAACTTTAAAGATCTGCTGGCCAGCTTCTGATACATGGCAATTTGCAGCAAACTCAGTATTCTTGTCCAAATTCTTCTTGATCTTAGGGCATATCCTCTGGTGAGTCCACTTTTCTATAGCTTCTCTCTGCTTACTCACTAGCCTGTGCATGATCTTTTAAAATATGTATTCAAGCATACTAAGCACTGGCATCTCTCTGCCATCAAGGATGTAGCTGCACAAAGAGTGGAAGAATTCAGTTATGTGTGATGTGCATAACAGTACTACTGATATGTTCAAAGCACATAGTTAAAAACCAAATTTGACAAGTAATTCACCTGTTAAACACTTCAGTGTTATTGTTGAGCAAAATATCACATTTTGGAAATTCACTAAAAAATGCTTTGCACCAAGTCTTTGGCTCCAGCCTTTCAGTCTAATGAAATGCAGTTGGGCAGTGATCATCCATCTTCTTACAATTCTCTCCACTTAACTTTGTTAGGTGATCTTGCAATGGCCCACAGGTCTTGCTTCAGAACCTCCCCTTTGTGCTTCTCATTGAAGTTCTGGTAGATGTGCCTCACACAAAACCTGTGTTCTGAATCAGGCCAAACTTTATGCACAACATTTATTAAACCCTTCTGCTTATCACTCATAATTGTGTAGGGAGCAGTGTTAATGATGTTTAGATCATCATTCAAACTTGTTAGAAACCACTCACATGAACCAGTGCATTCTACTTCCACCCAACCCATTGCAATTGGGAAAATGCAGTCATTAGGATCAATACCTACAGCACTAAGCAGCACTCCTTTGAACCTTGTTTTCATATGATAGCCATCAATGAATATAATTGGCATGCAGCCCTTTAGCCACCCTCTTTTGCATGCATCATAAGACCAATACAATGTTTTGAAACACTTCCTGCCGAATGGAAACTTGGTATCCTTGACAAGTTCAGTAGTAACCAGAAATGTAGACCCAAGATTTTTGGTCCTTCATGCCCATAATCCCTTAACCTGCTAAACTGCTCCTCCTCATCGCCATGGATCTGATTAAGTGCTTGCTTTCTAGCCCTTGCTAGCTTCCATCTGTTAGGGGTACAATTGAACTCACTAGTGCATTTTCTTGAAAATGTGCCAAGTGACATCTTCTGGTCATCTCTCGAACTCATCTATGAAAAAGTTGCACAAGAATTTAGTCACAAATCTTTTATTTTCCATTTCTTCTGGCAAACATGCTCTGAATTGTAAGCCTTTATGACAAATCCTCCAGTCCTATTGTCATAGCTAGCCTTAAGCAGCCAAGGGCAGCCTGGAGTACACTTGCCTTCAATCTTATCTTATCATTCTTCACTTCTTGATCTGCACTGCTCCTTATAGAATAGGCAGTAAGAGCTTTCCTCAGCTCAACCACATCAGCAAAGACCATGCCCAGTTTAAAAACAGGAGATTTCATGTCCACCTTGGAATTGAAAGCTTTGAACTTGTACTTAAGTTACTCCTGTTCTTCAGTGGAGATGTCAAGGTCTTCATCTTCAAGTAGATAGTCAGGCTCAACCTCTTCCTCCTCTAGTTGAGCTTGTTCATTAACATCAAAGTCAATGTTCTCTTCATAAAGATCATCATCACCATCATCTATGTCATAATCATCATCCATCAAATCTGAATCGATGAATCGTATCTTCGGGTGCACCATAACTAAGCAAATTATCTTCAGACTGCAAATCTGCTGCAACCTCTGAAAGGGGACATTCATCATTGACTAAAATGAGGCTGTGAGATGATGTTGCACTGGCTACAACAACATTTGAGGTGGCCAATGTGTCTGGGCTCTGAAATATGACACTATCAAAACTTCCCTAAAGTTACTGATTAAATCTGAATGGTCCACCATGATTACAAGCACTTTCTGCTTAGCACTTTCTATGATCATTTGTTGCACATCCTCGTCACCTCTAATTCTCACCATCCCATATGAAATTGCTTTTCCAGGTCTTGGCCAGTAAATTATGTGCTCATGGACAGGATATCCCAGCCATTTTAGATGCTCTTCAATGAATGCATATGAGAATGACCCAGCATCAACATAATCAATCACCTCCATAGATGGATTGTAATACTCCATGCTATTTGTTGGTCCACAGAAGATTCCACCATGCTCAAGTTCTAGTGTAAAGAAAGGAGTATCCACACTCTGTCCCATTGCTGAATCACACACTGCACCCACATAGAGCATAATATAAGCACAAACATCAACATAACAAGTATACAGTAGAATATAAGCACAAAATCAGTTAACTGCATCTTCTAGATGCAGTTAGTTAACTGCAAACATTCAGTTAACTACCTCTTATAGATTTAGGGGACCAAGCCACTACAACAAAGATATATGCGCCCCTTCAGAAATCAAAATCAAGTGCAGCAATATAGTTAACTGAAGAAATATAAGCTACTGCATCTTCAAGTGCAGCAATATAGTTAACTGAAGAAAAGTTCAGTTAACTGAAGAAAAGTTCAGTTAACTACATCTTGCAGATTAACTGAACAAATCTAGTAACAATTGGCTATTTATGTTACAGTCGTGATCTCCTACCTATTCAACACACTTTGCAATGGCTACCCAGGGTCACTAAATACACAGCAGCACATGAACCCTAAACCTTTGCCAAAAATAGAAATACCTAAATGTCGAAAATATGCCCTAGAGGCAATAATAAAATGGTTATTATTATATTTCCTCGTTCATGATAATTATCTATTATTCATGCTATAATTGTGTTATCCGGAAATCGTAATACATGTGTGAATACATAGACCACAACATGTCCCTATTGAGCCTCTAGTTGACTAGCTCGTTTATCAATAGATGGTCACGGTTTCCTGACCATGGACATTGGATGTCATTGATAACGGGATCACATCATTGGGAGAACGATGTGATGGACAAGACCCAATCCTAAGCATAGCACAAGATCGTGTAGTTCGTTTGCTAGAGCTTTTCCAATGTCAAGTATCATTTCCTTAGACCATGAGATTGTGTAACTCCTGGATGCCGTAGGTGCTTTGGGTGTACCAAATGTCACAACGTAACTGGGTGACTATAAAGGTATACTACAGGTATCTCCGAAAGTGTCTGTTGGGTTGACACGAATCGAGAAGGGATTTGTCACTCCGTATGACGGAGAGGTATCTTTGGGCCCACTCGGTAATGCATCATCATAATGAGCTCAAAGTGACTAAGTGGTTGGTCACGGGATCATGCATTGCGGTACGAGTAAATTGACTTGCCGGTAACGAGATTGAACGAGGTATTGGGATACCGACGATCGAATCTCGGGCAAGTAACGTACCGATTGACAAAGGGAATTGTATACGGGATTACTTGAATCCTCGACATCGTGGTTCATTCGATGATATCATCGTGGAACATGTGGGAGTCAACATGGGTATCTAGATCCCGCTGTTGGTTATTGGCCGGAGAGTCGTCTCGGTCATGTCTGCATGTCTCCCGAACCCGTAGGGTCTACACACTTAAGGTCGGTGACGCTAGGGTTATAGAGATACTAGTATGTGGTAACCCGAAAGTTTTTCAGAGTCCCAGATGAGATCCCGGACGTCACGAGGAGTTCCGGAATGGTCCGGAGGTGAAGAATTATATATAGGAAGTCCAGTTTCGGCCATCGGGAAAGTTTCGGGGGTCACCGGTATTGTACCGGGACCACCGGAAGGGTCCCGGGGGTCCACCGGGTGGGGCCACCCTTCCCGGAGGGCCCCATGGGCTGAAGTGGGGAAGGGTACCAGCCCCTGGTGGGCTGGTGCGCCCCCCTTGGGCCTCCCCTGCGCCTAGGGTTGGAAACCCTAGGGGTGGGGGCGCCCCACTTGACTTGGGGGGCAAGTCCCCCCCCTTGGCCGCCGCCCCCCCTTGAGATGGGATATCTAGGGGGGCGGCGCCCACCCAGGGCCCCTATATAAAGAGGGGAGAGGGAGGGTTGCGCACCCCCTACTCCTGGCGCCTCAGTCTCCCTCTGCAACACCTCTCCCTCTCGTAGAGCTTGGCGAAGCCCTGCCGAGATCGCCGCTACTTCCACCACCACGCCGTCGTGCTGCTGGATCTCCATCAACCTATCCCTCCCCCTTGCTGGATCAAGAAGGAGGATACGTCTTCCCCAACCGTACGTGTGTTGAACGCGGAGGTGTCGTCCGTTCGGCACTAGGATCTTCGGTGATTTGGATCACGACGAGTACGACTCCCTCAACCCCGTTCTCTTGAACGCTTCCGCGCGTGATCTACAAGGGTATTTAGATGCACTCCTCTCTCTTGTTGCTAGGTGACTCCATAGATTGATCTTGGTGAAGCGTAGAATTTTTTTTATTTTCTGCAACGTTCCCCAACAATGGCATCATGAGCTAGGTCTATGCGTAGTTTCTATGCACGAGTAGAACACAAACTTGTTGTGGGCGTAGATGTTGTCAATTTTCTTGCCACTACTAGTCTTATCTTGTTTCGGCGGCATCGTGGGATGAAGCGGCCCGGACCAACCTTACACGTACGCTTACGTGAGACAGGTTCCACCGACTAACATGCACTAGTTGCATAAGGTGGCTAGCGGGTGTCTGTCTCTCCCACTTTAGTCGGATCGGATTTCATGAAAAGGGTCCTTATGAAGGGTAAATATAAATTGGCATATCACGTTGTGGTTTTACGTAGGTAAGAAATTTTCTTGCTAGAAACCTATAGAAGCCACGTAAAAACATGCAACAACAATTAGAGGACGTCTAACTTGTTTTTGCAGCATATGCCTCGTGATGTGATATGGCCAAAAGGATGTGATGAATGAAATATATGTGATGTATGAGATTGATCATGTTCTTGTAATAGGAATCACGACTTGCGTGTCGATGAGTATGACAGCCGGCAGGAGCCATAGGAGTTGTCTTTATTTTTTTGTATGACCTGCGTGTCATTGAATAACGCCATGTAAATTACTTTACTTTATTGCTAAACACGTTAGCCATAGAAGTAGAAGTAATCGTTGGCGTGACAACTTCATGAAGACACGATGATGGAGATCATGATGATGGAGATCATGGTGTCATGCCGGTGACGAAGATGATCATGGCGCCCCGTAGATGGAGATCAAAGGAGCAATATGATATTGGCCATATCATGTCACTATTTGATTGCATGTGATGTTTATCATGTTTTGCTTCTTATTTGCTTAGTACGACGGTAGTAAATAAGATGATCCCTTATAATAATTTCAAGAAAGTTTTCCCCCTAACTGTGCGCCATTGCGAAAGTTCGTTGTTTCAAAGCACCACGTGATGATCGGGTGTGATAGATTCTAACGTTCACATACAACGGTGTAAGACAGATTTACACATGCAAAACACTCAGGTTGACTTGACGAGCCTAGCATGTACAGACATGGCCTCGGAACACAAGAGACCGAAAGGTCGAGCATGAGTCGTATGGAAGATACGATCAACATGGAGATGTTCACCGATGATGACTAGTCCGTCTCACATGATGATCGGACACGGTTTAGTTGAGTCGGATCATGTATCACTTAGATGACTAGAGGGATGTCTAATCTGAGTGGGAGTTCATTAAATAATTTGATTAGATGAACTTAATTATCATGAACTTAGTCTAAAAACCTTTGCAAAATGTCTTGTAGATCAAATGGCCAACGCTCATGTCAACCACAACTTCAACGCGTTCCTTGAGAAAACCAAGCTGAAAGATGATGGCAGCAACTATTCGGACTGGGTCCGGAACCTGAGGATCATCCTTATAGCTACCAAGAAAGCATATATCCTAGAAGGACTGCTAGGTGAAGCACCCATCCCAGAGAACCAAGACGTTATGAACGCTTGGCAGTCACGTGATGATGATTACTCCCTCGTTCAGTGCGGCATGCTTTACAGCTTAGAACCGGGGCTCCAAAATTGTTTTGAGCAACACGGAGCATATGAGATGTTCGAAGAGCTGAAAATGGTTTTCCAAGCTCATGCCCGGGTCGAGAGATATGAAGTCTCCGACAAGTTCTACAGTTGTAAGAGGGAGGAAAATAGTTATGTCAGTGAGCACATACTCAAAATGTGGGTTGCACAACCGCTTGTCCCAGTGGACATTAACCTCCAGACGAGGCGGTCATTGACAGAATCCTTCAATCGCTCCCACCTAGCTACAAGAGCTTTGTGATGAACTACAATATGCGGGGGATGATGAAAACTATTCTGAAGTATTTTCAATGCTGAAATCAGCAGAGGTGGAAATCAAAAGGAACATCAAGTGTTGATGGTCAATAAAACCACTAGTTTCAAGAAAGGCAAGGGTAAGAAGAACTTCAAGAAGGACGTCAAGGAGTTGCCGCGCTTTAGTAAGCCGCTTGCCGTGAATAAGCCAAAGAATGGACCCAAACACGAGGCCGAGTGCTTTTATTGCAAGGAAAGGGACCTTTGGGCGGAACTGCCCCAAATACTTAGCGGACAAGAAGTTCGGCAACACCAAAGGTATATGTGATATACATGTAATTGATGTGTACCTTACCAGTACTCGTAGTAGCTCCTGGGTATTTGATACCGGTGCGGTTTCTCATATTTGTAACTCAAAATAGGAGCTGCGGAATAAGCGGAGACTGGCGAAGGACGAGGTGACGATGCGCGTCGGGAATGGTTCCAAGGTCGATGTGATCGCCGTCGGCACGCTGCCTCTACATTTACCAACGGGATTAGTTTTAAACCTCAATAATTGTTATTTAGTGCCAGCTTTGAGCAAGAACATTGTATCTGGATCTCGTTTAATGCGAGATGGCTACTCATTTAAATCCAAGAATAATGGTTGTTCTATTTATATGAGAGATATGTTTTATGGTCATGCCCCCCTGGTCAATGGTTTATTCTTAATGAATCTCGAACGTGATGTTACACATATTCATAGTGTGAATACCAAAAGATGTAAAGTTGATAACGATAGTCCCACATACTTGTGGCACTGCCGCCTTGGTCACATTGGTGTCAAACGCATGAAGAAGCTCCATGCTGATGGACTTTTGGAGTCTCTTGATTACGAATCATTTGACACGTGCGAACCATGCCTTATGGGCAAAATGACCAAGACTCCGTTTTCCGGAACAATGGGCGAGCAACCAACTTATTGGAAATCATACATCTTGATGTAAAAGCGGTCCAATGGCGTTGAGGCTCATGGAGGATATCGTTATGTTCTCACTCTCACCGATGACTTGAGTAGATATGGGTATGTCTACTTGATGAAACACAAGTCTGAGACCTTTGAAAAGTTCAAGGAATTTCAGAATGAGGTAGAGAATCAACGTGATGAAAGATAAAGTTCTTACGATCAGATCGTGGGGAGAAAATATTTAAGTCACGAATTTGGTACGCACTTAAGGAAATGTGGAATCGTTTCACAACTCACGCCGCTGGAACACCTCAGCAGAACGGTGTGTCCGAACGTCGTGTCGCACTCTATTGGATATGGTGCGATCTATGATGTCACTCACCGATTTACCGCTATCATTTTGGGGATACACTCTAGAGACAGCTACATTCACTTTAAATAGGGCACCGTCTAAATCCGTTGAGACGACACCGTATGAATTATGGTTTGGGAAGAAACCTAAGTTGTCGTTTCTAAAAGTTTGGGGATGCGATGCTTATGTCAAGAAACTTCAACCTGAAAAGCTCGAACCCAAGTCGGAAAAATGCGTCTTCATAGGATACCCTAAGGAAACCATTGGGTATACCTTCTACCTCAGATCCGAAGGCAAGATCTTTGTTGCCAAGAACGGGTCCTTTCTGGAGAAAGAGTTTCTTTCGAAAGAAGTAAGTGGGAGGAAAGTAGAACTTGATGAAGTACTACCTCTTGAATCGGAAAGTAGCGCAGCTCAGGAAGATGTTCCTGTGGTGCCTGCACTGACTAGAGAGGAAACTAATGATGATCATCAAGGTACTTCGGATCAAGTTAGTACTGAACTTCGTAGGTCCACAAGGACACGTTCCACACCTGAGTGGTATGGCAACCCTGTCCTAGAAATCATGTTGTTAGACAACGGTGAACCTTCGAACTATGAAGAAGCAATGGCGGGCCCAGATTCCAACAAATGGCTTGAAGCCATGCAATCCGAGATAGGATCCATGTATGAAAACAAAGTATGGACTTTGACAGACTTGCCCGATGATCGGCGAGCGATAGAAAACAAATGGATCTTTAAGAAGAAGACAGACGCAGATGGTAATGTTACCATCTCTAAAGCTCGACTTGTCGCTAAGGGTTATCGACAAGTTCAAGGGGTTGACTACGATGAGACTTTCTCTCCCGTAGCAAAGCTGAAGTCCATCCGAATCATGTTAGCAATTATCGCATACTATGATTATGAGATATGGCAAATGGATGTCAAAACAGCATTCCTTAACGGCCATCTTAAGGAAGAACTGTATATGATGCAGGCGGAGGGTTTTGTCGATCCTAAGAATGCTAACAAGGTATGCAAGCTCCAGCGCTCCATCTATGGGCTGGTGCAAGCATCTCGGAGTTGGAACATTCGCTTTAATGAAATGATCAAAGCGTTTGGGTTTATGCAGACCGATGGAGAAGCTGCGTTTACAAGAAAGTGAGTGGGAGCTCAGTAGCATTTCTCATATTATATGTGGATGACATACTTTTGATGGGAAATGATATAGAACTTTTGGACAACATTAAGGCCTACTTGAACAAGTGTTTTTAATGAAGGACCTTGGAGAAGCTGCTTACATATTAGGCATCAAAATCTATAGAGATAGATCGAGGGGCGCCTCATAGGTCTTTCACAAAGCACATACCTTGATAAGATATTGAAGAAGTTCAATATGGATCAGTCAAGAAGGGTTCTTGCACAGTGTTGCAAGGTGTGAAATTGAGCTCGTCTCAATGTCCGACCACGGCAGAAGATAGAGAAAGATGAGTGTCATCCCTATGCCTCGGCCATAGGGTCTATCATGTATGCCATGCTGTGTACCGGACATGATGTAAACCTTGTCGTAAGTTTGGTAGGAAGGTACCAAAGTAATCCCGGCATGGAACATTTGGACAGCGGTCAAGAATATCCTGAAGTGCACGAAAAGGACTAAGGATATGTTTCTCGTTATTGAGGTGACGAAGAGCTCGTCAGTAAAGGGTTACGTCGGCGCTAAGCTTCGACACATCTGGATGACTCTAAGTCACAAACCGGATCGTGTATATTTTGAATGGAGGGGCTGTAAGCTGGTGCGATTGCAAGCAAAGCATCGTGGCGGGATCTACATGTGAAGCGGAGTACATGGCAGCCTTGGAGGCAGCGCATGAAGCAATCTGGATGAAGGATTTCATCACCGACCTAGAGTCATACCCAATGCATCGGGGCGGTCACTCTCTTCTTTGACAACACCGAGCTATTGCCCTTGCCAAGGAGCCCAGGTTTCACAAGAAGACCGAGCACATCAAGCGTCGCTTCAACTCCATTCGTGAAAATGTTCAAGATGGAGACATAGATATTTGTAAAGTGCACACAGATCTGAATGTCGCAGATCCGTTGACTAAAGCTCTTCCGCGAGCAAAACATGATCAACACCAGAACTCTATGGGTGTTCGATTCATCACAATGTAACTAGATTATTGACTCTAGTACAAGTGGGGAGACTGTTGGAAATATGCCCTAGAGGCAATAATAAAATGGTTATTATTATATTTCCTCGTTCATGATAATTATCTAGTATTCATGCTATAATTGTGTTATCCAGAAATCGTAATACATGTGTGAATACATAGACCACAACATGTCCCTAGTGAGCCTCTAGTTGACTAGCTCGTTTATTAATAGATGGTCACAGTTTCCTGACCATGGACATTGGATGTCATTGATAACAGGATCACATCATTGGGAGAATGATGTGATGGACAAGACCAAATCCTAAGCATAGCACAAGATCGTGTAGTTTGTTTGCTAGAGCTTTTCCAATGTCAAGTATCATTTACTTAGACCATGAGATCGTGTAACTCCCGGATGCCGTAGGAGTGCTTTGGGTGTACCAAACGTCACAACGAATGGCGGGTGACTATAAAGGTATACTACAGGTATCTCCGAAAGTGTCTGTTGGGTTGACACGGATCGAGACTGGGATTTGTCACTCCGTATGACGGAGAGGTATCTCTGGGACCACTCGGTAATGCATCATCATAATGAGCTCAAAGTGACTAAGTGGTTGGTCACGGGATCATGCATTGCGGTACGAGTAAAGTGACTTGCCGGTAACGAGATTGAACGAGGTATTGGGATACCGACGATCGAAACTCGGGCAAGTAACATACCGATTGACAAAGGGAATTGTATACGGGATTACTTGAATCCTCGACATCGTGGTTCATTCGATGAGATCATCGTGGAACATGTGGGAGTCAACATGGGTATCCAGATCCCGCTGTTGGTTATTGGCCGGAGAGTCGTCTCGGTCATGTCTGCATGTTTCCCGAACCCGTAGGGTCTACACATAAGGTTCGGTGGCGCTAGGGTTGTAGAGATACTAGTATCGGTAACCGGAAGTTGTTTGGAGTCGAATGAGATCCCGGACGTCACGAGGAGTTCCGGAATGGTCCGGAGGTGAAGAATTATATATAGTAAGTCCAGTTTCGGCCATCGGGAAAGTTTCGGGGGTCACCGGTATTGTACCGGGACCACCGGAAGGGTCCCGGGGGTCCACCGGGTGGGGCCACCCATCCCGAAGGTCCCCATGGGCTGAAGTGGGTAAGGGAACCAGCCCCTGGTGGGATGGTGCGCCCCCCCTTGGGCCTCCCCTGCGCCTAGGGTTGGAAACCCTAGGGGTGGGGGCGCCTCACTTGACTTGGGGCAAGTCCCCCCACCCCTGCCCCCCCTTGAGATGGGATCTCTAGTGGGCGGCGCCCCAGGGCCCCTATATAAAGAGGGGAGAGGGAGAGTTGTGAAGGAAATATGCCCTAGAGGCAATAATAAAGTTATTATTTATTTCCTTATATCATGATAAATTTTTATTATTCATGCTAGAATTGTATTAACTGGAAACATAATACATGTGTGAATACATAGACAAACAGAGAGTCATTAGTATGCCTCTACTTGACTAGCTCGTTAATCAAAGATGGTTATGTTTCCTAACCATGGACAAAGAGTTGTTATTTGATTAACGGGATCACATCATTAGGTGAATGATCTGATTGACTTGACCCATTCCGTTAGCTTAGCACACGATCGTATAGTATGTTGCTGTTGCTTTCTTCATGACTTATACAAAGTTCCTGCAACTATGAGATTATGCAACTCCCGTTTACCGGAGGAACACTTTGTGTGCTACCAAACGTCACAACGTAATCGGGTGATTATAAAGGTACTCTCAGGTGTCTCCAAAAGTATATGTTGAGTTGGCATAATTGAGATTAGGTTTTGTCACCCGATTGTTGGAGAGGTATCTCGGGCCTTCTCGGTAATACTCATCACCTAAGCCTTGCAAGCATTGTAACTAATGAGTTAGTTATGAAATGATGTATTACGAGCGAGTAAAGAGACTTGCCGTAACGAGATTGAACTAGGTATTGGATACCGGCGATCGAATCTTGGGCAAGTAACATACCGATGACAAAGGGAACAACGTATGTTGTTATGTGGTTTGACCGATAAAGATCTTCAGAGAAAATGTAGGAACCAATATGAACATCCAGGTTCCACTATTGGTTATTGACCGAGAATAGTTCTAGGTCATGTCTACATAGTTCTCGAACCGTAGGGTTCGCACGCTAACGTTACGATGACAATTTTATGAGTATTGATGTACGAAGTTTGTTGAGTCCGGATGTGATCACGGACATGACGAGGAGTCTCGAAATGGTCGAGACATAAAGATTGATATATTGGAAGCCTATGTTTGGACTTGAATAGTTCGGGTGAAATCGGGATTTTCTGGAATCTGGGGTTACTGGAACCCTCCCGGGGTTAATGGGCCTTAGTGGGCCATGAGGGAGAAGAGGAGGGCGGCCAGGGCAGGCCGCGCCCCTCCCCCCTAGTCCGAATAGGACAGGGAGGGGGCGCCCTTTCCTCTTCCCTCCCCAAGTCCTAATCCAACTAGGAAGGGGAGTCCTACTCGGTGGGAGTAGGACTCCTCGCGCCGCCTCCTCCTAGGGCCGGCCGCACCCCTTGCTCCTTTATATCTGAGGGGCAGGGGCACCCTAGAACACACAAGTTGATATACGGATCGTTCCTTGGCCGTGTGCGTGCCCCCCTCCACCATATTCCACCTCGGTCATATCGTCATGGAGTTTAGGCGAAGCCCTGCGCGATGAGCATCATCATCGTCATCACGCCGTCGTCTTGACGGAACTCATCCCGACACTTTGCTGGATCGGTCCGGGATCGTCATCGAGCTGAGCGTGTGCTGAACACGGAGGTGCCGTCGTTCGGCACTTGGATCGGTCGGATCGTGAAGGCGTCGACTACATCAACCGCGTTGTCATAACGCTTCGCTTTCGGTCTCACGAGTGCGTGGACACACTCTCCCCTCTCGTTGCTATGCCATCACCATGATCTTGCGTGTGCGTAGGAATTTTTTTGAAATTACTACGTTCCCCAACAGTGGCATCCGAGCCAGGTTTTACGCGTTGATGTCATTTGCACGAGTAGAACACAAGTGAGTTGTGGGCGATATAAGTCATACTGCTTACCAGCATGTCATACTTTGGTTCAGCGGTATTGTGAGATGAAGCGGCCCGGACCGATATTACGCGTACGCTTACGCGAGACTGGTTTCACCGCTTCGAGCACTCGTTGCTTAAAGGTGACTGGCGGGTGTCTGTTTCTCTCACTTTAGTTGAACCGAGTGTGGCTACGCCCGGTCCTTGCGAAGGTTAAAACAGCACCAACTTGACAAACTATCGTTGTGGTTTTGATGCGTAGGTAAGAACGGTTCTTGCTCAGCCCGTAGCAGCCACGTAAAACTTGCAACAACAAAGTAGAGGACGTCTAACTTGTTTTTGCAGGGCATGTTGTGATGTGATATGGTCAAGACGTGATGCTATATTTTATTGTATTAGATGATCATGTTTTGTAACCAAGTTATCGGCAACTGGCAGGAGCCAAATGGTTGTCGCTTTATTGTATGATATGCAAACGCCATGTAATTGCTTTACTTTGTCACTAAGTGGTAGCGATAGTCGTAGAAGCAATAGTTGGCGAGACGACAATGATGCTACGATGGAGATCAAAGTGTCGCGCCGGTGACGATGGTGATCATGATGGTGCTTCGGAGATGGAGATCACAAGCACAAGATGATGATGGCCATATCATATCACTTATATTGATTGCATGTGATGTTTATCCTTTATGCATCTTATCTTGCTTTGATTGACGGTAGCATTTTAAGATATCTCTCACTAAAAAATTATCAAGAAGTGTTCTCTCTGAGTATGCACCGTTGCCAAAGTTCGTAGTACCAAGACACCACGTGATGATCGGGTGTGATAAGTTCAACGTCCATCTACAACGGGTGCAAGCCAGTTTTGCACACGCAGAATACTCAGGTTAAACTTGACGAGCCTAGCATATACAGATATGGCCTCGGAACACGGATACCGAAGGTCGAGCGTGAATCATATAGTAGATATGATCAACATAGTGATGTTCACCATTGAAAACTACTCCATCTCACGTGATGATCGGTTATGGTTTAGTTGATTTGGATCACGTGATCACTTAGATGACTAGAGATGTGTGCATCTAAGTGGGAGTTCTTTAGTAATATGATTAATTGAACTTAAATTTATCATGAACTTAGTCTGGTAGTATTTTGCAAATTATGTTGTAGATCAATAGCTCGCGTTGTTGCTTTCATATGTTTGTTTTGATATGTTCCTAGAAAACTGTGTTGAAAGATGTTAGTAGCAATGATGCGGATTGGATCCGTGATCTGAGGTTTATCCTCATTGCTGCACGTAAGAATTATGTCCTTAATGCACCGCTAGGTGACAGACCTATTGCAGGAGCGGATCTGGGGCGTTATGAACGTTTGGCTAGCTCAATATGATGACGACTTGATAGTTTAGTGCACCATGCTTAACGGCTTAGAATCGGGACTTCAAAGGCGTTTTGAGCGTCATGAACCATATGAGATGTTCCAGAATTGAAGTTAATATTTCAAGCAAATACCGAGTTGAGAGATATGAAGTCTCCAACAAGTTCTATAGCTAAAAGATGGAGGAGAATCGCTCAACTAGTGAGCATGTGCTCAGATTATGCAGGTACTTCAATCGCTTGAATCAAGTGGGAGTTAATCTTCCGATAAGATAGTGATTGACAGAATTCTCTAGTCACCATCACTAAGTTACTAGAACTTCGATGAACTATAGTATGCAAGGGATGACAAAAACAATTCCCAAGCTCTTCGCGATGCTAAAATCGTGAAGGTAGAAATCAAGAAAAACATCAAGTGTTGATGGTTGACAAGACCACTAGTCTCAAGAAAAGGGCAAAGGGAAGAAGGGAACTTCAATAAGAGCGGCAAGCAAGTTGTGCTCGGTGAAGAAGCCCAAGTCTGGACCTAAGCACGAGACTAAGTGCTTTTGCTGCAATGGAACTGGTCATTTGAGCGGAACTACCCCAAGTATTTGGCGGATAAGAAGGATGGCAAAGTGAACAAAGGTATATTTGATATACAGATTATTGATGTGTATTTTACTAGTGTTAAGTAGCAACCCAGCGGTATTTGATACTTGGTTCGGTTGCTAAGAGTAGTAACTCGAAACAGGAGTTGCGAATGAATGTAAACTAGTTGAAGGGAAGTGACGATGAGTGTTGGAAGTAGTTCCAGATTGATATGATCATCATCGCACGCTCCCTATACTTTCGGGATTAGTGTTAAACCTAAATAAATGTTATTTGGCGTTTATGTTGAGCATAAATATGATTTGATCATGTTTATTGTAATATAGTTATTCATTTAAAGTCAAAGAATAATTGTTGTTCTGTTTAAATGAATAAAACCTTCAATGGTCATACACCCAATAAAAATAGTTTGTTGGATCTCGATCGTAGTGATACACATATTCATAATATTGATGCCAAAAGATGCAAAGTTAATAATAATAGTGCAACTCATTTGTGGCACTGCCGTTTAGGTCATATTGGTGTAAAGCGCATGAAGAAACTCCATGCTGATGGGATTTTGGAATCACTTGATTATGAATCACTTGATGCTTGCGAACCGTGCCTCATGGGCAAGATGACTAAAACACCGTTCTCCGGTTGTATGGAGAGAGCAACAGATTTGTTGGAAATCATACATACAGATGTATGTGGTCCGATGAATGTTGAAGCTCGTGGCGGATATCGTTATTTTCTCACCTTCACAGATGATTTAAGCAGATACGGGTATATCTACTTGATGAAGCATAAATCTGAAACATTTGAAAAGTTCAAAGAATTTCAGAGTGAAGTTGAAAATCATCGTAACAAGAAAATAAAGTTTCTACGATCTGATCGTGGAGGAGAATATTTGAGTTACGAGTTTGGTCTACATTTGAAGCAATGCGGAATAGTTTCGCAACTCACGCCACCTGGAACACCACAGCGTAATGGTGTGTCCAAACGTCATAACCGTACTTTATTAGATATGGTGCGATCAATGATGTCTCTTACCGATTTACCACTATCGTTTTGGGGTTATACATTAGAGATAGCTGTATTCACGTTAAAAAGGGCACCATATAAATCTGTTGGGACGACACCGTATGAACTATGGTTTAGCAAGAAACCAAAGTTGTCGTTTCTTAAAGTTTGGGTTGCGACGCTTATGTGAAAAAGTTTCAACATGATAAGCTTGAACCCAAATCGGAAAAGTGCGTCTTCATAGGATACCCAAAATGTTGGGTACACCTTCTATCACAGATCAGGCAAGACATTCGTTGCCAAGAATGGATCCTTTCTAGAGAAGGAGTTTCTCTCGAAAGAAGTGAGTGGGAGGAAAGTAGAACTTGATGAGGTAATTGTACCTTCTCCCTTATTGGAAAGTAGTTTATCACGAAAATCAGTTCGGTGATTCCTACACCAATTAGTGAGGAAGTTAATGATGATGATCTTAAAACTTGAGATCAAGTTGCTACCAAACCTCGTGGGTCTTCGAGTAAGATCCGCACTGAGTGGTACGGTAATCATGTTCGGAAGTCATGTTACTAGACCATGATGAACCTACGAACTATGAGGAAGCGATGATGAGCCTAGATTCAGCAAAATGGCTTGAGGCCATGAAATCTGAGATGGGATCCATGTATGAGAACAAAGTATGGACTTTGGTTGACTTGCCTGATGATCGGCAAGCCATAGAAAATAAATGGATCTTCAAGAGGAAGACGGATGATGATAGTAGTGTTACTATCTACAAAGCTAGAATTGTCGCAAAAGGTTTTCGACAAGTTCAAGGTGTTGACTACGATGAGAGTTTCTCACTCGTATCTATGCTTAAGTCTGTCCGAATCATGTTAGCAATTGCGCATTTTATGAAATCGGCAAATGGATAAACAAAACTGCATTCCTTAATGGATTTATTAAAGAAGAGTTGTATATGATGCAACCGAAGGTTTTGTAAATCCTAAAGGTGCTAACAAAAATATGCAAGCTCCAAATGATTCATCTATGGACTGGTGCAAGCATCTCGAGTTGGAATACACGCTTTGATAAGTTGATCATAGCATATAGTTTTATACAGACTTGCGGTGAAGCCTGTATTTACAAGAAAGTGAGTGGGAGCACTACAGCATTTCGATAAGTATATGTGAATGACATATTGTTGATCGGAAATAATGTAGAATTATTCGCAAAGCATAAAGGAGTGTTTGAAAGGAGTTTTTCAAAGAAAGACCTCGGTGAAGCTGCTTATATATTGAGCATCAAGATCTATAGAGATAGATCAAGGCGCTTGATAAGTTTTTCAATGAGTACATACCTTGACAAGATTTTGAAGTAGTTCAAAATGGAACAGTCAAAGAAAGAGTTCTTGCACATGTTACAAGGTGTGAAATTGAGTAAGACTCAAAACCCGACCACGGCAGAAGATAGAAAGAGAATGAAAGTCATTCCTATGCCTTGGCCATAGGTTCTATAAAGTATGCCATGCTGTGTACCAGATCTATTCTATACCCTACACTGATTTTGGCAAGGAGTACAATAGTGATCTAGGAGTAGATCATCGGACAGAGGTCAAAATTATCCGTAGTGGAATAAGGATATTTTTCTCGATTATGGACGTGACAAAAGTTAAATACGTAAAGGGTTACGTCGATACAAGTTTTGGCACTGATCTAGATGACTCTAAGTCTCGGTCTAGATACATATTGAAAGTAGGAGCAATTAGCTATAGTAGCTCCGTGCGAGCATTGTTGACATAGAGATTTGCAAAATACATACGGATCTGAATGTGGCAGACCCGTTGACTAAACTTCTCTCACAAACAAAACATGATCACACCTTAGTACTCTTTGGGTGTTAATCACATAGCGATGTGAACTATATTATTGACTCTAGTAAACCCTTTGGGTGTTGGTCACATGACGATGTGAACAATGGGTGTTAATCACATGGTGATGTGAACTATTGATGTTAAATCACATGGCGATGTGATCTAGATTATTGACTCTAGTGCAAGTGGGAGACTGAAGGAAATATGCCCTAGAGGCAATAATAAAGTTATTATTTATTTCCTTATATCATGATAAATGTTTATTATTCATGCTAGAATTGTATTAACTGGAAACATAATACATGTGTGAATACATAGACAAACAGAGAGTCACTAGTATGCCTCTACTTGACTAGCTCGTTAATCAAAGATGGTTATGTTTCCTAACCATGGACAAAGAGTTGTTATTTGATTAACGGGATCACATCATTAGGTGAATGATCTGATTGACTTGGCCCATTCCGTTAGCTTAGCACACGATCGTATAGTATGTTGCTGTTGCTTTCTTCATGACTTATACAAAGTTCCTGCAACTATGAGATTATGCAACTCCCGTTTACCGGAGGAACACTTTGTGTGCTACCAAACGTCACAACGAATCGGGTGATTATAAAGGTACTCTACAGGTGTCTCCAAAAGTATATGTTGAGTTGGCATAATTCGAGATTAGGTTTTGTCACTCCGATTGTCGGAGAGGTATCTCTGGGCCTTCTCGGTAATACTCATCACCTAAGCCTTGCAAGCATTGTAACTAATGAGTTAGTTATGAAATGATGTATTACGAGCGAGTAAAGAGACTTGCCGTAGCGAGATTGAACTAGGTATTGGATACCGACGATCGAATCTCGGACAAGTAACATACCGATGACAAAGGAACAACGTATGTTGTTATGCGGTTTGACCGATAAAGATCTTCAGAGAAAATGTAGGAACCAATATGAACATCCAGGTTCCACTATTGGTTATTGACGAGAATAGTTCTAGGTCATGTCTACATAGTTCTCGAACCCGTAGGGTCCGCACGCTTAACGTTACGATGACAATTTTATGAGTATTGATGTACCAAAGTTTGTTGGTCCGGATGTGATCACGGACATGACGAGGAGTCTCGAAATGGTCGAGACATAAAGATTGATATATTGGAAGCCTATGTTTGGACTTGGAATAGTTCCGGGTGAAATCGGGATTTTATTGAACACCGGGGTTACGGAACCCTCCGGGGTTAATGGGCCTTAGTGGGCCATGAGGGAGAAGAGGAGGGCGGCCAGGCAGGTCAGGCCCCCTCCCCTAGTCCGAATAGGACAGGAGAGGCGGCGCCCCTTCCTCTTCCCTCCCCAAGTCCTAATCCAACTAGGAAGGGGAGTCCTACTCCGTGGGAGTAGGACTCCTCGGCCTCCCTCCTAGGGCCGGCCGCACCCCCTTGCTCCTTTATATCTGACGGGGCAGGGGCACCCTAGAACACACAAGTTGATCTACGGATCGTTCCTTAGCCGTGTGTGGTGCCCCCTCCACCATATTCCACCTCGGTCATATCGTCGCGAGTTTAGGCGAAGCCTGCGCCGTAGAGCATCATCATCGTCCTGCACGCCGTCGTCTTGTGGAACTCATCCCGACACTTTCTTTGGATCGGAGTCCGGGATCGTCATCGAGCTGAGCGTGTGCTGAACACGGAGGTGTCGTCGTTCGCACTTGGATCGGTCGGATCGTGAAGGCGTCGACTACATCAACCGCGTTGTCATAACGCTTCCGCTTTCGGTCTACGAGGGTACGTGGACACACTCTCCCCTCTCGTTGCTATGCCATCACCATGATCTTGCGTGTGCGTAGGAAATTTTTTGAAATTACTACGTTCCCCAACAGGCTGCGCACCCCCTGCTCCTGTCGCCTCTATCTCCCTCCGCAACACCTCTCCCTCTCGTAGAGCTTGGCGAAGCCTTGCCGAGATCGCCGCTACTTCCACCACCACGCCGTCGTGCTGCTGGATCTCCATCAACCTCTTCCTCCCCCTTGCTGGATCAAGAAGGAGGAGACGTCTTCCCCAACCGTACGTGTGTTGAACGCGGAGGTGCCGTCCGTTCGGCACTAGGATCTTCGGTGATTTGGATCACGACGAGTACGACTCCCTCAACCCCGTTCTCTTGAACGCTTCCGCGCGTGATCTACAAGGGTATGTAGATGCACTCCTCTCTCTCGTTGCTAGATGACTCCATAGATTGATTTTGGTGAAGCGTAGAAAAATTTTATTTTCTGCAACGTTCCCCAACACTAAACCCTAGACCAAAATATGTGGTCAAAATCAGTTCTTTAATCCACTGCAAGAACAATAGGCAACAGGTACCACTGGATGTACAAGAATCGCTCTCAAAACAAACTGATCCGTCGGTGCTACGGGCGACAATGGAGGACGAGCAAAGCAGAGGAGTACGAACAAAGGAGATGAAGAAAACGAACCGTAATCCGGAGGAAAGATGTCGTGCGGCCTAACTTGATGGACGGAAGGAGGCGGCTGCACACCGCCGGTGAGCTCCGGCGATGTCGCCATGATGGCTGACGTCAGCCCGCGTCTCCAGCTCCAGCGGCAGCAGCTCGCGCGGTCGGAGAGGCGAGGACAAAGGAGGAACATGAGTTATTGACCCCAAGGGAGACAGCATTTATTCAGGTGCCACATTATGGTGTAGTGCGGGTTGATACGTCAAGAAGGCAGGGGGCTAAGTGCAAAATACTACGCGCTGACCAGCCAGGCCACTTGGCATCCAGTTGTCGAGCTGTGATTGGCTGTGGACTGAATTTGCACCTCCAATGCAAGTTCAGGGATGAAATAATCTGCTTTTGCAACTATAAGGACTAAACCATCACCTAACATGCAAGTTCAGGGACCTGAGGTGCTATTACCTCAAAAGTGAAATGAGTTAGCTAATGGGAAATAATTCAGTTATGTCTACACCGCAGTAGCAGTTTGGTACAAAAAATTACATCAGTTTGTTAAACAAAAATAGAAACACATTTCTAGTTTAGTGCCTATACTAAAAACATTTCAGTAGCTAAAAAACTTTTAATAAGTTCCCTGTGCGAAATGCAGAAAGTCCAATTAGAACAATCATGGAAGTTGGAAAATATATAAACCCATGTGGCTCCCCAACATATTCTATGTAAAAAGAAAACACTATGTATTCTATGGGTGCTAGAGAATCAGCTAAGTTCAATGGGTGCCCAGAACCTGTTTGTTGTAATGTTTCTAAGAAATTGGAATTTATTTTAGGTTCTCTTTTTGCTTAAATTGATTTATTTCACATGAAATCAAACCTAGCTATGTATGTCTTGCTGCATCCAGCTGTAATGAGTTTGCTATGGAGCAGTACACATATTTAAACTTTCATATAGTTGCGGAAACATGAATTCTCATTCCCGAAAACCCACAAAAACATCAATTTATATTGATAGTTGTTCTAGTCTTTATGCTACAACAGTGCAATGACAAAAAACTCATCAGTTCAAAAACATGGACATGTTAATGCTGTAGAGATCTTGTACGCGGCCACAAGGATGTCGGCTGTAATGACGTGAAAGTGACGAGATATCTACGTGCTGCACAGCCGCTCATCTGCATCTGCTTTGTCATCGTAAGGCCGCCAATGCATCGCCCCCGATCGGGGCACCAAGTCGAGGACTTGCTACTACTGTACTCTACATTTGACACATAAAGATGGAAATGCAGTAAGCTGCAGGTTAGTGTGGAGCTCATGCACACCAATTTTTGCTGAAAATGCCGCGGTACAAATAAAGGTAAGTTCGCGCATGTATTTCTCTAAGCAATCAATATTTTTGATTTACCAGGAATTGTAGATTCTGGAAAGGGAGACTCCACAAGTAGATTTAAGATATGATTTATTAAAATTTGTAGCTCTTTTTGAGGTTTATGGTCAGCTCCTGCTTCCATGCAAATACATGGGATGACCTCTACCTGCACGTACTTGTTAAAATGTTATGTTTTCAAACTTGCTATGCAGTGTTGTATTCCTAGTGCTGGACAATTGGCTAAGCCAAGCGGTAACTCCCTTTGCTCACATGTAAGTCCATGATTTTACAAAAAGCATGGTGAGAACTGGCACCACTCCCATTTTTCTCTCTAGTTTCTCTTACCTTGTTCTTGCTAGCAAGTACAGTGATCTAAGCAGTAAAGTTTCCCAAAAGATGATGCCTTTTCTGCTCACTTAAAATTGACTATGTAGCTGATGCATTGGAGTTATTCTGAACCAGGCAAATAAATTTCAGGAAGCAAACACAAAATCTATTTGATTCGGCCAACTTTGTATGTTCACCTGAAGTCTAAGCTCATGTTTTGAAAGTTTGAAAAGTTCGGACAAAGAATCTTATAAGTTCAGAACAAATTTGATTCGATTCGGTCATGAAAGGTCTGAACTCTGGAGAGTTCCTCCGCAATTCAAGGTAATTCTCTGGCGATTGGCGCCTCTACATATGTTGTTTGATTTTGTCATGAAATATATAAAAGCTAGTATCAGTTTTAGTACTTATGTTACATCAGTTCATTGACAAAAAAAATATCGGTTGAGCAGATGTTCACTCGTGCAAAAAAAGTGGAAGTTCATGTTTTGAAAATTTGTATGTTCAAAGACATAAACATCATATGTTCAGAACTGAGTTTCAATTTTTTTCTAGAAGCTCATATATGAAATCTGAGAAAATTTGGAGATGAACAATAAATAAGTATAAATAAAACAAAAGAAATAATTTAAAACAGTATGACAAAGTTCACTACGTATTCCACCATCAGTACATAATGAAATATCACAAAAAACTGCTCACGATATCACTATGTATCAGTTCAAATGTTTTCAGATGGCTCAGTTTAGATCACTTCAGACTCTGAAGCTTGACATGCATATTTGGGGATGGGATTTTCAGGTACTAGTTTGGAACTCAATCTAACCCAACATCGGCATGGAGCAGTGTGTGGCCGGAGAAAGGCAGCAGTTTGCTGGTGCACGGTGAGGAGCAAGACGAATATGTCGATAGGTGAGCAGATGTGGGTGTGCGATCTGCTACCGCACTTGAGCGGTTGATGACTTTGCTGTTGTGATTGAACTTGTCGATGCAGCTGTTGCTACTGAACTTGTGCATGTGCTGTTTTTTACATATCCTTTTCGTATGTGGTGCACCAAACTTTTATCTGGCTGCTTCAGAGATGCTTGATAACTGATGCATAGCTCTAAGACTTGCTGCTCTCCACGGCATGGATTATGTCTATCTAAAAATTGCGAGCATAGATATGTAATTACATTATGCAATCGCTCGGTACTTTATAATATTTCTCTTTAATTCAAAGGTTATTAGTTCATGTTGAATTAAGAAAACAGAAAAGAAAAACATGATTGAAAAAGGTACTTGTGGAGGTTCATAAGATGTGCAAGTTCAGGGGAGAATAACATGATTAAAAATATATACTTGTGGAGGTTAAAAGTTGAATATTAGACCATGATAAGTGCATGGTTCAAACAATGGAAAGAGTTCAGAGGGGAGAACTAGGGAATTTCAAAGAAAAAGGCTCTACAAAAAAACACTTGGAATTTGCCGAAAATAGTTAGGAGGTTGAAATCATTACATGTTTGAAATTCACGAAGCAAATTTTGAAACGTTCAAATTGATAAACGTGGTAAGTTCGAACGAAAAATAAATGAACCCTTAGGCAATTTGATTGAGGAAAAATAGGGAGTTCATGTATTACTAGTGCTCTCTCTGCTCTCCTTTCTGTTTTGGTTATGTCCACAGCTTGAATAAAAAAATATAGTGGAGAGTTCAGGTGTTACTAGCATATGAATTCAAACAATAAAACAACGGAAAGTTTAAATAAAAAGCGATTTCCACTTTTCTGTTTATTTTGGTTAATGTCCACAAAACACACAAAAGAATTGCATGAAAAAGTTCATATAGTAATCATATACAAGTTCAAAAAATCAGACTTAGAAGTTCAAAACAAAAAAAGTGAGGTTATGAAACAAGCTCGGTTCCGACAAACGGTTGACAAAATACTAAGAAAACAATATCAAAAAAACAGAGTAATCTGTTAAAATACTTCAGTACAAACACACACAAATCAGTACGAGCACTCTGTTTTCAAACAGGAAAACAACATGATGGGTCTCACCGTATTCAAAATTCCTCTTAAAGGGCTACGAATAGGAGAAAACATTCAACATGACTAAGTTTCACTTTTTTTAGAGCTTTCCAATGGTACATTATTTGCCCCGTTCCGACAAACTTAAAAAAATCGCGTTCGAAACCAACTTTCACCCTATTCGAATTGGAATTTAAACCATAAGGAACTAGAAAAAAACTTTCTATACGCAAGCTTTCCAACGCCGTATCATTTGCATCAATCGGACAAACCATTTGCAAAAAATCGCGAAAATACGTTTCGCCCAGAATTTCACCACTTTTCAAATTACTTTTAAATGGTATATAATTTGAAAAAACATTAGCTATATGGAAGAAGCGGATTTTCATAAGCTTTCTAATACCATCTTATTCGCTCAATTCCGACAAACAGTTTGAAAATTAAGTCCAAAATACGATTCGTGTTTTTTGTTTTGAAAATAATGGTTTTTTAAAAACTGCTCTTAAACCATGATGATTATGCAAAAATGTTCAATATACTTGAAATATAGTTGTCAAGAGCTTTCCAACAATATATTACATGCCCCGTTCCGACAAAAAAATTGCATTTTTTTTGAACTAAAGAAGACGATCTGTTCAGCAGAAATAAAAGTATCAGTTCAACCGCTCGAATTCATCAGTACAACCGCCTGAAACCGCCAGTTCAAGTACGGTAACAGAATATCTGTTACACAAAACAGAATAGCCCAGATGTGTGTGTGTGTGTGTGTATATCTCTATGTGTGTGTGTGTGTGTGTGTGTGTGTGTGTGTGTGTGTGTGTGTGTGTGTGTGTGTGTGTGTGTGTGTTGGAAAAGGCGGTGCCTAGGAGGCGCTTAGGCACCCCTAGGCGCTAGGCAATGGCCAAACGCCTCGCCTAGGGCATAAATGGAGGTCTAGGCAGGGCAAGCAAGGAATTGCCTACCCATGTAGTAATCAACACCCACGTAATAATCACAAATCATGCCACAAAATGCCAAATGGGTTATATTTCAATGGCAGTAGACGGTAATTAACTTATTTATATGCCCTAAACTAATATCAACACACATATAATAATCACAAATACACTATGAGTAAAAAATATATTACCGCCTAGGCCGCGCCTAGGCACTAGGCGAAGGCCAACTGCTCGCTTACGCCTACCTCTTTTTTCAACATTGTCGGTCTATTCTGCTAATATTAGCAGAATAACTATTCTGATAACACTTCCGCACTGCACGCTCAACGCAAGTGCACGTCATTGTATGAACCAAATGTGCTGCAGTACTCACGCGAATGAACTTCTCGTCGCAAAAAACTGCATATTGTGTTTTTTCGGTACCTTGTTTGCTCTAGTTTATTAACCATTTGTCAGAACGAGGCGTGTAATATACCGTTCAAAAGCTATGGATTAGGCGCAACTTCGCCATGTTGAACACTTTTCGAGATTCCTCACGGTTTAAGAGTAGTTTTGAAAATGGTGCGGCCCACAACGAGTGGCAGCGAACGTTTTATCGCATTTTTTTCTAAACCGCTCGTCGGAATGAAGCAAATGATACACCGTTGGATATATATCGTCGAGGCGCATATTTTTCATATATTTCTTTTCTCTAATTCGTTACGGTTTAAGAGCAGTTTCAAATTTACTAAATTGCGGGATTCTGTTTTTCAAATTTTTCAAATTTTTGGTACTAGTTTCGCTCCAGTTTTTTAACCATTTGTCTAAACAAGGCGTGTAATATACCGTTGAAAAGCTATGGACAAGGGGCAACTTTCATATGTTGAAATGTTTTTTAGATTCCTTACGGTTTTAAGTTAATTTTGAAAATCATGCGGCGGACGACGAGTGGCAGCGGCCGTTTTCACGAAATTTTTACAAATCGTTGGTCGGAATGATTCAAACAATACGCCATTGGAAAGATATCGACGAGGCACAACTTTTTCATAAAGAACACACTCTCTAATTCTTTACGGTTTAAAAGGAATTTCGAATTAAAATGCGGACATTCTGTTTTTCGCGACACCCAAATCGACGTGGGTACTTCATCCGACTGAAATCCGCACTGCATCGGACGAAAAACCGCACTGCATCAGACGGGTAAGAGAACTGGATAATCTCTTTTATTCAAACGTAATTTTTTTAAGGACGAGAAAGTAGAGTGCACTTCACATCGGGTGTAAATAAACCACAACACTATCAAGAAGTGAACCGCATTACTTTTCTTCGCTTCCATAACATTTTTTTGCACTTACAGGATGAACAACATTATACTACCGACCGCACTGCTTGAGACTGAAAGCCGCACTACATCGGACGAGCAAGCGAGCTGCATAATTTCTTTTGTCGGACGTAAATTTTCTAAGATGAGAAAGTGGACCGCACTTCACGTTAGGCGTAGGTGAACCGCAACACCATCAAGAAGCGAACCGTGGCACTACCGAAAGTGAACCTCATGAGTACTTATTTTTTTACGCATGTAGACCAAGCAAGTAGACCACATGGACTGAGCGAGTGAACTGTATCTAATAAGTGAGCTTCTTTTGAAATGTTTTGGTTTATGTTTAACTTCTTCCGTAAACTCATCTCCCGATGCACTGCAACTCCCGGTGCATTTTTGCTTTTTCTTAACACACAAGCACAATTTAATTTTTTGGGAGAAGTGAACCACGGCATAAATCGAAGCGACAACATGATTTTTTCGTCTTATTTTTTTTTAAGAATAAAGGATTTTTGGACTACACGACTAAGGCCAGTGAACCTGCATGATCGATTGAAGTGTACTGATTTTTTATTTGAATTTTGCATAGTGAACCACACAAATTTTATAAAACGAACCTCACAGATTTTTAACAATGAACTACAATACTTTGAAAAAAGTACTTCTTCGGTTCACCGAGCGCACTGCTTTTACAAAGAAAGATTTTACAAATTGAGCAATAACCCACAATGTAGTGTAAAAAAATTGCATCCCTTTCTCGGTCTCCAAGTTACAATCATCGCACACAAAATACAACCCACTCCACATTTTTTTTAAATGCAATGACACAATGCAGTGCCTGCCCCGCCTAACCGCACACACTCTCTGGACGTACTGCAAGCACACGGTCGCTCATTTTTGCTAGTGAACTCCAAAACCTTTTTCTCAATCACAGCGAAAAATTTAAGACAACTCCAGAAAAAAATAGGCCAATTGCCAAAAGGAAAAAAGAAAGTTAAATATTTAACAGCTCCTCTCACTCCTCAACGCAAAAGCTTCAGCAGAAACCTTGTTCAATTTTTTTTCCCTTCTACTCTTCTTTGAAGCATATCAAATAGTTTATCCATGAACCATTGGTGGCGCTATTGAACTTCACAAGGAAGCCTATTCGCTGGCATCGGGCGAGGGAGCTCCGAGCTGCACCAACGAACGTGTGAACCCAAGACACGTTGGTGAAATTGCCAAACAGACACAAGAAGTGATAAGGGGTAGCGTGGAAAAAATGCAAACAGTGAGAAACGACCCTGGCCCTCTTGTTGACGGAATGAGAGACGACCACGGGGGCGCTGGATCCCTGTAGACGACGAGGAGAGGGACGCCTCAACCAAATTTCATGCCGTCGGCTTGCGCACTGCACGTGCACGCTTGGTGTACTGCAAGTGCGTGCCACAACCAAACTTCAGGCTGTCGCCTTGCGCACTGCATGCCGTCGGCTTGCACCCTGCACGGGCACGCCTGGTGTACTGCAAGTGCGTCCCAGAACCAAACTTCAGGCTGTCGCCTTGCGCACTGCACGCCCACGCCTGGTATACTGCAAATGCATGCAACAACCAAACTTGACGCTGTCAGGGAGAGGAGGTGAGGTGGTCGACTCTGACCTGTCTATACTGTTGTGGCGATGGCATCAACAACAACCAAAATGAACTGAAGGCCGTCGCTAGTGAACTACATGTTGGGGAAGGAGAGAGCTGCGAGGGGGTGCTCCGGTGAACCTCCAGTGATGTGTGCGAGCATCAGCGAAAACACTAGCGATTTGGGTACTGCACCAACGATCCAACCGACCTGCAACGAAGAGCAACCTTCACTGCTCGTAGTCAGCGGAGAACAATAGTGAAGATTTTGTTTTGGGCTTCTTTTTGTTTATACCTGCTGGCGCGCCATGGGAACGGGACTGCCGGAGTCCAGGGAGGGGGGAGGGATCCCGTGTAGGTGAGCGCCACAGACCCGTCCACGCTGGGAGGTGTGGGGTCGCGTGGCTGGAAGAGGGAGCCGAGCTTGACGGATCCAGGGGTCCCTCGCTCCATGACGGATGGGAGGAAGCCGAGGTGAGGAGCGCGGTGGCGAGTCGTGTCGTGGAGTCACAGTGGCGGGTCGGGGATGCGGTGGTGGGACCTCCTGAGCGTAGGTGTTGCTGGCGGAGGCCGAATCCGGCGAGGAAGATAGGGGATCCAGTGCATGGCTGCGCGGGGGCTCCCCTGTCGCCCGATCCAGAGCAGCCCGACGGTGATGGCTGAGGCACCGCGTGGTGGATCCTCGCCGGATCTGGGGTCGGGACAGGGGATCGAGGAGTTGCGGGGGACACATGGAGCGCGGCCGCGCGCGGCACCTCTTGCGCCAGGAGGAAGAAGGCAGGGGCGCTCCGGCGTTGGGAGGAAGGAGGCCAGGGTCTTAGAGGCAACAGAATGGGTACCGCGGCCCGCGGGCTCTAGTGTGGAAGGTGGAGAGGATCAAGGGGGGTGAGTCATGTGGCGGCCGGTGGAGGTTGGGAGTAGGGAGGGAGGCTAGGAGATGAAGCGACGGTGAGAGGGAGGAGAGGGTGGCCGGCTAGCTGGGGAAGGCAGGTTGGGCGGCGCCGACAAGCTCCTGATCCAGATCGGGAGAGGAGAGAGAGGAGGTAGGTGAGGGAAGAAGGTGGTTAACCGGTGTGCGTTTCGTGCGTGGTAGAAGGTGGGGCGGGTTTAGGGCAACTACAGTTTCCTGGGGTTTGTGTGCGGTCCGGTTATAATGGACTAGAAGTGGTCAAAGTGTTAGCAGAATAAGCTAGGTGTTATTAGAATAAGACTCTTAAGGGGTGTTATCATAATAGACCCACTATATATATATAGACACACACATACGTGTCCTGTCTTCTCTACAACATTTACTTATAGCTATGTCTTTAAGTTGCCATTTTCTGCACTAAGTGAATGTGATCGGACCCTAACCCCTTTTGTGCTTATCCCTCAAATTATCTCTGTCTCTTTATATGCATTCTGTTGACACGTGTCGAATGTCTTCACCGTGTCCTTGTCAGCTGAAGATACAGAGACACACACTTAAAACTGGTTTTAATGTTCTTATCCTTTTTGCCTAAATATCGGAGAAGTTGGAACGACCACCCGACAAACCAGACGCGCGTGGGGACGTGGCTCAACCTTCAATAACTTGCATGCCGGCCACGTGTCCTTCATATGTGAACCGCCAGGAGCACCTGCGTAATTGCACTGTGCTGCCCTCCTCCTTATAAATACTTCTCCCCTCGCGATCATTATCTCTTCTCCCCCTCACCGTCTCGCTCAAACCCTAGCGCCACCGCTAGCATCAATCGATGTCGGAGACGAAGTGCTTTGCTACCGCAACCTCTTCGACGCCATCTTCACGCTGGTCGCGGACATCGTCTTCTCCGCCGCCACCGTAGGTGTCTTCCGTCGCTAAGTTAGGGCGCGGGAGATTGGACTGCTCGGCCTCCTTCTGCCTCGTCTAGTAGTTCGTCAGGCGGTAAATAAGACTCGCTTTTTACCGTTCAATTTGATCCGTTGAACTGTCCACATCTTCCAAAAGTTGCTTCTACACTTCCAAATCTATATCTCATAACTTGCAATTATGTTAACTTATGTATCACAACTAGTTAGATTCCTCACTTGTACTCATTCATGGATTCGTACAAATCTGGAACCAACTCACATCGATAAGTGAATGTCTTCGCACTATGAGGTCAATGTCTTCAAACTGATTTTATCTTCAAAATCTTCTAAGAATGCATATGACCTCTTCCCCTTCCCTCGCATCTCTAATGCTGCCACAGGTACATGTCCGTGGGATAATCCCTTGGTTCTCATAGTCTGCATTCATTTACAGAATTCTTACAGCATCACATTGAATCTCCAGAAGCCAACTCTTGCTTGACCAGCAGATTGAATCCAAACACCATTGTGAAGCCTTTCATTCTGAATCCAATGGCCGGTGGAAAATCTGCAAAGAAAGGTGGCAGGCTGCGCCGGGACAACACTGCTTTGGACCTGCCACCAGATCCCTATGAACAATACAAGTCTGACCCAGAGGAAACCTATGGTGAACGAAAAACTCGAGTCCAATGGATTTGAAGATATTGGGAAGAGGAATGGTTTCAGTACCATTTTGTTACACCTAAGTACGCGAAGAAGAATGAATGCTGTAAGGCCACCATGGGCCAATATTGTGTATAGGAAGCTGCACCCAAGACGAAGGCTGAAGCCATGGCAAAGGGCTTCTATCCTTGCATGGTCAGAGGACCTCAGCCTAAAGATGCCGACCCATCCAGTCTCCGATGGTGTCACGAAGATGAATTGTTTGAGCAAAATCTTCAGTTTGCAAGGGCTTCAGCATTGCAGAACAAGAAAGATCTGGGGATTGACTTCAACCCTCGTCCAGCACCTCCAAGGCCAGATGGCAGTCGTGAAGTTGATCAGAACATCATTGGTCCCTTCAATAGCTTTAATGGGCTCCTCTCCCACATAGCTGCACAAAGGGCCACTGTTGAAGAAGCTACTAGAGAAGAGGAACATGCTGAAGTTCCTGAGCCCCCGAACCCAAAGAAGAAGGCTAAGGCTTCAAAAGCTTCAAGTGTGAAGCCATTGAAATCCGCACCTCCTGAATCCAGTGTGCAGTTTGAGGATCAATCTCGCATCTCCAAGAAATCCAAGAAGCCCAAGAAGATTTCTGGACATGACCTCACCCCTGCTAGCATTCTGCGAAATGAAGAGAATGTTATAGATCTGTCAAGTGATGAAGATCTTGCTGATGATGCTCTGGAAATGCTCATCAAGAGCAAGCAGGAGACCGAAATCTTCAAGGATTTGCCTCTCTTTGATGCAGATATTCTCAACAATTTCATTGATGAATGGTTTGAAGATCCTACTCTCACCATTGACGATCTGCAATTGCCATTGACATCAGTGTCACATTTCAGGGCTGCATAGCCAAGGAACTTGCTATAGCTCAGAAGATTGTTGAGCTGAAAAACAAAATTGACTATGAGAAGGCCTAGTTCAAGAAGCATATGGCAAAGCTCAGTGTCATTGATGTTCATAACTTCAAGCAAATGATGATTGTCCTCAAGGCTCAGTTCAAAAAGAAATGTGAGGAAGCCAAAGGCTCTCGTGAGTGCATGAAGTACTATGCTAAGAAATGCATCCAGGCTCACAATGAGGCTATGAAGAGAAAGGCTCTTGGGCGTCCAGGCGTTGACCCCAAGCTGGCTGCCAAGAAGAAGAATAAGTATGCTGAAGCTGAACCCGAAGCCCCAAGGCAGGAAAGACCAAGCATTATCTTCCCTGCCAGTATGACTGGCTCGAAGCCAAAGGTCCCTTCAGCAGCTTTTGAGCAGAAGAAGACTAAGCTGGCTGAGGCCGAAGCCAAATAAGGAAGCACCATGATACTTCTGATGCAGCTCCCTCCAAGAAGAAGCTGAAGACAAAGTCTTCAAAGGCTTCACGTAAAGAACGTGATGCTCCCAAAGAACCACTGCTCGTTGAGCCTATTTCAGTTGCACTGCCAGCTTCCACCAATCGCGAGCGTCGTCTCATCGTACATGACCCTGCTCCCACAGAGGCTCATGAGTCTGAAGATACTCTAGCTGCTGACCCCATAGCAGCTGAAGACATTGGTCATGATGACAATGTAGAAGATGATGTAGTCCTTCCTCACATCATGCCAATCCCGGTATCATCGCCTGCTCATACGAGCAGTAAACTCATAAGCATCGGCGGTCCCATGATGCCAATCACACAAGATGCATTCTGGAAAGAGCAACACCCCAACTCCCCATTGCATTAAGTTATTCCTCGCACTCCACCTGCTCATGTCACCACTCTGGTGCTTGAGACACCGCAAGAGACTCCCGAAGACATGGAGAAGACCACTCCTTCAACACAGGCGCCACCAACTTTCTGAAGGCTTCACAGAGGCCCTAGGCCCTCGGTATCCATGTCGAGCATTCCTGAAGAGGATGTGCAATCCACAAGCTCAGTAGCATGTCAAGTGATCCCTGAAGCCATCCCTTCCGTTACTGTTGTTGGGGAATGCAGTATTTCAAAAAAAATCCTACGATCACGCAAGATCTATATAGGAGATGCATAGCAACGAGACAGGTGAGTGTGTCCACGTACCCTCGTAGACCGAAAGCGGAAGCGTTTATTAACGCGGTTGATGTAGTCGAACGTCTTCACGATTCAACCGATCCAAGTACCGAACGTACGGCACCTCCGTGTTCAGCACACGTTCAACACGATGACGTCCCTCGAGCTCTTGATCCAGTTGAGGACGAGGGAGGGTTCCGTCAGCACGATGGCGGGGTGACGGTGATGACGAATTTACCGGTGCAGGGCTTTGCCTAAGCACTACGACAATATGACCGAGGTGTTAAACTATGGAGGGGGGCACCGCACATGGCTAAGAGAAGACTTCTTGTGCCTTTGGGGTGCCCCCCTCCCCCGTATATAAAGGAGGGGAGGAGGAGGAGGCCGGCCCCCTAGGGGCGCGCCAAGTGTGGGGATTCCTACTAGGACTCCCTAGTCCTAGTAGGATTCCCGTTTCCTTTTCCTTTTTCGGAGTAGCAAAGGGGGGAATAGAGAAGGAGTAGGAGATGGAAAGGGCGGCGGCGCCCCCACCCCTTGTCCAATTCGGATTAGCAAGGGGGCGCACGCCACCTCCTATGGCCGGCCCTCTCTTCTCCACTAAGGCCCATGTTGGCCCATTACCTTCCCGGGGGAGGGGGTCTGGTAACCTCCCGGTACTCTGAAACTTATCTGAAACTTCCGGAAACCATTCTAGTGTCTGAATGTAACCTTCCAATATATGAATCTTTACCTCTCAACCATTTTGAGACTCCTCGTCATGTCCATGATCTCATCCAGGACTCCGGACAAACTTCGGTCATCAAATTGCATAACTCATAATACAAATTGTCATCGAACATTAAGCGTGCGGACCCTACAGGCTCGAAAAACTATGTAGACATGACCGAGACACATCTCCGGTCAATAACCAATAGCAGAACCTGGATGCTCATATTGGCTCCTACATATTCTACAAAGATCTTTATCGGTCAAACCTCATAACAACATACGTCATTCCTTTTGTCATCGGTATGTTACTTGCCCGAGATTCGATCGGCGGTATCATCATACCTAGTTCAATCTCGTTACCGGCAAGTCTCTTTACTCGTTCCGTAATGCATCATCCCATAACTAACTCATTAGTCACATTGCTTGCAAGGCTTATAGTGATGTGCATTGCCGAGAGGGCCCAGAGATACCTCTCTAATACTCGGAATGACAAATCCTAATCTCGATCTATGCCAACTCAACAAACACCATCGGAGACACCTGTAGAGCATATTTATAATCACCCAGTTACGTTGTGACGTTTGATAGCACACAAAGTGTTCCTCCGGTATTCGGGAGTTGCATAATCTCATAGTCAGAGGAATATGTATAAGTCATGAAGAAAGCAATAGCAATAAATCTATACGATCATAATGCTAAGCTAACGGATGGGTCTTGTCCATCACATCATTCTCTAATGATGTGATCCCATTCATCAAATGACAGCACATGTCCATGGTCAGGAAACTTAACCATCTTTGATTAACGAGCTAATCAAGTAGAGGCATACTAGGGACACTTTGTTTGTCTATGTATTTTCACATGTACTATGTTTCTGGTTAATACAATTCTAGCATGAATAATAAACATTTATCATGATATAAGGAAATATAAATAACAACTTTATTATTACCTCTAGGGAATATTTCCTTCAGTTTCCCACTTGCACTAGAGTCAATAATCTAGATTACATAGTAATGATTCTAACACCCATGCAGTCTTGGTACTGATCACGTTTTGCTCGTGAGAGAGGCTTAGTCAACGGGTCAGCAACATTCAGATCCGTATGTATTTTGCAAATATCAATGTCTCCCTCCTTGACTTGATCGCGGATGGAATAGAAGTGTCTCTTGATGTGTTTGGTTCTCTTGTGAAATCAGGATTCCTTCGCCAAGGCTATTGCTCCAGTGTTGTCACAAAAGATTTTCATTGGACCCGATGCACTAGGTATTACACCTAAATTGGATATGAACTCCTTCATCCAGACTCCTACATTTGCTGCTTCCGAAGCAGCTATGCACTCCACTTCATACGTAGATCCCGCCACGATGCTCTGCTTGGAACTGCACCAACTGATAGCTCCACCATTCAATATAAATACGTATCCAGTTTGTGACTTAGAGTCATCCGGATCAGTGTCAAAGCTTGCATCGACGTAACCATTTACGACGAGCTCTTTGTCACCTCCATAAACGAGAAACATATCCTTAGTCCTTTTCAGGTATTTCAGGATGTTCTTCACCGCTGTCCAGTGATCCACTCTTGGATTACTTTGGTACCTCCCCGCTAAACTTATAGCAAGGCACACATCAGGTCTGGTACACAGTATTGCATACATGATAGAACCTATGGCTGAGGCATAGGGAATAATGACTTTCATTTTCTCTCTATCTTCTGCTGTGATCGGGCTTGAGTCTGATTCAACTTCACACCTTGTAACACAGGCAAGAACCCTTTCTTTGACTGATCCATTTTGAACTTCGTCAAAACTTTATCAAGGTATGTGCTTTGTGAAAGTCCAATTAAGCGTCTTGATCTATCTCTATAGATCTTGATGCCCAATATATAAGCAGGTTCACCAAGGTCTTTCATTGAAAAATTCTTATTCAAGTATCCTTTTATGCTATCCAGAAATTATGTATTATTTCCAATCAACAATTTGTCATCCACATATAATATGAGAAATGCTACAGAGCTCCCACTCACTTTCTTGTAAATACAGGCTTCTCCAAAAGTCTGTAATAAACCATATGCTTTGATCACACTATCAAAGCGTATATTCCAACTCCGAGAGGCTTGCACTAGTCCATAAATGGATCGCTGGAGCTTGCACACTTTGTTAGCACCTTTAGGATTGACAAAACCTTATGGTTGCATCATATACAACTCTTCTTTAAGATATCCATTAAGGAATGCAGTTTTGACATCCATTTGCCAAATTTCATAATCATAAAATGCGGCAATTGCTAACATGATTTGGACAGACTTAAGCATCGCTACGGGTGAGAAGGTCTCATCATAGTCAACTCCTTGAACTTGTCGAAAACCTTTCGCAACAAGTCAAGCTTTGTAGACAGTAACATTACCGTCAGCGTCAGTCTTCTTCTTGAAGATCCATTTATTCTTTATGGCTTGCTGATCATCGGGCAAGTCAACCAAAGTCCACACTTTGTTCTCATACATGGATCCCATCTCAGATTTCATGGCCTCAAGCCATTTCGCGGAATCTAGGCTCATCATCGGTTCCTCATAGTTCGTAGGTTTGTCATGGTCATGTAAAATGACCTCCTGAACAGGATTACCGTACCACTCTGGTGCGGATCATACTCTGGTTGACCTACGAGGTTTGGTAGTAACTTGATCTGAAGTTTCATGATCATCATCATTAGCTTCCTCACTGATTGGTGTAGGAATCACCGGAACTGATTTCTGTGATGAACTACTTTCCAATTCGGGAGAATGTACACTTACCTCATCAAGTTCTACTTTCCTCCCACTCACTTCTTTCGAGAGAAACTCCTTCTATAGAAAGTATCCATTCTTAGCAACAAATATCTTGCCTTCAGATCTGTGATAGAAGGTGTACCCAAAAGTCTCCTTTGGGTATCTTATGAAGACACATTTCTCCAATTTGGGTTCGAGCTTATCAGGTTGAAGCTTTTTCACATAAGCATCGCAGCCCCAAAACTTTAAGAAACGACAACTCCGGTTTCTTGCCAAACCACAGTTCATATGGTGTCGTCTCAACGGATTTACAAGGTGCCCTATTTAACGTGAATGCAGTTGTCTCTAAAGCATAACCCCAAAACGATAGTGGTAAATCAGTAAGAGACATCATAGATCGCACCATATCCAATAAAGTACGGTTACGACGTTCGGACACACCATTACACTGTGGTGTTCCAGGTGGCGTGAGTTGTGAAACTATTCCACATTGTTTCAGCTGAAGACCAAACTCATAACTTAAATATTCACCTCCACGATCAGATCGTAGAAACTTTATTTTCTTGTTACGATGATTTTCCACTTCACTCTGAAATTCTTTGAACTTTTCAAATGTTTTAGACTTATGTTTCATCAAGTAGATATACCCATATCTGCTCAAATCATCTGTGAAGGTCAGAAAATAACGATACCCGCTGCGAGCCTCAACACTCATCGGACCGCATACATCGGTATGTATTATTTCCAACAAGTCAGTTGCTCGCTCCATTGTTCCAGAGAACGGAGTCTTAGTCATCTTGCCCATGAGGCATGGTCGCAAGCATCAAGTGATTCCAAAAGCCCGTCAGCATGGAGTTTCTTCATGCGTTTTACACCAATATGACCTAACGGCAGTGCCACAAATAAGTTGCACTATCATTATTAACCTTCCATCTTTTGGCTTCAATATTATGAATATGTGTATCAATACAATCGAGATTCAAAAAATAGACCACTCATCAAGGGTGCATGACCATAAAAGATATTACTCATATAAATAGAACAACCATTATTCTCTGATTTAAATGAATAACCGTCTCGCGTCAAACAAGATCCAGATATAATGTTCATGCTTAACGCTGGCACCAAATAATAATTATTCAGGTCTAAAACTAATCCCGACGGTAGATGTAGAGGTAGTGTGCCAACGACAATCAAATCGACTTTGGAACCATTTCCCACGCACATCGTGTAACACCTGGATGATTAAGGAACAGTAATCACCCCGGTTATGGTGACTAACCTCATGTTGATTCGAACCCGTTCTAAAACAAAATCAAAACAAAAGCAAACGATGAAAAGTTTCAAAAACTAAATCTAAAATGTTCGGGGGTTGTCTAAAATAGCAAACCTAATTATGGTGGGGTGCACAAAATTTTGTAAAATGCTTTGGCATTTTAAATAAGCTAAAAACAGAAAAGAAGAAAATAAAAAAAGAAAAGGAAAACGAAAGAGAGAGGGAACCCCCGCCCATCCGGGCCAGCCCTTCCCCGGCCCAGCCAGCCCTCCCCCACCCCCCTCTCCCCTGCCCGCCCAACCACCCCGCCACTTAACCCCCCCCATGGCTCAAACCCTAGCCGCCCACTCCTCGCCCCCACTCGCCTTGATCCCCTTCTCCTCCCCGCCTTGATCCAGATCGGTCCGAGCCCCCTCGTCCTCCCCTCATCATGGCCCCCGCCGCCCAACCGTCGCCTCCCCCCTCCTCCTCTCCACCGCCTGGGCCCCTCCTCCCCTCCGTCGCCCCACGCTGGGTTCGCCCTGGGGTCAACCCTCCTCCTCTCCGCCTCACCGGACGCCTCCCGACGCCGGCGATCGCTTCCCCGCCTCCTCCTGGACGCCAACAGCCCCATCGCGCCCGCTTCCCTAGACCCCACGCCGCCATTGTGAGCTTCGCCTCTCTCTCCCCGTCGTTCCTCTCCTCTCTGAACGACGCTTGCGCCGAGTTCTGCTCTCCGGCTCCGACCCTCCGGCCGTCCATGCCACGCCTGCCCTCCTCCTCTCTCCTCCCCCTCGCGAGCGATTTCCCCCGCCGTGCCTACCGCCCACAGCCACGCCAGGCCTTCTTCTCTCTTCCCCGATGACGGCGCCTTCCCCGGACCTCCCGTGTTCCCCCACCCCGGCGACGCCGCCGACGCCACGCCCGCGGTCACCGCTTCGCTCCGGCCTCGGCTTCCCTCATGGCTCGGCCCTCCAACCGCCCTTGATGGTTGCGCCCTCTGTGGCGCCGCCGGATCATTGCTGCACCGGCAGGCAGGCGCTGCAACCGCCCACAGGGCATGCGCTGCCGGGCGCCGGGCAACTGCTGCTTTGTCCGGCATGCGCCTTGCTGCCCGCATGCCTCAGACGCAAGGCGTGTTCTAACCGCACCGGCAGCCGCAAGACTCAAGACTCGCTATGGCCCTTAGGGCCACGACATGAGGGCCCCGCCTGAACGCTTCAAAAAAAAGAGAAGAAAAGAAACTAAAAGGAAATCTATATATAAAATAAATAGTTAATAATAAAATTAATTAATTAATTAACTTAATTAACTCTGATTTAATTAATTAATTAATTAATTAATTAGTTAAGTAATTAATTAATCTAATTAATTCGATTAATTAAACCTAATCACTAATTAACCTAATTAACTAATGTTAATTAAATCTGATTAGGTTAATTAGATATTAGAGAATGACATGCGGGACCCACTGTCAGGTTGACTCACCAACCTCGTTGATCGCCGACGTCAAGATGACATCATGCCGACGCTATAAATACATTTTTGAATTAATTAAATAATTAATTAAATTCCGAAATTAATAAAATCTTTTAAAATCATATCTTTTAATCAGTAACTCGGATTAAAATATTTTCAACATGAAAGTTGCTCGTAACGACGTGATTTAATCCGGATCGCAATCCGCTCGTCCGCCAACCACCTCTAACCTATCGAACCTGCAAACTTTCCTCTCCTGGTTCATCCGTCGACAGACGTCTCGAACCGGAAAACTTCCCGGATGTTTTTCCCCTAACCATACCCCTCATACCACGTTAGGGCACGCCTTAGCATCGCTTCTTGGCTTGTCATGCATCGATATGCATCTGTTTACTTTGTATTCGTTGTTTCTTCCCCCTCTTCTCTCCGGTAGACTACGAGACCGACGCTGCTGCTGCCCAGTTCGACTACGGTGTTGACGACCCCTCTCTCTTGCCAGAGCAACCAGGCAAGCCCCCCCCTTGATCACCAGATATCGCCTACTCTTATATACACTGCTTGCATTAGAGTAGTATAGCATGTTACTGTTTTCAGATACTCCTATACTTTGCTGCATAGCTTGTCCTTGTAACTTCATTGTTACCTTACCGCAATCCTATATGCTTAGTATAGGATGCTAGTACTTTCATCTGTGGCCCTACTTTCTTGTCCGCTCGCGTGTACTATACTATCGGGCCGTGATCACTCGGGAGGTGATCACGGTATATACTATATACTTATACATGATACATGTGGAGACTAAAGTCGGGTCGGTGATGGAGCACCCATGAGTGGATCGTTGAGGCGAGCGACAGGCAGGTTGAGACCGCCTAGGAGAGAGGTGGGCCTGCCTGTTCGGTCATGTGCTCATGTTACTTAACACGCTTAACGAGGTCTTGGTATTTGATCTGAGTTGGCTACGAGCTTATACGCACTAACCATCTACGCGGGAGTAGTTATGGGTATCCCGCGTCGTGGTATCACCGGCACTTCAGACGTCAACGACGAGCGGGCGCGCTACGGATTGGACCGGAACGCTCATAGGCTAGGTCTGCTTCGGCCGCCCTCAAAGCGTGCAGTGTGCTCAGGCGATGGGCCCGCCCTGCGGCGCTTAGGTTTAGACCGCGTCTTGGCCTCTCACAGTGCCTAGGTGGGGCTGCGACGTGTTGATCTTCCGCGGCGGGCATGACCCAGAAAGTGTGTCCGCCAAATGGGATCAAGCGTCTTTGGGTAAGATGGTGCACCCTAGGGAAGTTAATCTATTCAATAGCCGTGATCTTCGTAATAGGACGACTTGGAGTTGTACCTTGAGCTTATGACAACTAGAACCGGATACTTGATAAAACACACCTTCCAAGTGCGGATATAACCGTGGTCGCTCTCTCGTGGATATGAGGAGGGATCGCGGGTAGGATTATTGCTATGTGATGTTACTTGGAGGACTTCAGCTTGCCCTCCTCTACTGTTGCAAGACAGGTGGCGAGCGTAGTCTTCGTTAAGACTAGCTATCCCCTCTTATTCGGCATTCTCGCAGCTCACCCACCGATATGGCCCTTTCCACATATATCCATGCATATGTAGTGTAGCTCCTTGCTTGCGTAGTACTTTGGATGAGTACTCACGGTTGCCTTGTTCCCCATTTTCCCTATCTCTACTCGGTTGCTGCGACTGCACGATGGAGCCCAGAGCCGACGCCACCGCCGATGACGACTACTACTGCGAGGTGCCTACTACTACGTGCAGCCCACGGCGACCACTGTGAGTAGCTTAGGAGGATCCTGCAGAGGCCCGCTCCTCTTCGATCTGATCCTGGTTTGTGCTAGCCATCTTATGGCAACTTGTTTAACTTATGTCTACTCAGATATTGTTGCTTCCGGCTGACTCGCCTATGATCGAGCACTTGTATTCGAGCCCTCGAGGCCCCGGCTTGTATTATGATGCTTGTATGACTTATTTTATTTGTAGAGTTGTGTTGTGATATCTTCCGTGAGTCCACGATCTTGATCGCATACATTTGCGTGCATGATTAGTGTACGATTAAATCGGGGCGCCAAGTTGGTATCGAGCCGATCGCTGTAGGAATCCTTCCACACTCCTTGGCGAAGTCGAGTCTAGACATTGCAAAACTTTTACTAACTTGGCTGTGTGCCTTACGGGCTCACGCCGCCATCGGGTGGTACTAGGATCTTTACTCCTCGACCTTTACTCGACTCAACTCTCTTCTACTCGGGTTAAACGATTTTACTAACTATCACTAGGATCCCGTGACCGCATTCACAAGTTGCTCTCCTTGGGGAGCACCTTCTCTCTTTGTTAAGAAGAAGGATGGGACAAACCGATTGGTCCAAGACTACCGTCCTATAAATCAAGCTACCATTCAGAATAAGTATCCTCTTCCTCGGATCAATGATCTTTATGATCAACTGGCTGGTTCGTCAGTGTTCTCGAAACTCGACTTGAGGTTGGGTTACCACCAGATCCGTGTTCGCGAGGAGGATATCCCCAAGACCGCCTTTGTGACTCGTTATGGTTCATACGAGTACACCGTCATGTCTTTTGGCTTAACCAATGCTCCGGCCACCTTCTCTCGACTGATGAACTATATATTCATGGATTACCTCGACAAGTTCGTCGTGGTTTATCTAGATGATATCCTGATCTTTTCTAAGAATGAAGAAGAACATGCTGAACATCTTCGTCTTGTGCTGGAAAAGCTACGAGAGCATCAACTCTATGCCAAGTTCTCCAAGTGTGAATTCTGGCTTCCCGAAGTAACCTACCTTGGACATGTCATCTCTAAGGATGGTATTGCCGTCAACCCTGAAAGAGTTCAGGCTATTCTCGATTGGACTCCTCCAAGAACGTTAACACGTCGGTTTTTCTCGGTCGCCACTATTGCCGTCGATTAAATCGAGAACTTCTCCAAGATTGCCGTGCCGCTAACTAACTTTGTTGCATAAGGGCGTCAAATTCCAATGGATGATAAATGTCGAAAGTTTCCGGCACTCAAGGACAAGTTGACTACTGCCCGATGCTAGCTCCTCCCGATACTAAGAAGGACTTCGTCATTTATCGCGACGCTTCCGTCAAGGATTAGGCGGTGTCCTAATGCAAGAACGCAAAGTGGTTGCTTATGCCTCTCGACAGCTATGCCTCACGAAGAGAACTACCCAGTTCACGACCTCGAGCTAGCTGCTGTCATTCATGCATCAAGCAATGGCGACATTACCTTCTCGGTAATCGCTATGAGATCTTCACCGACCACCAAAGTCTGAAGTATCTGCTTACTCAGCCAGACCTGAACCTCCGTCGGCCAGAGATGGATGGAGACTGCTGCAGACTTTGATTTGGGTATTTCCTATACGCCTGCAAGGATAATGTAATGGCTGATGCCTTGAGCCGCAAGTCTTCTTGCAGAACCACCTTCAGTTCACAAAGTTCAGCCCTCTCTTGTTGAAGAATTCAGAAAGCTGAACCTCCATATTGTTCCCCGGTGCACTCGCTCCCCTCCTCCGGAGTTCCAAGATGAATCTCCGTGTTGTTCCCTGTGGTTCCTCTATACCTCGGCTGTTGAACCCGATCTCGTGGCACCATAAAGACAATGCAGGATTTGACTCAAGTCTACAAGCTTAAACAAGACATCAAGAAAGGAAATCCTCATCCTTCACTATTGCCGATGATGGCGCCTTGTACTTCAAAGGCCGCCTAGTGGTGCCGTGTAAGAAGGAAAATCTGAATATGACTCGAAGGTTATGAAAGAAGCTCATGATACGCCTCTATGTATCCATCCCGGCAGTACAAAGATGTATCAAGACATTCGCCGAGATTACGGTGGTCTAATATGAAGCGTGACATTGCTCGCTATGTTTACGAGTGTGACGCTTGCCGTCAGATCAAAGCGTAACATCAAAGGCCTCTTGGAACTCGCAACCTATCTCTATTCCGGAATGGAAATGGGACCATGTTGAAATGGACTTCACCACCGGATTTCCCAAATCGCAGAAAGGTAATGATGCTATTCTTGTCGCTATTGACCGGCTCTCTAAAGTTGCTCACTTTCCGGCGGTCAAAGAAACGATCACTTGCTAGCCAGCTTGCAACTCTCTATATGTCCGAATTGTTTCACTTCACGGTATTCCACCGTTATCGCTTCGGACCGTGGCAGCTTATTCACTTCAAGATTCGGGCAAGTTTTCAAGAAGCTATGGGGACTCATCTATCTTTCAAGATCTTGCGTTTCATCCGCAGCCTCAAGGGCAAGTTGAACGTGTCAACCAAATTCTCAAGACATGCTTCGAGCTTGTGTCGCTTCCTTCGCAAGAAATGGGAGGAATCTCTCCCGTATGCTGAGTTCTCTTATAATAATAGCTATCAAGCTAGTCTCAAGATGGCCCCTTCGAGGTGTTATATGGACGAAAGTGCCAACCCTCTCGAATCGGTCGAAACTGGGAACGCCCACTCTTCGTCCGGATATTATCCAACATGTCAAGAACAAGTCCGCATTATTCGCGAGAATCTCAAGACTGCTCGATCGCGTCAAAAGAGTAATTATGACCGCCATCACAAGGACATGGTCTATCAACTCGGCGAAAAGGCCTATCTTCGCTACACCAATGAAGGGTGCTCACCGCCGGGATCAAGGGCAAACTAGCTCCTCGCTATATTGGCCCTTTCACTATTCTCGAAAGGCGTGGAAAAGTGGCTTATCAACTGGAGCTTCCGCCAACCTTTCTCGTGTTCACGATGTGTTCCACGTGTCCCAACTCCGACGCCGCTTCAAGGACCCAATCCGAGCAATGGACCATGAAGTGCTCGAATTGCAACAGACCTCTCCTATAAAGAGCATCCGTCCGCATTCTCGACTGCTGAACGCCGCACACGCCGGAAGGCGATCAAGTTCCTCAAAGTCCAAAGGTCGAATCACTCAAGACGGCCACCAGGAACGCGAGGATCGCCTTCGAGATGAATACCCGCGACTTTTTCCTTCTACCTCCTAAATCTCGGACGAGATTTCTTGTAGTGGAGGAGATTTGTAACACCCAGATGATTAAGGAACAGTAATCACCCGGTTATGGTGACTAACCTCACGCTGATTCAACCCGCTCTAAAACAAAATCAAAACAAAAGCAAACGATGAAAAGTTTCAAAACTAAATCTAAAATGTTCGGGGTTGTCTAAAATAGCAAACCTAATTATGGTGGGGTGCACAAAATTTTGTAAAATGCTTTGGCATTTTAAATAAGCTAAAAACAGAAAAGAAGAAAATAAAAAAAGAAAAGGAAAACGAAAAGAGAGAGGGAACCCCTCGCCCATCCGGGCCAGCCTTCCCCCGCCCAGCCAGCCCTCCCCACTGCCCCTCTCTCTCGGCCCGCCCAACCACCCCGCCACTTAACCCCCCCGCTGGTGAAACCCTAGCCGCCCCACTCCCTCGCCCCCACTCGCCCCACCCCGATCCCCTTCTCCCTCCCCCCGCCCGATCCAGATCGGTCCGAGCCCCCCTCGTCCTCCCCTCATCGCCGGCGGCCCCCCGCCGCCCCCAACCGGTCGCCTCGCCCCCCTCTCCTCTCCACCGCCTGGCCCCTCCTCCCCTCCGTCGTCCCACGCTGGGTTCGCCCTTGTGGGTCAACCCTCCTCCTCCGCCTCACCGGACGCCTCCCCGCCGGGCGATCGCTTCCGCCTCCTCATCGCTGGGCCTTGCCACGAGCCCCACTGCGCCCGCTTCCCTAGACCCCACGCTGCCATTGTGAGCTTCGCCTCTCTCTCCCCGTCGTTCCCCTCTCCCCCTCTCGAACGCCGCCCGCCCAGCTCCGTCTCGGCTCCGACCCTCCGGCCGTCCGCCACGCCTGCTCCCTCCTCCTCTCCTACCCCCGCCGCCCGGCGGCGACTCCCCTGTTTACCGTGCCTACGCCACGCAGCGCCTTCCCCCCCTCTTTCCCGACGACGGCGCTTTCCCGCCCCGGACCTCCCGTCGTCCCCCTCGCGACGCCCTTGCGACCGACGCCACGCCACGGCCACCGCTTCGCTCGGCCTCGCTTCCCTCATGGGCTCGGCCTCAACCGCCCAGTGATGGCGCGCCCCTCCTGTGGCGCCGCCGATCCGCTGCTGCTGCACGTCGCGCGCTGCACGACCGCCGCCACAGGGCATGCGCTGCGCCGGCGCGGCTGCTGCCCGCTTGCCCGTCTCGCGCTTGCGCCTGCTGCCCGATGCCCTCGCACGCAAGCAGCCCCAACCCGCACTGGCAGCCGCAAGACTCAAGACTTCGCTATGGCCCTTAGGGCCACGACATGAGGGCCCCGCCTGTAACGCTTCAAAAAAAAGAGAAGAAAAGAAACTAAAAGGAAATCTATATATAAAATAAATAGTTAATAATAAAATTAATTAATTAATTAACTCTGATTTAATTAATTAATTAATTAGTTAAGTAATTAATTAATCTAATTAATTCGATTAATTAAACCTAATCACTAATTAACCTAATTAACTAATGTTAATTAAATCGATTAGGTTAATTAGATATTAGAGAATGACATGCGGACCCACTGTCAGGTTGACTCACCAACCTGTTGATCGCCGACGTCAAGATGACATCATGTCGACGCTATAAATACATTTTTGAATTAATTAAATAATTAATTAAATTCCGAAATTAATAAAATCTTTTAAAATCATATCTTTTAATCCGTAACTCGGATTAAAATATTTTCAACATGAAAGTTGCTCGTAACGACGTGATTTAATCCGGATACGCAATCCGCTCGTCCGCCACACACCTCTAACCTATCGAACCTGCAAACTTTCCTCTCCGTTTCATCTGTCTGACAGACGTCCGGAACCGGGAAAACTTCCCCGGATGTTTTTCCCCCTAACCAAGCACCCTCATACCACGTTAGGGCACGCCTAGCATCGCTTCTTGGCTTGTCATGCATCGATATGCATCTGTTTACTTTGTATTCATTGTTTCTTCCCCTCTTCTCTCCGTAGATACTACGAGACCGACGCTTCCGCTTTGCCAGCTCGACTACGGTGTTGACGACCTCTCTCTCTTGCCAGAGCAACCAGCAAGCCCCCTTGATCACCAGATATCGCCTACTCTTATATACACCGCTTGCATTAGAGTAGTATAGCATGTTACTGTTTTGATACTCCTATACCGCTGCATAGCCTGTCCTTGTAACTTCATTGTTACCTTACCGCAATCCTATATGCTTAGTATAGGATGCTAGTACTTTCATCTGTGGCCCTACTTTCTTGTCCGTCTGCCGTGCTATATTATCGGGCCGTGATCACTGGGAGGTGATCACGGTATATACTATATACTTATACATGATACATGTGGAGACTAAAGTCGGGTCGGCCGATGGAGCACCCATGAGTGGATCGTTGAGGCGGAGCGACAGGCAGGTTGAGACCGCTTAGGAGAGAGGTGGGCCTGGCCTGCTCATGCGCTCATGTTACTTAACACGCTTAACGAGGTCTTGGTATTTGATCTGAGTTGGCTACGAGCTTATACGCACTAACCATCTACGCTGGAGTAGTTATGGGTATCCCGTGTCGTGGTATCACCGAAGCACTTCAGACGTCAACGACGAGCGGCGGCGCCCGATTGGACTGAAACGCCTGTTAGGCTAGGTCTCGCTCGCCGCCGCGAACGCAGTGTGCTCGCTCAGGCGATGGGCCTGCACTGCGCGCTTAGGTTTAGACCGGCGTCTTGGCCTCTCTCACAGCCTAGGTGGGGCTGCGACATGTTGATCTTCCGCGGCGGGCATGACCCAGAAAGTGTGTCCGCCAAATGGGATCAAGCGTCTTTGGTAAGATGGTGCACCCTGCAGGGAAGTTAATCTATTCAATAGCCGTGATCTTCGGTAACATGACGACTTGGAGTTGTACCTTGAGCTTATGACAACTAGAACCGGATACTTGATAAAACACACCCTTCCAAGTGCGAGATACAACCGGTGGTCGCTCTCTCTCAGGGATATGAGGAGGGGATCGCGGGTAGGATTATTGCTATGTGATGTTACTTGGAGGACTTCAGTTTGCCCTCCTCTACTGTTGCAAGACAGTGGCCGAAGCGTTTAGTCTTCGTTAAGACTAGCTATCCCCTCTTATTCTCGCATTCTGCGCAGCTCACCCACCGATATGGCCCTTTCCACATATATCCATGCATATGTAGTGTAGCTCCTTGCTTAAGTAGTACTTTGGATGAGTACTCACGGTTGCCTTGTTCCCCATTTTCCCTATCTCTACTCGGTTGTCATGACTGCACGATGGAGCCAGGAGCGACGCCACCGCCGATGACGACTACTACTCTGGAGGTGCCTACTACTACGCAGCAGCCACCGACGACGACTGTGAGTAGCTTAGGAGGATCCTGTGCAGAGGCCTGCTCCTCTTCGATCTCAGATCCCGCTTTGTGCTAGCCATCTTATGGCAACTTGTTTAACTTATGTCCGTACTCAGATATTGTTGCTTCCACGACTCGCCTATGATCGAGCACTTGTATTCGAGCCCTCGAGGCCCCCGGCTTGTATTATGATGCTTGTATGACTTATTTTATTTGTAGAGTTGTGTTGTGATATCTTCCCGTGAGTCCCTGATCTTGATCGTACACATTTGCGTGCATGATTAGTGTACGATTAAATCGGGGGCGTCACACATCGTCACCTCGTCCTTAGCCAATCTTCTTTAATCTGTAGCCCCTGTTTCGAGTTGCAAATATGAGCAACAAAACCAGTATCAAATACCCATGCGCTACTACGAGCATTAGTAAGGTACACATCAATAACATGTATATCAAATATACCTTTCACTTTGCCATCCTTCTTATCCGCCAAATACTTGGGGCAGTACCACTTCCAGTGACCAGTCCCTTTGCAGTAGAAGCACTCAGTCTCAGGCTTAGGTCCAGACTTGGGCTTCTTCACTTGAGCATTAACTTCCTTTCCGTTCTTTTTGAAGTTCCCCCTTCTTTCCTTTGCCCTTTTTCTTGAAACTAGTGGTCTTGTTAACCATCAACACTTGATGCCCCTTCTTTATTTCTACCTCCGCAGCCTTTAGCATCACGAAGAGCTCGGGAATAGTCTTTTCCATCCCTTGCATATTATAGTTCATCACGAAGCCTTTATAGCTTGGTGGCAGTGATTGAAAAACTCTGTCAATGACACTATCATCAGGAAGATTAACTCCTAATAGAGCCAAGTGGTTGTGGTACCCAGACATTCTGAGTATGTGTTCACTGAAAGAACTATTCTCCTCCATTTTGCAGCTATAGAACTTGTTGGAGACTTCATATCTCTCAGCTCGGGCATTTGCTTGAAATATTAACTTCAACTCCCGGAACAGCTCATATGCTTCATGATACGTCTGCGTCGTATCTATAATTTTTTATTGTTCCATGCCAATATTATTCAACTTTCATATACTTTTTGCAACTTTTTATACTATTTTTGGGACTAACATATTGATCAAGTGTCAGTTCCTATTTGTTGCATGTTTTATGTTTCGCAGAAACCCCATATCAAACGGAGTCCAAACAGGATAAAAACGGACGGAGAATTATTTTGGAATATTTGTGATTTTTGGGAAGTAAAATCAACACGAGACGGTTCCCGAGGTGGCCACGAGGGTGGGGCTGCTACCTCTTGAGCACTGCATTGGTTTTCCCTTGAAGAGGAAAGGGTGATGCAGCAAAGTAGCGTAAGTATTTCCCTCAGTTTTTGAGAACCAAGGTATCAATCCAGTAGGAGGCTACACGCAAGTCCCTCGCACCTACACAAACAAATAAATCCTCGCAACCAACGCGATAAGGGGTTGTCAATCCCTACACGGTCACTTACGAGAGTGAGATCTGATAGATATGATAAGATAATATTTTTGGTAATTTTGTGATAAAGATGCAAAGTAAAGTAAACAAAATAAAAACGGTGCCAGAAATAGCTTGTTGTCAGGAGATTAATATGATGGAAAATAGACCCGGGGGCCATAGGTTTCACTAGTGGCTTCTCTGAAGAGCATAAGTATTTTACGGTGGGTGAACAAATTACTGTTGAGCAATTGACAGAATTGAGCATAGTTATGAGAATATCTAAGTATGATCATGTAATTGACAGAATCCAGCCATGTCGTCGATGAGGTTGTCGACGTCGGGGAAGAAGTCAACGTCGGGGAAGTAGTCGTCGGATTCCGTGATGGAAAAGTCAGTAGTCGCGCGGAGCGCTCCCCAAAAACCTTATCACCCTTCTCCCGTACATGACTCAAAGTGGTGCGGTTTGGAGGCCTACTGTCCCGACCTGCAGTGCACACCGCAAGCAGGTGGATGGGGAAGATCATAGCAGCAGCGCAGTGCTCAGGAACTTGTGGCGAAAGGAGGAATAGGTTCTGGTGCGTCTCTCTAAGAGGAGTAACCTCCCTTTTATAGGCGCAAGCGAAGGAGGCGAGAGGCTACGCCGGAAGCTGAAGTGAACGTGGGAGACGAAACAAACGGGCAGTAACCGAAGAGTGCAGCGTTCGTATTCAATATCCACTACAGCAAAAACTTTCCAGCTCCCGAGTGGCCATTCGTATACCCGTAGTGCGTGGCAAAAATTTAGACATCGGCTCGGCTCATTCTCAAGAACTCATGGCGCTGGCCTGGGCCTGCCGCGATTTGGCGGCGGAGGAGGAGCGCGCGTGGATGTCCCTCTTGTTCTCATGCTCATACAAGTGGGGAAAGAACCTCCCATATAAGGAGGTCCAACTCCCACTAAACTAGCAATGTGGGACTAAACTTTAGTAGTATCCCTTGCCTTGCACAAATGGGCTAAGTGGGCCTCTAGGATCTATTACGAATTTCTGAAATTGTTATGGGGTTGGCCCATAAATAGATAAAATTCCAGCAATCCCCCACCAGATCCTAGAAGCACATAGAATTTGCCTTTAGTTCCAAAACACTGTTTTATATACTGGTACTTCAATGTAGGCTGTTAAGTTGAACTTCCACCTAGAACTCTATGCTACACTAGTAAGCAACTTGAACAGTGGACCGGGCCTTGAACTGCAAGTTTTCTGCGAATCTAGCTTCACATAAAGCCTTGACCGATATGTGGCTACCATGGATCTTCCCCGCGGGTGGAGATTATGCGTCATACTCTGAGACCTTTCATGAGTTTACTAGAGAGAACCCTACTCTCATAGATTGCGATGTTTGACAATCAGACTCATATAGCTGTGTTCTTCAAAAGATGTTCTGCAGGACAACATCTCTGCTTAAATGAGCCACTTAGAACACATTAAGATATACATCAACCTGCTATGCAGATTAGGAAAGTATTGCATCTTCATGGAGTGGTATTGATAGTAAGGATACTCTCCTCTCAGTTGACCAACAGCTTGTCTTCCACATCTAATTCACGGGATCTCCGATCACAAAGAATAGGTTACCACTGTGAACAACTCATATTGTGGGTCTCATACCCATCTCCCTCGATGCATTATCTATCACATTACGTGATAGACCCTTAGTAAAAGGATCTGCCAGATTTTTAGACGTTTGGATATAATCCAATGCAATAATTCCGGAGTTTCTCATTTTCCTGATAGACTTTAACCTTCTCTGAACGTGTCTTGATGACTTCATGTTATCCTTTGAGCTGCTCACTTTTGTGATCATAGTTTGATTGTCGCAGTTCATAAGGATACCCGGTACAGGTTTCTCAACAACCGGCAAGTCATTCAAGAGTCGGCGAAGCCAATCTGCTTCGACCGTAGCTGTATCTAGTGCTGCGAGTTCTGCTTCCATAGTTGACCTTGTTAAGATGGTCTGCTTGCAAGACTTCCGAGAAACAGCGCCACCTCCATGAGTGAATACATAACCGCTCGTGGCCTTTATCTCATCAGCATCTAAGATCCAGTTTGAGTCACTATACCCTTCAAGCACCTTTGGGTGCCCGGTGTAGTGAATTCCATAATTTGCAGTGCCTTTCAAATAACGCAAAACTCTCTCTAGAGCTTTCCGATGCACATCTCCTGGTTTTGAGAAAACCGACTCAGTTTGCTAACAGCAAAAGAGATGTCAGGTCTTGTAGCAGCAGCTAAGTACATAAGCGAGCCAATAATCTGAGAATACTTCAATTGGTCTCTAGCAATTCTTCGATTCTTTCAAGCAACACACTAGCATCATATGGTGTTGGAGAGGGCTTGCGATCATCAGAGCCAAAGTGACTCAAGATCTTTTCCACATAGTGAGATTGAAGCAATGTGATCCCACCATCATCGCCTCTCAACAACTTGATGTTCGAATGACATCAGCCACTCCTAAATCTTTCATCTCAAAACAGCGAGATAGAAAATCCTTGACCTCCTTAATAACATTCTAATTGGTCCGAAAATCAGTAATGTCGTCAACATACAAGCAAAGGATAACTCCCTCGCCCCCACCATGGCGATAGTACACATTTGTCTGCTTGGTTTACAACAAAGCCTGCAGCTGTTAAAGTTCTTTCAAACTTCTCATGCCACTGTTTGGGTGCTTGCTTGAGTCCATACAAAGACTTCAAAGAACTTGCACACTTTTCCTTCCTCGACCATCTAGTACAAACCCATCTGGTTGTTCCATATAAATTTCCTCGTCCAACTCTTCATTTAGGAAAGCAGTCTTAACATCCATTTGATGAACAAGAAGACCATGTGAGGCAGCTAGTGAAAGTAGAACTCGAATAGTGGTCAGTCGAGCCACAGGTGAGTAAGTATCAAAGAAGTCTTCACCTTCCTTTTGGGTATAACCCTTAGCCACAAGCCGAGCCTTGTACTTTTCAATAGTACCATCAGGCCTAAGCTTCTTCTTGAATACCCATTTACATCCTATAGGTTTGCACCCATAAGGACGATCAGTTATCTCCCAAGTTTCATTCGCCAAGATGGAATCCATCTCGCTACGAACCGCTTCCTTCCAGTAGTCATCATCTTCATATGCATAGGCCTCTGAAATAGAACTGGGAGTGTCATCTATGAGATACACAAGAAAATCATCACCAAAGGACTTTGCAGTCCTCTGTCTCTTGCTCCTAGTAGGAACTTCATTGTTCTCCTCCACAGGACTTTCAAAGTGTTCCATCGAAATGGCAGGTTCGCAATTGGTTCTGATTCGATGAACTAGGCATCTCCCGATTAGATGAGGTAGCCATATCCTTCATGGGAAAGATATCTTCAAAGAAATTCGTGATCATTCGACTCCATGATCGCATCGACATGCATGTCAGGTACCTCAGATTTTACAACCAAGAATCTATAGCCAATGCTATGAAAAGCATATCCCAGGAAAACACAATCCACAGCCTTTGGTCCAAGCTTCCGCTTCTTTGGAATTGGAACATTGACTTTCACCAAACAACCCCATGTTCGTAGATAAGAGAGTTTTAACCTTTTCTTCTCCCATTCCTAGTTATCTCTTTGTTCTGTGTGGGAACACGGTTTAGGACATGACATGCCGTCAATATCGCCTCCTCCCACAATGCCTTGGAGAGACCCGATGTGTCTAACATGGCGTTAACCAAATCGTTAGAGTACGATTCTTTCTTTCGCCACCCCATTTGACCGAGGTGAATAGGAGGCGCCCTCTCATGGATTATACCATGTTCCGCATAAAAAGCATCAAATTCATTGGAAAATACTTCCACCACGGTCGGACCTAAGCCTCTTGATTTTTCGATCAAGTTGGTTTTCCATTTCAGCTTTATAGGTCTTGAAAAAGTTTAAAGCCCCGTCCTTAGATTTCAGAAGATACACATGACAGTATCTAGTGGAGTCATCAATTAACGTCATGAAATATTTCTTTCCACCTTTTGTCAAAACACCATTCATTTCACATAGATCTGAATGTATGAGCTCTAGTGGTGCAAGATTTCTCGTTTTCGCAGTCGTGTGAGACTTACGAGGTTGCTTAGCTTGCACACACACTTGACACTTAGACCCCTTAACAGTGGTGAACTAGGGATTAAATTCAACTTCGCTAGTCGCGACATGCAACCAAAGTTAACATGACAAAGACATGAATGCATCACATTTGATTCACTATTGTTGCAAATATGATTAACAACTTTATTGAAAACGTCTGATAAGTATAAACGAAACGGGCCTCCTGACTCATAACCTTTACCAAAGTCCCTGCGGTCTGATAAGACGAAAACATGGAAATATCACCGCATACATGCACATTAGCACCCGTGTCAATCAACCAATCAGGAGAATGACATACTGAAAGAATAGTGGGAAATATACCATACCCAGCATCCTTCATGTCGTTGTTCCAATGACAACATTAGCGGTCTTGCCGCTTTTCCTGTGATGACGCTTGTCATAGCGATTAGGGCAACTAGGATCCCAATGATCAGGATCCCCACACACATGACAAGCACCTTTCTTCTTGTCATTCTTCTTCTTGAAGTTCGTATGTTGCACAGCCTTGTTCTTCCCATCAAACTTTGCTTTACCATCAAACTTGCCCTTGTTCTTGAACTTGTGGGGCTGGAAGTTCTTTTTCTGTACCAGATTGGCACTAGATCCTCCCTCAATACCTCGAGCACGTGTGTCTTTTGCTCTCGCCTTTTCTTCCACATCAAGAGTACCAATGAGATCCGGGGCGGAAAACTCCTGTCTCTTATGCTTCAGTAAGGTAGCAAAGTTCCTCCATGAAGGAGGAAGCTTAGTGATAATACCTCCGCAACAAACTTGTCCGTAGCATACAATTGAAGTGCTCAAGTTCTCTAGCAAATGATCAGATCTCATGAGCTTGCTCAACCACGTAGCGCTCTCACCATCCTGTAATCATAGAATTGCTCCATGATGTACAGCTCGAAGGCCAAGATCCGAGACCCCAAACTTGGCCTCTAGTGCATCCCACATATCTTTTCCATTATCAATTGACACATAAGCATCAACTATGTTCTCACCAAGAACACTCAAGAGACATTCTGAGTATGTGTTCACTGAAAGAACTATTCTGAGTATGTGGTTGTGGTACCCAGACATTCTGAGTATGTGTTCACTGAAAGAACTATTCTCCTCCATTTTGCAGCTATAGAACTTGTTGGAGATTTCATAACTCTCAACTCGGGCATTTGCTTGAAATATTAACTTCAACTCCTGGAACAGCTCATATGCTCCATGATACGTCTCCGTCGTATCTATAATTTTTTATTGTTCCATGCCAATATTATTCAACTTTCATATACTTTTGGCAACTTTTTATACTATTTTTGGGACTAACATATTGATCCAGTGCCAGTTCCTATTTGTTGCATGTTTTATGTTTTGCAGAAACCCCATATCAAACGGAGTCCAAACGGGATAAAAACGGACGGAGAATTATTTTGGAATATTTGTGATTTTTGGGAAGTAAAATCAACGCGAGACGGTGCCCGAGGTGGCCACGAGGGTGGGGCTGCTACCTCTTGAGCATTGCATTGGTTTTCCCTTGAAGAGGAAAGGGTGATGCAGCAAAGTAGCGTAAGTATTTCCCTCGGTTTTTGAGAACCAAGGTATCAATCCAGTAGGAGGCTACATGCAAGTCCCTCGCACCTACACAAACAAATAAATCCTCGCAACCAACGCGATAAGGGGTTGTCAATCCCTACACGGTCACTTACGAGAGTGAGATCTGATATATATGATGAGATGATATTTTTGGTAATTTTGTGATAAAGATGCAAAGTAAAGTAAACAAAATAAAAACGGTGCCAGAAATAGCTTGTTGTCGGGAGATTAATATGATGGAAAATAGACCCGGGGGCCATAGGTTTCACTAGTGGCTTCTCTCAAGAGCATAAGTATTTTACGGTGGGTGAACAAATTACTGTTGAGCAATGACAGAATTGAGCATAGTTATGAGAATATCTAAGTATGATCATGTATATAGGCATCACGTCCGAGACAAGTAAACCGACTCCTGCCTGCATCTACTACTATTACTCCACACATCGACCGCTATCCAAAGATGCATCTAGAGTATTAAGTTCATAAGAACAGAGTAACGCTTTAAGCAAGATGACGTGATGTAGAGGGATAAATTCATGCAATATGATAAAAACCACATCTTGTTATCCTCGATGGCAACAATACAATACGTGCCTTGCTGCCCCTCATCACACCGGAAAGGACACCGCAAGATTGAACCTAAAGCTAAGCACTTCTCCCATTGCAAGAAAGATCAATCTAGTAGGCCAAACCAAACTGATAATTCGAAGAGACTTGCAAAGATAACCAATCATACACAAAAGAATTCAGAAGATTCAAATATTTTTCATAGATAAACTTGATCATAAACCCACAATTCATCGGTCTCAACAAACACACCACAAAAGAAGATTACATCGAATAGATCTCCACAAGAGAGGGGGAGAACATTGTATTGAGATCCAAAAAGAGAGAAGAAGCCATCTAGCTAATAACTATGGACCCGAAGGTCTGAGGTAAACTACTCGCACTTCATCGGAGAGGCTATGGTGTTGATGTAGAAGCCCTCCATGATCAATGCCCCCTCCGGCGGAGCTCCGGAACAGGCCCCAAGATGGGATCTCGTGGGTACAGAAGTTTGAGGCGGTGGAATTAGGTTTTTGGCTCCGTATCTGATCGTTTGGGGGTACGTAGGTATATATAGGAGGAAGGAATACGTCGATGGAGCAACGTGGGGCCCATGAGGGTGGAGGGCGCGCCTGGGGGCGTAGGCGCACCCCTCCACCTCGTGGCTTCCTGGTAGCTTTCTTGACGTAGGGTCCAAGTCCTCTGGATTACGTTCGTTCCGAAAATCACGTTCCCAAAGGTTTCATTCCGTTTGGACTCTGTTTGATATTATTTTTCTGCGAAACTCTGAAATAGGCAAAAAACAGCAATTCTGGGCTAGGCCTCCGGTTAATAGATTAGTCCCAAAAATAATATAAAATTGAACAATAAAGCCCAATAATGTCCAAAACAGAAGATAATATAGCATGGAGCAATCAAAAACCATAGATACGTTGGAGACGTATCAAGGGCCCACGCCCACTCCAGGCAGGCGCGCCCCTGACCCTCGTGGGCCACCCATAAGGCGGTTGATGCTCTACTTTGGTCGCAAGAAATCTAATTTTTGTAAAAAGATCTGGGTGAAGGTTTCAATCCAATCGGAGTTACGGATCTCCGGATATAAAAGAAACGGTGCTGTAAGGTAATCCCGTAACGCAGTAAACAGAGAGAGAGAGATAGATTCAATCTCGGAGGGCTCTCGCCCTCCCACGCCATGGAGGCCTAGGACCAGAGGGGAAACCCTTCTCAAATCAAGGAGGAGGTCAAGGAAGAAGAATAAAGGGCCCCTCTCCCTTCTCTTCCGGTGGCGCCGAACGCCATTGCGGGCCATCATCATCACCGCAATCTTCACCAACAACTTCACCGCCATCATCACCAACTCTTCCCTTTATGCAGCGTGTAACCTCTCTCTTACCCGCTGTAATCTCTATTTAAACATGGTGCTCAATGCTATATATTATTTCCCAATGATGTATGGCTATCCTATGATGTTTGAGTAGATCCGTTTTGTCCTATGGGTTATTTGATGATCAAGATTGGTTTGAGTTGCATGTTTTATTATTGGTGCTGTCCTATGGTGCTCTCCGTTTCGCGCAAGCGTGAGGGATTCCCGTTGTAGGGTTTGCAATATGTTCGTGATTTGCTTATGGTGGGTGGCGTGAGTGACAGAAGCACATACCCGAGTAAGTAGGTTGTTTGCGTATGGGATAAAGAGGACTTGATGCGTTAATGCTATGGTTGGGTTTTACCTTAATGATCTTTAGTAGTTGCGGATGCTTGCTAGAGTTCCAATCATAAGTGCATATGATCCAAGTAGAGAAAGTATGTTAGCTTATGCCTCTCCCTCAAATAAAATTGCAATAATGATTACCGGTCTAGTTATCGATTGCCTAGGGACAAATAACTTTCTCGTAACAAAAAGCTCTCTACTAAAACTAATTTAGTTGTGTCTTTATTTTAGCAGCCCCTAGCTTTTATTTGCATGCTCTTTATATTCTTGCAAACCTATCCAACAACACCTACAAAGTACTTCTAGTTTCATACTTGTTCTAGGTAAAGCGAACGTCAAGTGTGCGTAGAGTTGTATCGGTGGTCGATAGAACTTGAGGGAATATTTGTTCTACCTTTAGCTCCTCATTGAGTTCGACACTCTTACCTATCGAAAGAGGCTACAATTGATCCCCTATACTTCTGGGTTATCAAGACCTTTTTTTTTGGCCCCGTTGCCGAGGAGTCATAGCGTGGGGTGAATATTCTCGTGTGTGCTTGTTTGCTTTATCACTAAGTAATTTTTAATTGTCGTTCTTAGTTGTTTTGTATCTTTAGTTATGGGTAGGAAATGCAAAATACCAAAAAAATTAGTTGTACCTACTGAACCAATGGTTGAAGAGCCACTCAAAATCTATCACACTCCTGAAGCTTATTACTTGGATCATCTTCGATCCCTATGTGCTCGTGCTGAAACCCCAACTAGCTTAGTTGAGGGCAAATCTTGAGATGAGCATGCTTGTTATGTGCGACACCGTATATCTGAAAAAGGGAAACTTTTGTTGGGTCAAATTCATCATTTGCAATGCTATGCTTGGAATTTATGTTTTATATATATATGATTTTACTTGTTGTTCTAAAAACCCTAAGAAACACCTTCCCTGTCAATGTGAGTTTAGTGATAATGGAATCGTATCTTCGTATGCTAAAGGTGTTTATAGTTACTATGATGTTCAACAAATTGAAGAATTTGTTGCTTTTAAGGGTGCTTATGAAATTGCTTCTTTGATTGAAAAGTATGGTCCTACTCTTTACAGATCTAAATTTTTTTGCCATACTTAAATATTGCTATGATAATTATGGTTCTAATGCCTATGGTGAACCATATATTGAGGACTACTCCACTGTCCAAGAAGAGACTAATATTTTGCAGGAGTCTATGGAAGAAGAAGTTGATGAGACTATGAGCTCATTGGATGAAAAAGATGATGAGGAGAGCGAAGAACAAAAGGAGGAAGAGCGGATTAGCTACCCGTAACCCTCCAACTCATACATTGTTTAATTTCCCTTCGTGCTTACCGAAGGATGATTGTTATGATCACTGCTATGATCCTGTTGATTCTTTTGAAATATCCCTTTTTGATGATGCTTGCTATGCTTGTGGCCAAGATGCCAATATGAATTATGCTTATGGAGATGAACTTGCTATAGTTCCTTATGTTAAACATGAAATTGTTGCTATTGCACCCACACATGATAGTCCTATTATCTTTTTGAATTCTCCCGACTACACTATATCGGAGAAGTTTGTGCTTATTAAGGATTATATTGATGGGTTGCCTTTTACTACTACACATGATGATTTTGATGAGTATAATATGCATGTGCTTGCTGCTCCTACTTGCAATTATTATGAGAGAGGAACTATATCTCCACCTTTCTATGTTTCCAACATGATAAAATCGCAAGAAACTGTTTATACTATGCATTGGCCTTTACTATGTGTGCATGAATTGTTCTTTTATGACATGCCGATGCATAGGAAGAGAGTTAGACTTTGTTGTTGCATGATATATGTTGCCTTGTGCTCACTACTAAATCACAAATCATTGTTAATTAAAATTGGCTTTGATATACCTTGGGATCCGGGTGGATTCACAACTTGAGCACTATATGCCTAGCTTAATGGCTTTAAAGGAAGCGCTGCCATGGAGACAACCCGGAAGTTTTAGAGAGTAATTTATTTCTGTTGACTGCTTTCATATAGTTTAAAAACAACAAAAATAAAGAGGGGAACCCAAAACTTTTTCAAAAAGAAAAGCGAAAGTGAGAAATACGAGCATTGTTAAAGTGGGAGCTAGCCTTGAACTTTGTTCATGCTCACGGAAACTTTGTGAATCTTGATTACAGAAACCTTGCAAAAAAATTAATTATCCCCTTGTGCAATTCCTGTATTATAAAAATAGTGTGCCAAGGTTTGCCTTTAGGATGTTTACAATGCTTGTTGGTTTGTACGGTACAGGACAGAAACTTTGGCTGTAGTGCGCGATTTTACATTTTTTGCTGGAACGTCAAACAGTTCTGATTCTTTTTGCACTGTCTTTCTATACAAATTGTTTGTTTTTCCTAATTTTAGTAGAATTGTTCAAGTATCATAAGTATGGTGAATGTTCAGATTATTACAGACTGTTATGTTTTAGACAGATTCTGTTTTTGATGCATAGTTTGCTTGTTTTGATGAAACTATCGATTTATATCAGTGGATTAAGCCATGGGAAAGCTATATTACAGTAGACGCAATGAAAAAACAAAATATGAATTGGTTTGCAACAGTACTTAGAGTAGTGATTTGCTTTATTATACTAACGGATCTTACCGAGTTTTCTGTTGAAGTTTTGTGTGGATGAAGTGTTCGATGATCGAGAAGGTCTCGATGTGAGAAGAAGGAAGAGAGGCAAGAGCTCAAGCTTGGGGATGCCCGAGGCACCCCAAGTAAATATTCAAGGAGACTCAATCATCTAAGCTTGGGGATGCCCCGGAAGGCATCCCTCTTTCTTCAACAAGTATCGGTATGTTTTCGGATTCGCTTGCTCATGCGATATGTGCAATCTTGGAGCGTCTTTTGCATTTAGTTTTCATTTTTCTTTTATGCACCATGCTGGTATGATATAGTCCTTGGTTGATTTATAGAATGCTCTTTGCACTTCACTTACATCTTTTGATTATGGCTTTATAGAATGCTTCATGTGCTTCACTTATATCATTTGAAGTTTGGATTGCCTGTTTCTCTTCACTTAGACAACTGCCATTTGTAGAATGCTCTTTTGCTTCACTTATATTTTTTATAGCATGGACATATCTTTTGTAGAAAGAATTAAACTCTCTTTCTTCACTTATATCTATTTAGAGAGATGACAGGAACTGGTCATTCACATGGTTAGTCATAAAATCCTACATAAAACGTGTAGATCACTGAATATGATATGTTTGATTCCTTGCAATAGTTTTGCGATATAAAGATGGTGATATTAGAGTCATACTAGTGGGTAGTTGTCGATTAGTAGAAATACTTGTGTTGAGGTTTGTGATTCCCGTAGCATGCACGTATGGTGAACCGTTATGTAACGAAGTCGGAGCATGAGGTATTTATTGATTGTCTTCCTTATGAGTGGCGGTCGGGGATGAGCGATGGTCTTTTCCTACCAATCTATCCCCCTAGGGGCATGAGTAGTAGTGCTTTGCTTCGAGGGCTAATAAACTTTTGCAATAAGTATATGAGTTCTTTATGACTAATGTTGAGTCCATGGATTATACGCACTCTCACCCTTCCATCATTGCTAGCCTATTCGGTACCGTGCATTGCCCTTTCTCACCTCGAGAGTTGGTGCAAACTTCGCCGGTGCATCCAAACCCCGTGATATGATATGCTCTGTCACACATAAGCCTCATTATATCTTCCTCAAAACATCCACCATACCTACCTATCATGGCATTTCCATAGCCATTTTGAGATATATTGCCATGCAACTTCCATCATCATCATATACATGACTTGAGCATTTATTGTCATATTGCTTTGCATGATCGTAAGATAGCTAGCATGATGTTTTCATGGCTTGTCCATTTTTTGATGTCATTGCTACGCTAGATCATTGCACATCCCGGTACACCATTGGAGGCATTCATATAGAATCATATCTTTGTTCTAGTATCGAGTTGTAATATTGAGTTGTAAGTAAATAAAAGTGTTATGATCATCATTATTAGAGCATTTCCCCATTCAAAAAAAAGTGAGGCCAAAGAAGCCTAAATAAAAAAAGGGGGGGCCAAAGAAGCCCGCAAAAAAAAGGGGCAATGTTACTATCCTTTTACCACACTTGTGCTTCAAAGTAGCACCATGTTCTTCATATAGAGAGTCTCTTGAGTTATCACTTTCATATACTAGTGGGAATTTTCATTATAGAACTTGGCTTGTATATTCCAATGATGGGATTCCTCAAATGCCCTAGGTCTTCATGAGCAAGCAAGTTGGATGCACACCCACTTAGTTTCAGTTTGAGCTTTCATATACTTATAGCTCTAGTGCATCCGTTGCATGGCAATCCCTACTCCTCACATTGACATCAATTGATGGGCATCTCCATAGCCCGTTGATTAGCCGCGTCGATGTGAGACTTTCTCCTTTTTTGTCTTCTCCACATAATCCCCATCATCATATTCTATTCCACCTATAGTGCTATGTCCATGGCTTGCGCTCATGTATTGTGTGAGGGTTGAAAAAGCTGAAGCGCGTTAAAAAGTATGAACCAATTGCTCGGCTTGTCATCGGGGTTGTGCATGATGTGAATATTTTGTGTGCTGAAGATGGAGCATAGCCAGACTATATGATTTTGTAGGGATAACTTTCTTTGGCCATGTTATTTTGAAAAGACATGATTGCTTTATTAGTAGCCTTGAAGTATTACTGTTTTTATGTCAAATGATAGACTATTGCTTTGAATCACTCGTGTATTAATATTCATGCCATGATTAGATACATGATCAAGATTATGCTAGGTAGCATTCCACATCAAAAATTATCTTTTTTATCATTTGCCTACTCGAGGACGAGCAGGAATTAAGCTTGGGGATGCTGATACGTCTCTGTCATATCTATAATTTTTTATTGTTCCATGCCAATATTATTCAACTTTCATATACTTTTGGCAACTTTTTATACTATTTTGGGACTAACATATTGATCCAAAGGCTCAAAGCCGCCTCGCTTGTTGAATGTTTTATGTTTCGCAGAAACCCCATATCAAACGGAGTCCAAACGGGATAAAAACGGACGGAGAATTATTTTGGAATATTTGTGATTTTGGGAAGTAAAATCAACGCGAGACGGTGCCCGAGGTGGCCACGAGGGTGGGGCCCACGCCCACTCCAGGCAGGCGCGCCCCTGACCCTCGTGGGCCACCCGTAAGGCGGTTGATGCTCTACTTTGGCCGCAAGAAAGCTAATTTTTGGAAAAAGATCTGGGCGAAGGTTTCAATCCAATCGGAGTTACGGATCTCCAGATATAAAAGAAACGGTGCTGTAAGGTAATCCCGTAACGCGTAAACAGAGAGAGACAGAGAGATAGATCCAATCTCGGAGGGGCTCTCGCCCCTCCCACGCCATGGAGGCCAAGGACAAGAGGGGAAACCCTTCTCCCATCTAGGGAGGAGGTCAAGGAAGAAGAATACGAAGGGGCTCCCTCTCCCCTTCTCTTCCGGTGGCACCGGAACGCTGCTGTGGCCATCATCATCAGCGCAATCTTCACCAACAACTTCACCGCCATCATCACCAACTCTTCCCCCCTCTATGAAGTGGTGTAACCTCTCTCTTACCCGCTGTAATCTCTATTTAAACATGGTGCTCAACGATATATATTATTTCCCAATGATGTATGGCTATCCTATGATGTTCGAGTAGATCCGTTTTGTCCTATGGGTTATTTGATGATCAAGATTGGTTTGAGTTGCATGTTTTACTATTGGTGCTGTCCTATGGTGCTCTCTGTTTCGCGCAAGCGTGAGGGTTTCCCGCTGTAGGGTTTGCAATATGTTCATGATTTGCTTATGGTGGGTGGCGTGAGTGACAGAAGCACATACCCGAGTAAGTAGGTTGTTTGCGTATGGGATAAAGAGGACTTGATGTGTTAATGCTATGGTTGGGTTTTACCTTAATGATCTTTAGTAGTTGCGGATGCTTGCTAGAGTTCCAATCATAAGTGCATATGATCCAAGTAGAGAAAGTATGTTAGCTTATGCCTCTCCCTCAAATAAAATTGCAATAATGATTACCTGTCTAGTTATCGATTGCCTAGGGACAAATAACTTTCTCGTAAAAAAAAGCTCTCTACTAAAACTAATTTAGTTGTGTCTTTATCTAAACAACCCCTAGCTTTTATTTACGTGCTCTTTATATTCTTGCAAACCTATCTGTTGGGGATATAACTATTTGTGTAAGCCGCCCAGGAGGGGCCGGGTTACACAAAGAAGACTCATCAGAAAGAAGCCTAAGGCCAAGCATGAATATGGCGGTTCAATAAAGGGTCTAAGGCCCGCAGGCGGCTTAAGGCCCATAGTGGTAAACCGCCATAATGACTTGACTTGTATCATAAGGTAGAATTAACTAGTCACCAAGCCGGACACTGTTTATGAGCCGTAGGGATCAGAGGGCGCAGGCGCCCACCCGTATATAAGGGGACGACCCGCTGGCGGCTTAGGGAAAGAAACAACTCATCGAGAGCCGGGCATAGCGTATCTCGCTCCCTGGTTATCGAAACCTCAGCAATACCAACCCAACTAGACGTAGGCCTTACCTTCACCGTAAGGGGCCGAACTAGTATAACTCTCTCGTGTCCTTTGTCCCGATTAACCCCTTTAAGCTTCCTAGTTGAGATGGCTCCACGACTAAGTCCTCGCAAGAGGACATCTGCCGTGACAATTCCACGACAGTTGGCGCCCACCATGGGGCCAGCGCATGGTGGATTTGAGTTCTTGAAGGGCAGCTTCAAAGGGCTCAAGGGATACGCAGTTGGCCGGATGGCCAAGAGTCGCCGCGACAAGATCTACATCAATGACGAAGGCTGGGGCCCCGACGCCGGCTCAATTGAGTACGGGTACCGGGTCCCCTTCGGCGCAATCCACGTCTTCATCGGCCGGATTGGTGAGCCGGGCCCTGAGCCAGACAACTGCACCGACCTCGTCGAGACGGCTTAGCGTGCGAGACCCGCCCGAGTTCAACCCGTCATGAAGCGTGCCTTCGTGGGCTGCATCCACAGAGAGGAACTTTCTGAAGGATCTGAAGATGGTGGTGAGATGGCCGTCCTCTCTGATGGTGATTTGTCCGCCGGTTCAACAGATTCGTTGTATCAAGTGCAAGATGGCGCGCTTGGCGGCTGTTCCGGTGGCTCCAGTATTCCGGACCCCTATGAGCCGCCAAGCTGGGAAGGAGTCTTCATGGCTGGGACTCAACCCGGCCAAAACTCTACACCCGCTGCGGCAATAATGTCCGGTCAGAGTGGCGGGCAGAGGCCCCGTCGCCTACCGCTCGAGACATCGATGGATCTCATGGATAAGCTTACGACCCTGTTAACCGCCATGGTTATTCCTGCAAATCAAGATGAGCATAACACGGAGGTGGCACAGGTGCGTGAGGAGATAGCTCGGGCCAAGGAGGCCATGGCAGCAGAGGACACCAGGTTAGCTACAGAACGGGCGGCTTTGGATGCTCGGGCGCAATAGCTCCAGTCAGAGCTTTCCAGCTTACGATGAGCCTGAACGCATCTAATGAGGTGATGAGAAGGAGGCACCAGAAAACTCAATCCCGTTTGCCTCCGGTTTACGACCCTCGGAACCTTTTCGCTACACCCTGTGCCGGCCCTAGCAACCCGCCTGAAGCAAATCAGTTCATGACAACCGGAGCAGGAGGACCGGCTCAGCCTCGAGAGATGGCACCTCCTCATGGGAGTATGGCCCCGCCCCGCTATGTACCAATACCATCGGGTCACTTTTCCAATCCCATGGAGAACTTAATCGCGGCATCAACATGTTTGGCGGCTCTCCCAGTGGACGGTGATGATCCGACAGCGGTGGAGACCCGGAGGATCAGAGAACTTGTCCAGACGGCCCTGGCTCAGCAAGAGACTTATTCTTATAGCCGGGACAGGATTCATTCGACTCCCCCACCTTGGTTAGCACCGCCTCGTCAAAACCGGAGTCCAAGTTACAGCAGGCGCATGGAGTCAGAAGCTTTGTCAAGCAACGTCCAGTGCCATAACCAGCCCGGTGGCTATAACCCAGTACAAGACCAACACGTTAGGAGGACGAGCGGGCGGCTCAGCTTAGCGGCTCAACAAATTGCTCATCAAGATTACCTGTGGCATCCAACGACTTCCGTTGAGGCGGGAGTGGCTACTAGAACCGGTGGTGTTCCTTGTTTGGTGCCGGCTCTGCGTGATGTACGTCTACTCAAGGACTTCAAGGGACCTCGAAAGGTGCCGAATTACACGGCCGACTTACAGCCCGGAGCATGGATCGAAATTATGAGATGGCCATGGAGCTGTTGGAGGTCAGCGACGCAGCAATGGCTAAGTACTTCACCATGATGTTGGATGGAACGGCCCGGTCTTGGTTAAAGGGCTTGCCGCCCAATTCCATTAGTTCATGGGCAGAGCTAAAGGCCCGATTCATCTAGAACTTCAAAGACACTTGCAAGCAATCTATGTCGATTGTGGATTTGACAAATTGTAAGCAGGAGGAGGGTGAATCCACAACTCATTGGGTGCGCCGGGTCAAGGAGATAATACATTCGTCTGATAAGATGGATGCCGGCTCTGCAGTCATCATGTTGGAGAAGAATTGCCGCTTTGAGCCACTAAGACAGAAACTGGGGCGCCTTAAGCGTGATTGCAATGATATGGGTACGCTGATGGCAGCTTTAGTCAAATACGCCGACTCTGATAGTACCAAGGATCCCGCGTCTGATGAGGAAAAGACAGGGAAGGGAAAGAAGAACGACAATGGAAAGGGTCAGCAGCATAACCCGATGAATCAAGGAGGCAACAAGCGTAAGGCTGAGGGTAACCCGGAGTTTGTGGCCAATGCTAGTGCGCAGGGTAACAATCAGAGACGTAAGGGAAAACCGCCCCCTCGATCTGGCGGGTCAGGCCCATCTCTTGAGTAGCTACTCAATGAGCCTTGCCCGAGACACGACACCCGGGAATGACCCGCCACCCACTTATGGAAAGATTGCGCGATCATGAAGGCTTTCAAGAATTCCAACATGTTTGATGGCAATCATGGGTCGGGCGGCGGCTCAGGAGCCAGCGGTTTTCATGGCCTGGGCGGCGGTTCAAGTTCCGGCTTTCAAGGAAATAAAAGCGGCAATAATCAACAGCAGCCTGGTCAAGGGGGACAACAGCAACAGCAGTCGGGTTATCAAAGCCATCCGAAGTAGCTGAATAGTGGGCAGTATCATGTGTTCACCACTAGCTTGGGCAAGCATGACCAAAAGATTCATAAGAGGGCCTTGAACTCTGTTGAGCCGGCAGTTCCCTGTTACTTGAGGTGGTCAAAGCAGCCTATTGTATGGAGCAGGGAAGATCACCCGCACCGGGTTGATAATTCAGGTCAGTTAGCCTTGGTGGTGGCACCTCAGGTCGGTGGATATAAGTTTACCAAGGTACTCATGGACGGAGGTAGCAGTATCAACATCCTCTATTACGAGACCTTTCGACGCATGGGTTTGACTGACAAAAACTTAAGAACATCCAACACCGTTTTCCATGGGGTGGTGCCTGGTAAGTCGGCATACCCGGTCGGTAAGATTGAATTGGAGGTGGCCTTTGGAGATGAATATGATTCCAGGGCTGAGAAATGACGTTTGAGGTGGTCAAAATCAAGAGTCCATATCATGCTCTGTTTGGGCGGCCGGCTTATGCCAAGTTCATGGCACGGCCGTGTTATGTTTATCTGCAGCTCAAGATGCCGGGTCACAAGGGCACCATCACTATGCATGGGAGTCGAAAGGTAGCCTTGGAGTGTGAAGAAGGCGACGCTGTCTGTGCAGCAGAAGAGCTAAAGTTTTATCAAGATAATGTTGACCCGACGGATATGACCTCTCTGAAGAAGCCAACTACAGAGCATGACCCGGCGTTGAAGTTTAAATCGTCAACAAACAAAGCTTGTTGACTTTACTCCAAAGCGACTCTTCTAAGCAGTTCAACATCGCCCAACTTGATCCTAAATAGGAAAGCGCACTCATCGAAGTTCATCCATGAGAACTGGACATCTTTGCATGGAAACCTTCCGACATGCCAAGGCCCCGAGAGAACTCGTTGAGCACACTCTTAATATTGATCCGAAGTATAAGCCGGTCAGGCAATTTCTTCGACGGTTCAATGAGGAAAGACGGAAAGCTATTCGAGAGGAGGTCGCCCGGTTTTAGCGGCCGGGTTCATTGTTGAAGTTTTTCACCCGGAGTGGTTAGCTAACCCGGTGATCGTGCTCAAGAAGAACGGCACCTGGCGGATGTGTGTGGATTACACAGACTTAAATAAGGCCTGTCCGTTGATCCTTTGCCCCCCCGTATTGATCAAATCATTGATGCTATGGCGGGTTTCGAGCGATTGAGCCTTTTGGATGCTTATTCGCTATCATCGATCAAAATGGCGTTAAGGACCAGGAGAAGACGGCTTTCATCACTCCATTTGGAGCCTTCGCTATGTATCTATGCCATTTGGGCTCAAGAGTGCCCAGCGACTTATCGTGATGTGTACGTAACTGTCTCCACGATCAAATTGGGCGCAATGTTCATGCTTATGTGGATGGCATCGTGGTGAAATCCAGGAGAAGGAAACCTTGATATCTGATTTAAAGGAGACCTTTGATAATCTCCGGTTTATAAGATGATGCTTAACCCGCCAAGTGTGTATTTGGTGTACTGCAGTAAGCTTCGGGTTTTCCGTCAAGCTAACCCAAGAAGATCAAGGCAATCACCTCTTTGGCTAAACCAGCGGCATCAATGATGTTCAGCCGATGGCGGGTCGAAAGTTGTCGCTTTAAGCCGGTTCGTAGTCGGTTAGGTGAGAAGGCCCTACCGCAGTATCGGATGATGAAGAAAACGGACACTTTTGTCTGGAGTGATGCTACTAATACTGCCTTTGAAGATTTAAAGAGACAGTTGTCTGAGCCGCCGGTTCTTGCGGCTCCCATTGATAGGGAGCCATTACTGTTATATGTGGTTGCTAACGCACGAGCCGTCAGTGTTGCCATTGTGGTGGAGCGCAAGAAGGCTGGCAAGGAGCATCCGGTTCAACGGCCGGTTTACTACATCAGTGAGGTGCTCATTGAGTCTAAACAAAGGCATCCACATTGGCAGAAACTTGTTTACTTGAGTGTTCATGGCAAGTCGGAAGTTGAAGCAGATTTCCAAGGTCATCCTATTATCGTGGTAAGCTCGCCCCTTAGGAGACATCATACGAAGAGAGAGGCCACAGATCTAGTCGCCAAGTGGGCCATTGAGCTTGGGCCTCATGGTTTGAAATACATGCCTCGTAATGCTATCAAGTCTCAAGCCCCGTGGATTTTATCAATGATTGGACAGAGTTGCAGCACCGAGGAGAAGCCGATAACACATATTGGACTACTCACTTTGATGGTCCAGCAGTTAGAAGGCTCGGGTCCAGAGTTGTTTTGACTTCCCTCGAGGTGACAAATTTTGTTATGTGCTCCGGCTTATGTTTCCTTGTACTAACAATGCAGCTGAGTATGAGGCCTTACTCCATGGTCTCCGGATGGCCAAAGAGATGAATTTGAGCCGGGTAAGGTGCTTGGGCGACTCAGATCTTGTGGCTCAACAGGTGTCGGGCAAGTGGGACTCCAAGGATCCCCTTATGGCGGCTTATCATCGTGAAGTTGATGCTGTGGCTGGGCACTTCAAAGGTTATCAACTGGAGCACGTTGATCAAAGGAAGAATGAGGCGGCTGATGCTTTAAGCCGGCTAGGATCTCAGCGTAAGCCGGTGCCGCCTAACACCTTTCTTGACGTTTTGCATAATCCTTCTGTCAAGGTACCTACAGAGGAAGAACTAGCAGTGCTGCACCGGAGGCACAACCGGTGGCAGTCTTCACGTGATCCCGGATTGACAAAGGCCAGATTTGGCCTATATGACCCGGGGAGAGTTGCCTGAGGATGAGACCTTGGCGAGACAAATCATCAGGCGGTCCAAATCTATGACGATTGTTCATGGAGAGTTACATCACCGTAGTGTCACTAGGGCGTTTCAACATTGTGTGTCACCTGCGGAGGGTCAGGAGATACTTCGTGAGATCCATGAAGGAGATTGTGGTCATCATGCCGGCTCAAAATCTCTTGTGGCCAAGGCTTTCCGTCATGGTTTCTATTGGCTGACGGCTCATGCTGATGCGGAGGATCTGGTCAGCAAATGTGACGGATGTCAAAAATTTTCACGACGAGCTCATGTGCCGGCTCAAGAGTTGAGGATGATTCCAATTACTTGTCCGCTTGCGTCCGGGGCTTGACATGGTTGGACCTTTCAAGAGGTCTAAGGATAAAAGACACACCTCCCGGTGGCAAGTGGATAAGTTTACAAAGTGGGTTGAGGCAGAGCCGGTCAGTAAGTGTGATGCAGCCACGGCGGTTCAGTTCATGAAAAAGGTGATCTTTCGTTTTGGTTTTCCACACAGCATCATAACTGATAATGGCACTAATCTCTCCAAGGGTGCCATGGAAGAGTTATGTCAACGAGAACATATCCGGCTTGATGTTTCAGTTGTTGCTCATCCTCGATCCAATGGTCAAGCAGAGAGAGCTAATTAGGAGATCCAATGGTCAAGCAGAGAGAGCTAATTAGGCCGCATCCTCGATCCAATGTTTCAGTTGTTGCTCATCCTCAATTTTTGTTTATTATTTATCATACTTCGTAAAGTGTAAATGTTTGACTATCGTGAGGCCTTCTCGAAAGTGCTATGGGGTTCTCGTTCCACCGGTTTAATATTGGTCGCTTCAGTTGTTAAGGGCCAGGTGAACATCATATGTGCTAACTTTCAGGAGTTAAACTTACCCTCATGATTTAGGTCACATAAACTGGTGGTATTACCAAAAGGATCGCAGGTATGCTATTGTGATTATGTTTAACAAATATAATCATAAATCGGCCTTTATATGATGTTTTGGTTCGCATTCCGGGTTATCAATACCTTATGTGACCCCTGATGCGATAAGTCGCCAAGGGAATTCTGCTTGTTTTATATGCAGAATAAGGCAAGAAAATTTTTAACATCAAGGAAATAAAAGATCAACATAAGCTGGGAGTATAAAGCGATGGCGGCTTACGAAAGTATTACGCGCCATAAACATGCGCGAAGGCATGACAAAAATTGAGAGGTTTTACTACCTATTACAAGACTCCCCGAGTCTGAATAATGAAGCATTGTTTTTGCAAAGTCATAAACGCCTGGCGGTTCACACCTTTGGTTGGCTAGAAGATTCCAGGTTATCCTTCTCCGCCTCTCCGTCGGCTGCCCTTCCTGGAAGGTTGACGAGGCCCAGTCAATGCCACTCAAAGCTTCAAACTCAGCTTCGTCATCTATTAAACTGGCTGGGTCGACTTCAGGGGCAAAGGTATGCTTACGGATTGGAGGGATCAGACTGACGTCGTCATAAAGAGGCGTTGGGATTCTCCGATTCTCGCTGTCATAACCCGGCTGATATTTGGTAAGATCAGTATCGTTCCCAATAAGAGTAGCCAAAGGGCGTATATCTTTGACACAGGCGGTGAAATCCTGTTCATCAAATAAGGTCCCATCTTCTTTCAGACTCGGGTATCCAAGAGCGAGATCGGCCGGGTCTAGTTCTGGAATCCATGCTTTAGCCCGGCTCAACGTGGCTATGGCCCCGGCTCTTGCGGATGCCCGCCTTAGTTCTTGGATCCGCTGAGGTAGCACAGCAAGCCGCTTCAGCACGTCTTGCAGGAGGTGAGGAACGTCATTGGATAAAGCTACAACGGCCAAAGCACGTTGTGACCCGGTGTAGAGCTGTTCTACCAGAGTATAAACCGCCTTTAGCTTGATCAACATGTTCTGCTTGAGGTTTGTGCTCCTGGGGCCTGCGTTCATAAACATAAGGTGAGCCGGAGATAGCACTTAAAATAGTCATCAAAGGAAGGATTGCAATATTTGAGGTTATCTATAGTAACATACCGAAGATTGCTGAGACCATTTGAGATATCTGGCGCTTTAAGCCGGACAACTCGGCTGTTGCTTCTGCAAGTGATGTTTCTGCTGTCTCGATCCGGGTCACTAGTGAGGCCTTCTCATCTGCCCAGATTTTCCTCTCCGCCGCAAAATTCTTCTTCAAGTTCTCTTGTTCAGAGACGCTGAATTCAAATTTGGAGTTGGCCTTTTGAGTTTCAAGTTCTTGAGCTGCCAAGCGGATCTTCAGGTCAGCAATCTCCAATTCAAATTGACTTGTGGTGGCCTGCATTGATGTCGGGTTATAGTCAGAATCATGGTAAGATAACATTAAGTACCAAGTACTTTGCAAGCAAAGGTACTTGACACTTGGGGGCTAATGTATGCTGAATAATTTTAAACTTACAATGCTGGTTCATGGTACTTAAGTCCTAAGCACTTTGCAAGCAAAGGTACTTGACACTTGGGGGCTAATGTGTATCGCAAGTTCAAGGTATCATGTTACAACCGGGTTAAATATCTTCTTTCTAAACCAGACAAAGTAGTGCTAAGCAGTTTTCTAAGTCTACAACATATTTATTCATAAGCAATAGACTTGGGGGCTGATACAGTAAGTATGATTAAGAAAAGTAGCATAAGTTATACCTCAGATTTTTGTTGTATTTGCTTCACCATGTTAACTTCCAGGTCACGGCTGCTATGTACTTGATTGATATAGCCAGAGACTGTCTCTCCAATGCTCAAATGGGTATACTCTGCAATGTCTAACTTGGCCTTTCGGCGCTCCAAAGGCTCCTCCTTGGCAGAGCACTTGGCAAGGACAGTGGGCTGACTTGGCTCGACAAACTGAGTCTTGAGAATCTCAACTTCCAGATCAGTTGTCTTGGCCGGACTAGGAGTTTCCGGTTTATCTGAACCACCAAGAGTTTCTTCAGAGGCCGGATCAGAGGTTGGTGCTGGAATATCATAAACCGGTTCAGGCGGCGGTTGATGAGTGGAAGTGTCAGGGACAGCTGTTCCGAGTTCCGGTTCAGTTACGACCGGATCTTGGGACGGCTTATTATTTCTTGCCCTCTTACTGGGCTTCACTTGCACGATGTGGACAAGGCAGAAGGGTGAGTACAAAAACATGGGTAAGGTAAAGTATAAAGTAAATAAGTTTACATTACCTGGGGGCGGTTTTAAAAGCCGGCATGTTGGATTGCATAGACTCGCCGGAGGAAGGTGAGGTCTCCTGATAATTTGAGTCAGAGGAATTAAGAGGTGGACGTATTAAGCCCGCTAAAGGGAAAGCAGAATATAAGTCGGAGATAACCTCAGTTTGGCGCTTCCTGGTTACATCAGGTAAGCCGGAGGAGAGTTCTGCATCCATGGAGGTCCGGGTATGCCTCCGGTTTTCATGAGTCTGTTGCTTCAAAAGAAATTGAGGATCTTGATAAGCTAAAGGATGTGAAAATCTTACTTTCTGGGTCACCCTTCGGATTTTTGGCTTTGGCAAAGGCTCTGAGTCACAGGAGATTATAGTTACCTCTTCGTCAACTGCTTGGTTGTTTCCCGAATCCTCCTAAAATGGTAGAATGTCAATAAAATAATGATAAAGGAGTTAGGAGAATTAAGGATTACCTCTTCTTCATCGTCAGAAGTGTCGTCCAATTTAAGTAAATCTGAAGTGCTTGGCTTCCTTTTCATTGAAGCTCATGTTTTGGCGGCTTTTCTTTCGGTTCTCTTAGCCGCTCTGGCTTGTTTGGCAGCCTCATGGTCATACTTGACCTTCCAGAAGTTGTCATTGGCCTGAGAAAAAACGGTAAAGGGTCATAAATAAAAGCAAGGTGTCGGTGTCAAAACCGGCGGATCTCGGGTAGGGGGTCCCGAACTGTGCGTCTAGGCGGATGGTAACAGGAGACAAGGGACACGATGTTTTTACCCAGGTTCGGGCCCTCTCGATGGAGGTAATACCCTACTACCGCTTGATTAATATTTATGATATGGGTAGTACAAGAGTAGATCTACCACGAGATCAAGGAGGCTAAACCCTAGAAGCTAGCCTATGGTATGATTGTTGTTCGTCCCCACGGACTAAAACCCTCCGGTTTATATAGACACCGGATAGGTTAGGGTTACACAGTAGTCGGTTACAATGGTAGGAGATGTACATATCCAGACGCCAAGCTTGCCTTCCACGCCAAGGAAAGTCCCATTCGGACACGGGACGAAGTCTTCAATCTTGTATCTTCATAGTTTGGAGTCCGGCCGGATTTATAGTCCGCTATCCGGACACTCCCTAGTCCGGACTCCTCAAGAGCCTCGAACCAGGCTTTAATGACGACGAGTCCGGCGCGCATATTGTCTTCGCATTGCAAGGTGGGTTCCTCCTCCGAATACTTCATAGAAGGTTTTGAACACAAGGATAGTGTCCGGCTCTGCAAAACAAGTTCCACATTCCACCGTAGAGAGAATAACTTTTGCACGGATCTGCTGACGTATTTCATGGCATGACATCACACCACGGCAAGGCCTTTATATGAATCGTTTTTCACTGTTCCACCTCAGCGCGTTTAGCGAAGCGGTTTCCTTGGCACGTCTTATCAAAGCATAGATCGTGCCCCCTTATTCCGGGATTCTCATCAATACGGACGTGGGTAACCCATCTGCGCCATTGATTACGGCGCTTGGGAAATAAGCGAGTTTTACCAGTCGGTGGAGACGATAGCTTCGTCCGTCCATATAAGGGATAAGGATCCACCTTTTCACCTCGCCTTCTTCCTCCTTTGCTTATCCATTTCCAAGACTCGAGCTCCAGCGCCCAAGTCCGCACATCCCACCTCAACCTTTCTCCAACCATGTCAGGAGCGGGAGGCAGGTGGATGGCCTCCTCCGTCACGGAGGGACACATCACAAGAGTGCGGGAGGCCGGATACTTGTCCGACAACATCGCGCATAGGCTTCCCGACGAGGGGCAGCTTTTTCTGACCCCTGGGCCCCATGAGAGGGTGGTGTTTCTCCCCCACTTCCTCCGCGGACTAGGTTTTCCACTTCACCCATTTGTCCGGGGGCTCATGTTCTACTATGGCCTGGACTTCCACGACCTGGCCCAATTTCATCCTCGACATCTCGGTGTTTATCGTCAGGTGCGAGGCTTTCCTCTGCATCCAGCCCCACTTCGCTTATGGCTGAAGATCTTCAACGTCCGGCCAAGGTAGTGGGCGGCCGTCAGCCAGTCTTGGAGGCGCCATGGTTGGCAAGATGGCCAAAGTCCCATGGCTCAAAGGCGCCTTCGTGGAGACAATAGAGGGGTGGCAATCGGGGTGGTTCTACATCACCGAGCCCCGCGACACCGAATGGGCGGCGGCCCCCGAATTCAGATCTGGCGTCCCCATACGGCTCTCGTCATGGAAAGAGACGGGCCTGACGTGGGGGAATTTGAACGAGACATCCGGACTCCAAACATGCGTCCGAAACCTGGCGGCCAAAAATCTTAGGCTTGTCGACGTAATCCAGGTGATGCTCATCCGCCGGATTCTCCCATGCCAACAACGGGCCTTTAACTTGTGGGAGTTTGATCCGGCACAGCACCAAACCTTGAGCCGGCTCTTCGACACTATGTACGAAGACGCCTGGAGGGTGCTTTTCAAGGGCGCCGAGGCCCCAACATCCGCTATCAAAGATCGCGGATACAGCTCGCTGCGTCAAGCCCGCGAGGTAAGTTATTTTACCCTTTACGGGACTCTTCTCTCATAGATTGACTCTATGCGGGATCTAAAAGTCCCTAATCTCTCCCAGGACTGGCTGAAGACGTCCGGACAGATTAACTGTCCGGCTCCTTTGCCAGAAGACCCAGCGGATGCCCGATTGGCGGGGCTGCTGGCTCTGGCACCCTATGTGGTGCCGGAGAAGAAGGCCAAGAAGGAGGCCACGGGAACTTGAAGGAGCTCCCAACGCCAGGTGATGTCAGATTCTGAAGCGGAATCTTCTCCTGAGGACGAGGAGGAAGAAGAAGAAGCTCCTCCCCCAGCGGGGGAGGAGAAGAAAAGGAAGGCCGCCCCAACTGGGGAGGCCGGAGGGTCCAAGAAGGGAAGAACCCTTCCTCCGGACTTCTCCACCAACATCGACGATGACGAGGAGGATTGGCCAACAAGGGCCAAGCCCCTGGCGAGATCGTAAGTGTCCGGATACCCACGACTTTTTCATAATTGCATAGTGTTCTCTAATACCGAACAATCATGCAGCCCGCCCAAGGGCGAGTTCGCCGATTCATCGAGCGGGTCCCTGGGTTCATCGACAATGGAGAGTACTTCGCTTCCGACCGCCTCCTCGCCTCACGCTGCGGACGACGCGCCGGTGGCGCCCCAAGGGGGCTTGGTCAAGAGGAGGTGGCGCAGAGGCGCCCAGGCGACCTCCCGACTCAGCGCGTGGGGGCAAGACCCCGGGGGGCTCGCCCAACCCTTGTCCGGACTCCATGCCGGAACCTTGATGGTTCGAAGTCCGCAAGCGGTCCCTTCATAAGAAGGGTAAGGCGCCGTGTCCTCCGTCCCAACCGGAGGCACCGGACAGCATCGGAGGCGCTTAACAGCGCCTCCATTGAGGAGGAGCACCGCCTTTGTTATGAGTGCGGTGATCCGACAATCCATCCGCCAAGAGCGGGCTGACCAAAGCTGTACCAGCCTTCTCACTGTGCTTTGAGGTAAGTTTAGAAGTTGTAAAAATATTACAGCATAGACAAGAGCCTCGATGCTTAGTTCGGTGTTAGGAAAGAAAAGCCGACTAAGGATCTAAAAGATATACGCAGGAGTCTAACATAGGTATGTCAATATGGGAATGCAGGCTGCTGCTTGACCTCTGCCGCATTGATCATGGAGGTTAATGCATTGAAGCGAGAACCTCGGCGGTCCGAGAACGAGCTCGGACAAGCCAAGAAGGAGCTCGAGGACAAGGAAGGTAAGTAATACCTTATTGAAGAAATACCTTATAGAAAAGGTTTTGGTTGCAAAAAAGAACAGGAATAACATGGGTACTGCAGGGCCACTTAACGAGGTGGAGACCACGAAGGAAGCGGTGTCCGTGGGCCGGCTCAAAGCGGCTGCGGAGCGACCGAGCTAGAAGAAGGGGAGGCGAGCTGGCCAAGAGCAGCAAGAGCTCCAAGCTCTCGTGAAAAAACATGAGAGTTTGGAGCGTGACTCAAAGACTCAAGAGTCCGAGCTCGCCTCGGCTCTTGAAAGTGCCAAAGCTGCTAAGGCTGAGGCCCAAAAAGCCCTCCAAGAAATTGAAGCATTAAAGAAGATAGCGGTGGGTAAGGCATTCTTTATGCAAAGCAAGAATGTGAAAGTGAATTACTTATTACTTACCCGGATTCGGAGCTCTCCAGGAGCGTTCGCAGATTTGCCCCGCAGTGAGCTTGATGCTGCCGCATTCTACCGCGCCGAGGAGGGGAGCTCGACGAAAAAGGTGTTCTGGTCTCAGTATGATGAGGCCGACCATCCGGTGCCCCTGAGCGACCAGCTGAAGCAGCTGGTCGAGCTCCACAAGGTCGCCGAACAGGCCATAAAGGGCCTTATGAAGCGCGGTATGGCCATTAGAGGCCATACACGGAGCTACTTGGCTTGGTGCGGCCGGGTGGACGCTTTGCCCACGAAGTTGAAGTCATCAAGCGCCCATCTGCATCGAAGGTGTCCGTCGGGCCCTTGCCGTGCTAAAGTGCACTGGGCAAGCTGGATGCGAAGAAGCTTGTGACGGACGGGCCACCTAAGGGCAAGGAGCATCGCACGCTCAAAATGTACTACTGAGGGCCTTGAAGGGTGCTTGCCGAATAGCGGATGAGTGCTCCAAAGATGTAATTTTTAGTAGACTCGCATTTGTTATCCCGCACGCTGAAAACTTGTTCATATCGCTAAGCAACGCTTGTTAATTTAAAATATTACCTTCAGGCGGCCGCTTATCAAATTTGAGAGATGGCAAGTCGTTGGCTTCAGCCCCATGCCACGAGTCTTTGGGGTGTTCGGGATAAACTTGAGCACTCTTGTTCCCATTCTTGGGTCCATCTAGGGAGGCGCTCAACGCAACGAACAAGGCAACTGGACTTATAATGCTTGAACACTCTCACTTAGCCATAGAATTCTATAATTTTAAATTTCGGGAAGCCCCTAGTATTCGGAAGACCGAGTTCGGGGCGCTATCCATGCCTTGGCCGGACAACTCCGGTTCCTCGCTCTAAGCGGCATAGGTATTTAGGGACCTGAAAAAACCTCTTGAACAGCAACCGGCTCTCGCCCTATCATGACGGTCAGTTTTAGCTTTCTCCACTGAGGTGCTCGACCCAGCTCAAGCTGGGCACAATCGCGATGGTTCTCCCGATGCTACCTTAGCCGATATAGCGGAACGTAAAGTACCAAAACACGGGAGCCGGGCAAACCCAACTATTGACCCAAGACATGATTCAGAGCCGATTCATATAATGCTATAAGTCCGGGGTGCCGCACTTGTGAAAGTGTTCGGACTTATCACACCATAATTTTGGGGTACCTAAGCCCCTGGAGTATTGGTCGTACCAAAGTGTACGGGTGCAACATGTCATGAAATGAACATATATATATAGAAAAGGAAAGGAGTGCAATAATAGACAAGAGCTATGTATTGTTTATTCAAAAAGGTACTGCAATGAAAGCAGAACATTACAAATAGTGAGATAAGCAAGGGGTGGGACTATCTAACATGCCCCCCTCCAGGGGTAAGCTGCGGGATGGTATGTAAAACAGGTATAATGCTCGTAATAGAGACCACGTGAACACTCGACGGAGCTTTGCTGCTTCCCTGGCTGTTGCATCGTGAGTTCGGCGATTCTAGTGCCGGACAGGACTGCTGAAAAACGGAGTCCTGAAAAGAAAGAAAAGAAAAAAGAAAAAGAATGACACAATCGGGAGCCCCTGGTGCGGTTGAGCCGCATTCTTGGCATGCCGTGGTCGTGCCCCTCCCCATATGCCCATGGTATCTCCGGCGTAGTTATATACGCGTATACGGCTTCGCAATTTCGCGAGGTTGGGGTTGGGGCGGATTGCTACCGTGCTTGAATCGTGCGGTGGTCTTGTTGTAGGTTACTCGGCGGCGCTTGGCGGTGTCCGGGCGCTTAGTGGCCGGACTCGAGAATTGCCGTGAGAGGCTGCTTGCACCTCCGCCAGCGAGGGTCGCTGTGTGCTCCTCCGCTCGGAGAGAGCGTTCGTGTTTCCATTGACCATGATTACTCCTCGAGGGCTGGCATCTTGAGCTTGAGGTATGCGTGGTGCGGCACCGCATTGAACTTTACAATGCGGTTCGTCCGAAAGTGCATGATAGCCGCCATGAACGAGACTATGTCGAAGATTAACTCTTCGCTTAGGAAGTTAACCGGTGATCCGAAGACCACTTCGAGTGTGACTGAGCCTGTACAACTGGCCTCTACACCCGGTATGATGCCTTTAAAGGTCGTCTTTGTAGGTTTAATCCTTGAGGGGTCTATGCCCATTTTGCGCACTGTGTCCTGATAAAGCAGGTTCAGGCTGCTGCCGCCGTCCATCAGGACTGTGGTGAGGTGAAATCCGTTAATAATTGGGTCAAGAACCAATGCGGCGAAACCGCTGTGACGGATGCTAGTGGGGTGGTCCCCTCGATCGAAGGTGATCGGGCAGGAGGACCATGGGTTGAACTTTGGGGCGACTGGCTCCATCGCATATATGTCCCGTGGTGCACACTTCCGCTCCCTTTTGGGTATGTGGGTTGCGTATATCATGTTCACCATCCGCACTTGTGTGGAAAACCCTTTTGTACTCTATTGTTTGGCGGCCGGGGCTCCTCCTCGTCATCGCTATGCAGCCCCTTGTCATTGAGTTCGGCACCTAACTTGCCTGCTTGCTTGAACACCCAACAGTCCCTGTTGGTGTGATTTGCTGGTTTTTCGGGGGTGCCATGTATCTGGCACAAGCGATCGAGTATGCGGTCCAAGTTGGACGGGCCCTGGGTATTTCTGTTGAATGGCTTCTTCCGCCGACCGGTTTAGAGCCTCAAATCCGCATTGACGGTCAGTATCTTCAGATATCGCCGCTGATGCGGCGCTTGTTCTTATTAACGACGCCACCGCCATTGCTGTCCTTGGTATCCGAACTATCGTGGTGTTTGGCCAAGTTATTGCTTGAGCTAGCCAGCTGTCCTCTCCCGCAAAAAGCGAGTCATGAGGGTTGTGAGGGCTGCCATAGATTTCGCTTTTCCCGTCCTAGGTGCCGGGCAAGCCACTCATCGCGGATGTTATGTTTGAAGGCTGCAAGGGCCTCAGCATCCAGGACAATCGACGATCTGATTTTTTCTTTGTTAGGAACCGCGTCCCGTAATTGTCCGCCGATTCTTCCGCTGCTGAATTATATGGCTAAGGTCATCGCGCCTGGTGGTCGCACATATGTGCCCTGGAAGTTATCAAGGAATGCGCTTCCGTGTCCTCCCAACAACCAATTGATTCTGCCGGCAAACTGTTGAGCCAATGCCGAGCTGGTCCTTTGAGCTTCAAGGGAGGTATTTGATGGCGTGTAGATCATCACCGTGGGCCATGTGGATATGGAGGAGATAGTCTCGATCCGCACCGCAGGATCGGTGGTACCATCGTATGATTCGATGTTTACGGGTTTAAAACCCTCGGGATTTGATGATCCATTACTTCGCTCGTGAAGCATAGTGGGTGTCGGCGCCTCGATATTGGGCTATATCACGACGCAGCTCAAATGAGCTTTGTCTATTGTGTTCGCCCCGCCGAGTTTACTGATCCGCGTGACGGTTATCATCACGGTCGTGGGCGCCCACGCGATCCGTAGATCAATCTTGTATGTTTTTCCTTATCCTACAATATATCTCGCAAGTCCGACGCGCTTTCCCGCGTGCCGGTACTTTTTGAACGCGTCGAGGTACGGCTTGAACGGAGGGTCTAGAGGCCTCCTATCGCGCCACGAGGTGTCCGGTCCGCCATGTCGTGACGCCGGTGACTTGGGTACTTCCTCCGATCGAGGCAACGGCCCGCGCTTGGGGTAGCTTTTGAGGGGCGTCGAGTTCATACTCTTCGGCTGCGAGGACTTCAGTCCATCCGCTGTCCCAGCGAGATCTTGATCAGCTCTAAGTTGTTGCTGCTTTTCTTGAGGCTGCTTGCCGTGGCTATGAGCCCTGCGTTAAAATGCTCCTGTTCGGCGGATCCTCGTGCACGACAAATTGTCGTCATCGAGGCTTGCCTCATCTTCGAGGGAGGCGCATAATTATCGCCCTCGACCTCTTTTCTTCCGACCGTCGTGCGGACTTGCTTCTCCCTCCTCCCGCTTTGAGTCCCGCTGGAGGGGTTCTTGTCGTGTCAAAACCGCGGATCTCGTGTAGGGGGTCCCGAACTGTGCGTCTAGGCGGATGGTAACAGGAGACAAGGGACACGATGTTTTACCCAGGTTCGGGCCCTCTTGATAGAGGTAACACCCTACGTCCTGCTAGATTAATATTGATGATGTGTGTTACAAGAGTGGATCTACCACGAGATCAAAGAGGCTAAACCCTAGAAGCTAGCCTATGGTATGATTGTTGTTCGTCCTACGGACTAAAACCCTCCGGCTTATATAGACACCGGATAGGGTTAGGGTTACACAAAGTCAGTTACTATGGTAGGAGATCTACACATCCGTATCGCCAAGCTTGCCTTCCACGCCAAGGAAAGTCCCATCCGGACACGGGACGAAGTCTTCAATCTTGTATCTTCATAGTCTTGGAGTCCGGCCGATGATGATAGTTCGCTATCCAGACACCCCTAGTCCGAACTCCCTCGGTAGCTCCCTCGAATCGGGCTTCAGCGACGACTTGAGTCCGGCGCCAGATATTGGCTTTGGCGCTGCAAAGGCGGCTCTCCTTCAATCTTCATGTTCCCGCTTAATAGTGTCCGCTTTTTATAAATGTTGCGCCCTTGGCTTTCTACGCCTAATAATGGCCTTTCTTCCACGTGTCGCATTTAATGCGAAAGGCTGATATTTTTACATTTTACCCCTAGCCGCATGCGAGCCGCCTATAAGAGAGGCGAGGATCTAGATCCAGCTCACACCATCCTCCATCCGCAAGTTCTCATTGAGCGCCTCTAACAAAAATCCATTCTATCATGGATAGCCGACACGGCTCCTCCTCTCGCGCTCCCATCCCTAAGCCAGGAGATTGGGGGAGATGCTCAGCCCCACACAGCCAGCTAGTGGTACTTCAAACCGAGGGATATCTTCCCCAGCTTTCATGGTTCCGGTTCGAGCTGGGACTAGCCACCTACAAGGGTGGAAAGCAAGTGAGAGCGTCATCACGCCCAATATGCGACCCTATCCAAAGGAACTTGACGGTCCCACCAAGGATAGACCCGATATTGAAACGCTTTTGCAAGGTGGATATCATTACATCAACATTACATAATAGATGGGGATACATACATAAGGCACAAATGCCACAAGAATACATCAACATCATATATAAGATCAACATCCGACTACGGATGAAACATAAAATGTAAACTCAAACGACATCCATCCTGCTAGCCCAGTGCTGCCGACCGAACCTATCCCCGATCGAAGAAGTAGAAGAAGAACTCAAGACAAGCAAGATTGCTCTCAAGCCATGATCATCGAATGAACCTGTACCTGCAACTGGTGGTGTAGAAATCAGTGAGCCACGAGGACTCAAAATCCCATTACCATGGGTATCAAGTCTAGCAAAGCTTAATGGGAAAGGAAGGGGTAAAGTGGTGAGGTTGCAGCAGCGACTAAGCATATATGGTGGCTAACATACGCAAATGAGAGCGAGAAGAGAAACAAAGGAACGGTCGTCAACTAGTAATGATCAAGAAGTGATCCTGAACTTCTACTTACGTCAGACATAACCCATAAACCGTGTTCTCCTCTCGATCAACCCCGAAAAGAGACACTCACGGTTACGCACACGGTTGGTGTATTTTAGAAGAGTTTGCTTCAAGTTTACTACAACCGGATATTAACAAATTCCCATCTGCCACATAACCGCTGGGCACGGCTCTCGAAAGTTTATACCCCGCAGGGTGTCCCAACTTAGCCCATGATAAGCTCTCGCGATCAACGAAGGATATTCCTTCCCCGAAAACCCGATCAGTCTCGGAATCCCGCTACAAGACATTTCGACAAGAATAAAACAAGACTAGCAAAGCCGCCTCGATGCCCGACAATCCTGATAGGAGCTGCACATATCTCATTCTCGTGGCAACACCGATGAGACTAGCTACGAGTAAAACCAGACCTCGAGTTGTTCGAGGGGCCCCGCAGAAGCTGTTTCGGCCAGCACTTAGAGAAGCACCGCCCGGGGGCTAAAATAAAGATGACCCTTGGGCCCTGAAACCCAAGGAAAAAGGGCTAGGTGAGGCAAATGGTAAAACCAATGTTGGGCCTTGCTTGAGGAGTCTTATTCAAAGCGAACTGTCAAGGGGGTCCCATAAATCACCCGACCGCGTTAGGGACGCAAAATCCGGGAACATAATACCGATATGACGGAAACTAGGGCGGCAAGAGTGGAACAAAACACCAGGCATAAGGCCGAGCCTTCCACCCTTAACCAAGTATATAGATGCATTAATAATATAAGATATATATTGTGATATCCCAACAAGTAAACATGTTCCAACAAGGAACAACATCTCCATGTTCCAACAAGGAACAAACTTCATCTTCACCTGCAACTAACAACGCTATAAGAGGGGCTGAGCAAAGCCGTAACATAGCCAAGCAACGGTTTGCTAGGAAGGTTGAAAAGGTTAGAGGCTGACATGGCAATTTGGGATGGCTTGATGAACAGTAATAGGTAGCGCAGATAGCGATAGAACGGGCAACTAGCATAGCAATGATAGTAGTGAGATCCAGGGTAGCGGTCATCTTGCCTGAAATCCCGCAAGGAAGAAGAACGAGTCCATGAAGAAGACGAACGGATGAAGCCAACCAAGCGAGACGAACGAATCCTCACGATCGCAACGAAACAGAACTAACAAGAAGAAGCACACAACATAGGTAAACACACCACACATGAACAAGGCATGATGCACAACAAGCATGATGCATGACAAAGCTAGATGAGGCTACTCATGGCAAGAGATGATGCAAACAAGAGCAACACATCAAAGCAAGTTTAAATGAGGCCGAGAACAACATATAACAATTCCGGTAAGTCCTCATATGCAAATTTCGAAATTGGTCCAGATCTGATTAAACCTTATGTTCAAGTTGTTAAACAGCAATTTAAAATGCACCACGATGATCTACGCGAAATTCTAGTCAAGTTACATATAAAGTTCAGTAGATTCGGAGCTACGGCCTAGAAGATATGAGCGAAACAAGTTAAACATGGCATTGATGCAAAATGCATACAAACATCAAGCAAACACCTCAAAACAAGGATAACAAGATAATATGAAACTACATGCCAAATAAAGCAAGTTTCATATAGATCACACTCAAAACGGAGCAACGGTTCAACACATACACATGAAACAAGTTTAAAGGACAAGCTGTCCAAAACAGCAACTAGGCATATTGCAAGCATCAAAACAACATGCTACAGAATCTCAACGTGAAAAAAAGGCATGGGCATGAAGTACAGGTAAATAATTACAAAACATGAACACTGAGCTATCTCCAGAAACAACTAGAACATGCTCAAAATGACATGGCAAGATTGCAAATAATAACAGTTTCAGACTTATCAGGAAATAACATCAGGTTGCAATGTTTAGAGCTATCAAACAACATGCTACGGAACTTATCATGGCAAACAAAGGCATGGCATGAATCTAATAATTGCATAGAACAGAAGTCCTTTACTGACCATGAGCCAAAAAGGATCAGAAAATATGATGGCACCCATGTAAACATAGCAAGTTATATTACAGATTCAAACATGGCAGGAGCAACAATAAGTAGGCATGTTGGTGAGCTTGAACCACTCACCACAGAGCATTACATGGCATGACAAGGAAACTCATAGTAAGAAGACATGGCATAGAAGCTATACATGGCAAGAACAACATCATAGCACACACGGATCAACTACAACAACCTTGGCAAAATTGAATAACATGTAAACAACCTGCCAGGAAACATTTTATAGCAAAAGTAGAGCTCGATTGACTCAAGCTATGGCACTCCATAATTGCAAACAAGGGCATGGATGGATATAGCAAGACATTTATAACAAAACATACTTACTGAAGTATCTCAAAATATGCATGGATCTCTCGGTAGCATCAAGTTTACATGGCATAAAAATATCAGCAGAACAGGGGCTGAAATCAGCAACATCATGAAGCCTAGTTTGCATGCTTGTGCTAGTCACCACAGAGATCAAAAAAATACATGGCATACACCCCTGTAAAGATGGAATGGCAAATTATAAAACACATGTAGGACTCAAGTTCATAGGGTGCACACATCAATCATGGCAAAAATGACAAAAGTGCATGTTCTGATAAGAATCTGAAACTAACATCACATAGCACTTTTCTAACTGCATTTCGGGCATCAAGATGAGCTCAAATTAAAATGATGCAATGAGATGAAATGATCTACTCTTTGAGACGAACGATTCGACATATTGTACACGCAAAACGGAGCAATATGCAGAGAGTTATGGCATGATTAAAATGCATGAAAATTACTGAAAACTCGGGGACTTAGTGGAATTTTAGATGGGGGGAGAGTCAACCTTGGGCTCGCCCAGTTATGGGAGGAGGCCGCTTGGGCCGGTCGGAGCTGGGCTGGGCCAGAGGGAGCTGGGCCGGCTGGGGGGCGCGGCCCACGCGGGAGGCGCTGGGCGCTGTTTTCCTCCTCGTGCCCGCACGAGGGAGGCAGGGGCGGCGGCGGCCGGGCGATGCTGCAAGGCAAGGGCGAGGCCGAGGCCGGCGGCAGGTGCGGGCGGGCGCGGGGATCCGCCGGCGAGGCCGTGATCCGGCTGGTGGGGAGACGGATCGGCGGCGGGCGAGGTGCCTGACGGCGGCGGGCATGGCTAACTCGAGGCTAAGGGCAGGGCGGGCGCCTCGCAAGGCGTAGAGCGGAAGGGGTGCGGGAGAGGAGGAAGAGAAGGAGGAGAGAGGCGGCGGCGCCGGAGTCCACGAGGGCGCGGGGCAGCGGCGGGCGAGGCGCCTGGGCGCCGCCCGGATGCGACCTGGAGGGCTGCCTGGCCCCGACGGGCTGGCGGGCGGCGCGGGAGGCTGTGGCGACGTGGCGGCCTCCTGCTGGCTGGGCGGCGAGGGTGACGGTAGGAGCCGATTCGCCGGGTGAGGTGGAGGGACGCGTCTGGCCGCGCGAGGAGGAAAAACTGCTAGGGTTTGGACCCGGATTTGACGGGGAAGGTATATATAGTTTCTGGGAGCTAGGAGAGTCCAAATGAGGTGCAATTTTCGCCCACACGATCGTGATCGAATGACCGAGAGCATGGAGGGGAGTTTGCTGGGTTTTGGGCCACTTTGGAAGGGGTGTTGGGCTGCAAAGAGAAGGAGGCTTTACGGTTACCCGTTAACCGTTGGAGTATCAACGACTCCAAATGGCACGAAACTTGACAGCGGTTCATCGGTGCTATACCAAGGCCGCTTGACAAACCTCGGGCCATTCCGAGACCGTTTAACACCCACACACGAAAAGAGGTAAAGGGGGGCGCCGGGGAACATAGGAGTGCCGGATTGGAAAACGGACAACGGGGAAAATGCTCGGATGCATGAGACGAACACGTATGCAAAATGAAATGCACATGATGACACGATATGAAATGCAGATGATGACATGGCAAAGTGCAACACGCAAGCAAATGACATGACAAGGACGGCGAATAACTGGCGGACACCTGGCGCATCGAATCCGGGGCGTTACAGCGTCCCCAACCCTTCCAAAGGGGAGCGGGTATGCTTTGTCCCCTATCTAATAAGGGGACTCGGATTTCCCATACATCCGTTTCTCCGAGGGCTCCTAGAGTTCTACGGACCAACTTCACCACCTCACGCCCGCCCATTTTGCACATCAAGGGCTTCAGAGCTTTTTATGAAGCTATTCTGGGCATCGAGCCCCATTTTGCCCTGTGGAAGAGATTGTTTTGTCTCGCACTCGCTCTCATGAGGGGTCGAGATATCAAGTGGGCGGAGCCGAAATATGGCGATCGCCGGACCGGATATCTATCCGCACCCGAAGAAGGCGTCCCAAGACCGGCTTCGAATGGTTCTACATGGAGGACGCCTGCCGGATCCAGTTCGGATCGCCTCCCGGAGTTCAACAATGCTCCCTTGAAGAAACGCCTCGAGTTGGCGCCAATGAGCCCTCAACGGAAGATGATAGGAGCGCCCATTATCCGATGGGCCGGATTAGGTTATCGCCCACTCCGGATTGACCATGATTGAGTCATGGCCACGCATTATTATGCGAGGGGTGTAGCCACTCCAATATTGGGGCCATCCTATGGGATTTCAACGGGAAGACGATGCCACCCGGAACATGGCCACAAAGGGCCAGGGCTCGTAGCCGATCCGCAAAGATCCCGTCCGCTTGTACAAGGTAGAGGAGGAGGACTTCTCCGCAAGAATCCGCTGAATGGATTTTTCTATGAATAACCCTCGAGCTGGGTAAGCGGATGTTCATCTACCCGATCCATATTTTAAAGTCAAGTATCTTACTCGTGATTTCGACGCAGAGCTGCGCCGGACGTGAAGGGCATATAAGCCTAACTCCACAGCCCGAGGATCCGGAAAGATCCTTGATCCGACCTCCAAGAGGATCCGGACATAAAAGTGGAGCTGATTGACGGGTGTTCCACCAACGTAGCATAGACAATGCCCTAGTCGCCATTACGGCCGACTACCCCGGTTTGTTTCCGCCTCCTGTGACTACGACTCAAGGTCTTGACGCCATCATTTGATCCGCCAATTCTGACCATCCCATACCGATGGTGCATCGCAGAGGTGCCTTTAAGGTGGAAGCCGAATCACGGCGGCCGCCAACAAGGGTCAGTCCGCCCAAAGAAAGGAAGAGGAGGCGACGCGAATCAAACATCGCCGCAACGGTACGGAACACCGCTATTTTTAAGGGAAGGATCCCTAGAGGTATATTAATGCTCATAACTTTTCCAGAAGAGCGCCACGGACAAAGGTCCGAGAGGTTGCCAATCAGCTTCCGCCGCCATGCTCCAACGCATGGTCCGGAGGGGAGGCGAATACAAGGCGTGAGCCGGACGCCTCCCGACGGAGGATGCCGACAGCTGTCCGCCACCCGGCTCCGAGGTGGAGAGCGCCATGAATCACAAAGGCCGCGGACAGTTCAGTGACGCTGTGTTTCCTGAGGCGCTAAATGCCTTGAAGCGGAACGCGCACTGCAAGCCGCCAAGAGGGGTTAACCAGAGCCACGGAGCAAAGATGTGAAAGACATACGGTAAGTAATTTTAATAGTTATATATGCCAAGAGTCCCTTGAGACTTAAAATAGTTGAAATAACTGATTTAAGGATCAATTATGATGCAGGATCTTACGGAGAAGAATACCCATCTGCCCTGTGAGCTCCAAGAGTGCAAGGCCCAACTTGAGGTCAAGATCGCCGCCACAAAGGGGAGCCACAGAGACCCCACCGTAAGACGATTTTGAAAAGATAATTATTTAACAAAGTGTGTGGATCGACAATAATATTGCAGGGCGCCGACTAGATCCCGACAAGCAACAGCCATCTGCGCCGCCTAAAGGCCGCGAGAGGGTGCTATGAAGGTGCAGCAGAGAGAAACAAGCTCCAAGATGCCCACACCCAGCGAGGAGAAGAGCTGAAGGGTGTTCGGCCCACTGTCTGCTTCGTGAAGGAGAATCGCCAAGCTTCGTCAGCGCATTTATAGTAAGTGCTTGAACAAATTCCTTTGAAAAGAAGAATTCGGCGAGGAAGTCGATTGACGAAATATGTCTTTAGGTGTGCTCACAGTGTCGCCTCATGGAGGAAATGCCTCGAGTCAACGGGTGACCAACTTCCCGAGCTAGTGCAATTGCTCGAACGTGTTCGCAAAGCGGCGAGTGGCGCTGCTCATGCTTTATGGCCATCCGCCTCCCTACCCGAGGGCCTTGGTGAGCTTGCCGAGAAGCTTCAGGAGCACGGCGACGCCTCCGCTAGGAAGATATCGGCCTCGCCGTGGCGCCAGGAGGCTCGGGCCATGGTGAAGACACGCTACTCAAGGCTGACCCAAACCACATGGCCGAGGTCGACTAAGGGGCCCGAAGGGAAGGAGATCCTCGTGAGTTGATGTACGCCAAGTAGAATCGGTCATGAATATTCCCAACAGGATCAGAATTAGACAGCCGTTAGATGGGATTGAGGAGGAGTACAATCACCGGTTTGACGATGTAATTTGAAATGACATGTAAAATGCCTTCTAGCCGGATTGTAGATCGCTTTGTCTTTGCGGACTGCTTTCGCTTCAACCTCGGGACCCAACAGTCCGGAGGTGTCCAATACCCTTACGGTTATAAAAGAACCGGGCATGCATGGAGACAAGGCGTCGGGTCATAATTGCTTTATCGATAAGTGCCCAACTAGTTATGTTATATTACATGGTTAGTAAGAAACATCTTCCGTGGAGAATAGTTCCGCTATGGTTCTTTTCTCGAGGCATGCCCTAAAGTGCAATGCCGACTGCTAAAATAGCGTAAAAGCATCCGGGGCAGATAAATAAGTAAGTAATAAATCATCTTTCAAGTCACCGAATCAATATTCTCTTAAGAACGCTTAGCTTCGCTTCACCTACCGAGGTACACATCCGCTGACCCGCAGAATAATCGCAGAGGTGCTCCTTTACCTCCTAGCCAACAATCGGAACGAGGGGTAAGCACAGAGCCGTGCAACCCAGCTTGGCCAAAACTTAAGTCATATCGATGCATATAATGGTGAATAAAAGGTACATGCGAAGTATGACACATGTATTGGGTATGAAGCTCCAGATGAATAAGCTTCGCTAAAGAAGCCCCTGTGTATAATGAGTGCCAGAGCACGCCAAGTGTGTGCTAACAAAGCGCAAATCAGCCCATAAAAGGTATTGAAAAAGGGAAGAAGGAGGAGGACGAGACAAGAAAAAAAGGTGGACGGGGAGGAGACGAACCCGGAGTCCGGCGTTAGGCGAGAATCTTCGGAGACGGGCTGCGCTCCATGGGTTCGCTCGAGTCGGTTGTCGATGCGCGATGAGACGGTATGTCTACCGGGTCGTGACTTGGTCGATGATGAAGGGACCTTCCCACTTGGGCTTAAGTTTGTCCTTTTCTTGTCCGCAAGCATAGAACAAGTTCGCCAACATTGTAAGTTTTGGCCCGCACCGCTTGATATCTTCGAGCTCGCTCGCTGATAAAATGCGGAACGAGGCTTTCCCACGCCCCGCCTCCTCTAAGGCATCCAACTGTCCCGCCGATCCAACTCGCTTCTTCTTTCTTCGTGATATGCGCATTACCCAGGTGAGTCATGAATTATATCGCATGGCGTAACTGCCTCTCGCGCCAGATACCATAAAAATGGTGTGAATCCGAGTTCGGTTTGGCGTGGTCCGCAGCCCCTGTAGTACGGAGTCGAGCCTCTACCCAAAGGCGTGTTAGATTCCTTGAGGGACCGCACTAGTCCGGGTTGATGCCGCCATGATTAGACCATTTGCTCGCCGACTTGACCGTTAGTTTGGGGGTGATAGACTGAAGCGTAATCGAGCTTGATGCCCATGTTTTTGCACCAGAGTTTAACCTCGACGGGCCGTGAAGTTTGTGTCGTTATCGCGATGATGCTGTGGGGACGCCAAAACGTGTACTACCCCGGATATGAAGTCTATCACCGTCCGGATTCTCGCTGCTTTAACTGCTTGGCCTCAATCCATTTGGTGAATTTGTCCACCATGACCAATAAGTATTTGTGCTTGTGGGTTCCCTTTAAGGGGTCCAACCATGTCAAGCCCCTGCACTCACGAACGCCAGGTAATGGGTATAGTTTTGAGGGCGGTGGGTGGCATGTGGCTCGATTAGCAAAGAGTCGGCAACCGACGATCGCTGGACTAAGTCCCGAGCATCCTCGCCCGGCTGTCGGCCAATAAAATCCTGTACGGAAGGCCTTGCCTACAAGGGCCCGGCTGCAGCGTGGTGCCCGCCGAGTCCGCAGATGAATTTCAGCCAGAGATTTTGTTCTTCCTCTTCGGAGATACACCTTGAAGGACTCGTTGTGCTTTTCTTATAAAGTTCTCCTCATGGACCTTGTAGGCTTTAGATCGCCGAACTATGCAGCGGGCCTCATTTTGGTCTTCGGAAGTTCCTGCCGCATTAAGTAGGCTAGGAATGGTTCTGTCCACGGGCAATTACTACCATTATTTCATGAGTCAAGGTGTTATTTCATTGGTCGAGCCGCCGATTGTGTCGTAATGGTCTGAGTTAGGTGATGCAACCGGCCCGGATTGTTATTTCCGACTCTCTTCCCATAATAACGGATGGCTTAAAGAGCCGCTCCAGAAGATGTTTGAGGGACGCCGCCTCGCTTCGCTACCGATGCGCAAGCAAGACGCTCCGCTGCCTGGTTATTATCCTGCTACATGGTGGAATTCCTAGTCCTTCAACCGAGCTGACATTTTAGGACAGAGTTGCGGTAAGCTGCCATTTTGGATCTTTAGGCCAAAGTTCCATTTACTTGGGATATTGCGAGGTTTGAATCCTCACAAGCACCTCTAGGCGTTGAATGCCCATGGAGATTGCCATCCCGAGGCCATGTAGAAGGGCCTCAGATTCGCCGCGCTTGTTGGAGTCCATGTACATTATTTGAAGTACGATTGATTGTGTCCCTAGTTGGGGACATCAGACGACGCCAGCCCCTGCCAGCCAACATTTTGGATCCGCTGAAATGCATGATCCGGGGCTGAGTACGCTACTGCATTTTTTAGGGAGTTCGCCGTCCATTCGCGCATTTAAGTCAGCCGTAACTCCGCGATTTTATAGCTCGCCGTGGTTTGTAGGTTATGTCAAATGGTAAGAGCTCGATGCCCATTTTGCAATCCTGCCCGTCGCCGTCATGATTGTTTATAATATCGCTGAGAGGTACTTCGAGGCCACCGTTATTGAACACTCTTGAAAGTAGTGTCGCAGCTTCCGGATGTCATGAACACCGACATACGCTATCTTTTGATAATGTGGGTACCGGATTTGCATGGAGTTAGAACAAAGGATATGTAGTACATCGGGTTTTGAAGAGGGAATTTGTGCCCTTCGCTTTCGCGCTCAACGACGAGTACCGCTACCGACAACTTGATGTGTTGCTGCGATATATAATAACATAGGTTCGCCAAGGTTGGGCGCCGCTGTAACCGGATTTGTTGCCGTGATGGCCTTTATTTCTTCGAGTCCGACTATGGCAGCATCCGCCCATTCAAATGTCTCAAGGCCGAGGAGGCGGTAGAGGGCAGAGCCTTTTCTCCCAAACGGGAGATGAAGCGATTTAAGGCTGCTACGATCCGGGTTAGTTTTTGTATCTCGCTGAGGTTTTTGAATATCCAATTGTGACAGATCTCGGATTTTGGCCGGTTTGCTTCAATTCTCGACCGGATACGATGAAGCCCAAGAGCTTTCCGCTGGTACCAAGACGATTTTTCCGGATTGAGCTTAATGTCATATGCTCTGAGGTTGTCGAATGTCACCTCAAGTCTTCTACTAGAGTTCCGACGTGTTTGGTCTTGACGACCACATCGCTCACGATGCCTCTACTGCTTTGCCTATCTCGCAGCCGTATATGTTTGAACTATGCGCCGATATGTTGTGCCCGCTTTTTGAGTCCAAGGGCATTGTGTTGAAGCTGCATGGCCCATATGGAGTAATGAATGTCGCTATGCCTGATCTTTCTTCGCCATCTTGATTTGATGGTATCCGGAGTATGCATCGAGGAAGCACAATGAATCGTGTTCTCGCGTAGCATCGATGATTTGGTCGATGCGAGGGAGGGGAAAGGGTCCTTGGACAGGCCTTGTTAAGGTCTTTAAAATCGACGCAGAGGCGCCAAGATTTTTCCTTTTTGGTACCATTTCTAAATTGGCTAGCCAGTCCGGATGTTTTATATCTCCGATGAATCCGCTTTAAGAGTTTGGCTAGCTCTTCTCCCATTGCCTGCTCTTTTGGGCTCGGAAAATCATCAAGAGCTTGTTTGACCGGCTTGAACTTTTTAGGATATTTAGGCTGTGCTCGCCAGCCGCGTGGGATTCCCGGCATGTCCGAAGGGTGCAAGGCAAAATGTCCCAATTTTCCCGGGAATTTCGAAAGCGGCTTCGACATCGTGACTTAATTGTGCCCCAATGGAGGCCGCTTTGTGGGGTCCGTTGGATGGACCTGAAATTTGACTATCTCGCTCCTGCTGGTTTAAAAGAGGTGGATTTGGACCTCTTATCGAGTATCACATCGCCCCTATCCACCGTGGAGCGCAGCGAAGTTAGTTCCTCCGCCGCTAGGGCTTTGACAATGCCTCTAGGGCCAAAGGCTCGTCTTTATTTTTAGCGCTGAGGTCAGATCCGATCATCAAGCAGAGTGATTATCCCATTGGGTCCGGCATTTTGAGCTTCATGTACCGTAGTGGGGTATAGCTTGAAGATTGTGAATGCCTCTCCCCTAACAAAGCGTGATATCCGCTGCTGAATGGGGCCACTTGAAACGTGACCTCCTCGACCAGAATTGTCCGTGAGCCAACACTACATCTAGTGTGATTTTTCCCGCACAGCGCATTTCTCGACTAGGGATTATCCTCCAAGGTTGTGCTGCTTCGCTTCAATGCGGCTCCAATAATTTCCATTTTTTGAAGGGTTTCATAGATGAGGTTTAATCCGCTACCGCCATCCATGAGTACCTTAGTAAGACGAAAAATTGTCCACTATCTGACCGAGGACCAATGCGGCCGGTGCTCTAGCTGTTCGAATTTAGGTTCGCCGCTGGCGCTGAAGGTGATAGCCGTGTCGCCCCATGGATTTGTTGTTGCTACTTGGTAGACTTCGCAGGCAGGCATGGATTGTTCGCTTCCGCATGTTATTTGATGCGAAAGTCTCAAGACCTGTTAATACCGCATCGGTATCGCTGGGTTGGTTGCCCGGCTAAAAAGCCTACGCCACTTTTGGCCACCGCCGTAGTATCCAACACGCCAAGGTCGTGTGTTGGAGTGGCGCCCGCATCGTGGATTTTGCAGGTCCGTTGAGCCAACCCTCCAAGACGGTTCCGCACTTTAGGGGTTTTGTTTTTGGTATTCAACCCGGTGCTTGATAATGATGCACCCTTTTGTTTCGGACTAGGGATGTATTCAAATGGATTATCCCAAAATTTACTTTCGTTCCAGCGCTTCCATCGCACAAGATTTTTGTACTATGGTCACCAAGTCGCAAAGCGTGTAATTTCGCGACGACTTATGGAGTTTAGGATTCCCTTGTCCGCAATTATTGCAGAAAATTGGGATCGCCCTCCTTCCTCGGCAGTCCTTTATCCTGTTCATAACCAGAGGAATCGCCCAAGAATGATGTACTCGCTTCAGCGGCTCTTGCCGAATTCGAGAGATCGCTAATGTTTGGGTGGGCGGTGGAACTAGATCCGAACCCCGCCCGATTTAGGACTCAAGGGCCGAGAAGTTTCCGAACTTGGAAGTTTGGATTTTGAGTGTTATCCAATGAGTCCAACCCGCCACCGACTTTAAGTTCGGGCTTGATCGACATCCGCCCCTCTCTGGAACCGCATGGAGGATCGAACCGGACGAATTAGTCCTTAAGATACAAGAAGAATCGCCGCATTGCTTCTCTATCACAGCAACATGATGGGTAGCCCGGGAGAGTTGATCTCTCGATCGGTTTTAGGCCCGATCCAACAGTAGTCTATGGCGACTCTGTAGGCGCGATGCATCCAAGAGCTCGCTTATGGAGGAGAGCTCGATTGATCTAACTGCTCGCAAGTTCAACTAACCTGAGATTGGTTTCGATGACTCGAGAGGTCATTGTCGGCGCGGTGGCCGGACGGCGGTCATAAGAAACCACCTAGTCAAGAGTTCGCCAGCGCCAAGGCCTTTGATGATAGTATCGCCTTTAAAGACGAGATGAGGCATCCTACCGACAGCACGCCATAGAGGAACTCTCAATGAAAGCACCAATGTCGGTGTCAAACCGGTGGATCTCGGTAAGAGGGCCCAACTCCGGTAAAACATCGTGTCCCTTGTCTCCTCGTTACCATCCGCCTAGACGCACAGTTCGGGACCTCTACCGAGATCTGCCGGCTGACACCGGCGCCTCTTCGCACTCGTCCGGTGTTATTATCTCCGTGCGGAATCACCATTTTTGCTGTGGGCGGATTTAGAGCGGCGCCACCGACGCCGGGCGCTTCGGGTTGTTCCTTGAGGGGTCATCTTCGCTGTTCCATCGCCGCTCCCATCTTTTGGGATGTCCACCATGTATATGTCATAGGACAGGTGGCTCTTCCAAAGGCCTCGAGGCGCTGGTCTGGTCGCCTCCGCATCGCCGCCCATACCGCCGATGTCTTCGGAGTCAAGTCGGCATGTAGGTTAAATCATCGATAGTGGCTACAAAGTGGTGGTGGTGGGCGAATTGCTGCTCAGATCCCAACCTTCCCTGCTCGCAGTCCGCCAGGCTCTTCAGATAAAGAGAGAGACTTTAGTGAATTTAATATCGCCAAAGGGCGAAGTGCCGAAAGATGTCCGCCGTCAGAACTCCATGACCGGCGCCCAATCGGATTCGACAGGGGGGCGTGAGGGTTCGGAGTCCGCACCTGAGTCGAGGTCTTCGCAGCGACAGGGATGGAGTTCGCTCAATTGCCGAGATTGTGTCTCCGAGGCGCGCCCAACCACTCGCCTCGATCGGGGAATCCGCCCGGATTACGGATCGGAGCGATATCGTGCGCCTCCGTGACAATCGCTCGCTGCAGAGTTAGATCATGCCCATCGAAATAGTGCGCGCGCTATTGCGCTCGAACCGTCAAGATCAAGTCCCCGCGATATCGGGCGATAGTTCAAATCTTCCAACTCGACCTGATGGCCAGGGCGAGCTTAATCTGCTCTGATGGCTGTTTAATTGGCCCGCAGCAAAGCCGCCAACACGAAGATCTGTCCGGGAGAAAAGTCTCACCCGGACGGATGCGCTGTTGATCGGCGATCCATCGGGCCTATTGATGACGACATAGAGGAACTTCAATGAAAGCACCAATGTCGGTGTCAAACCGGCGGATCTCGGTAGGGGGTCCCGAACTCAAGGCCTAGGCGGATGGTAACAGGAGACAAGGGACACGATGTTTTACCCAGGTTCGGCCCTCTCGATGGAGGTAATACCCTACCCCCGCTTGATTAATATTGATGATATGGGTAGTACAAGAGTAGATCTACCACGAGATCAAGGAGGCTAAACCCTAGAAGCTAGCCTATGGTATGATTGTTGTTCGCCCCACGGACTAAAACCCTCCGTTTATATAGACACCAGATAGGTTAGGTTACACGTAGTCGGTTATAATGGTAGGATATCTACATATCCAGACGCCAAGCTTGCCTTCCACGCCAAGGAAAGTCCCATCCGGACACGGACGAAGTCTTCAATCTTGTATCTTCATAGTTTGGAGTCCGGCGTGGACGATAGTCCGCTATCCCGACACCCCCTAGTCCGGGACTCCTCACAAGGTATAACACAATACGGAGTAATTATTGAGATTGATGACTTACTGCAGGGCCGGGTTCTTCTTGGAGAAGGGAAGTAAGCCAAAGGCATTACTTAGTTACTGCGTCTCTTTCAACAACGCCCGGTCGTAGCTCCACCACATCATCCGTAAGTCGCCGACTATGACGCAAAGGGTCATTCCTCTCGCCGAGTAGGTGCACATATTGCCGTATGGCGGCTTAACGGAATCACTCGCCAAGTTTACCTGCATTCGACCAGGTCAATGCCATCTAAGCCATTTCCCAAAAGAGCTTTGATTTTACTAATGGTGGGAGTAAGTGGCAAACGCCAACAACAACGGTTTATCCCGGCAATGGGTGGTTGATCAAGGCGCTAAGGCGCGAAGCCGGAAGAGGATTTTCTCACCGGAGAAGTGTCCCGCAGAGAAACCACGCCTAATTCCAACCTTTGATGACTTGGAAGTTCAGATAAGGCAAAAGGCGTTTCTCCGCCAATAATCGAGATGCCACCAAGTTCCAGACGGGTTCGCTGGCACGCTCGCTCTGCCGTTTAAGTAAAACACCCTCAATAAAAGTAAGCTGGGTTCTTCTCAAGGTACACCGCAGAAAACTTGGAAGTTGCAAATATTTGACACGGAATTGGGCCTGATGTCTTGAGGTCTGAGATCAAAGAAATGCAAACATCCTCAAGAATTTTGAACCGGTGGAGCGAAACCCCTGCTCATGTGATCAAGAACACGATCACCTCCCTCCTTGGGTTGAGGCTTCTCCGACGGTTAGGAGCATGATAAGACATGATCTCTTTCTTGGGCGATGGCCGGACTTCACAAATCGCATAAAGCGCCTGTAATAAAGGATTTGACCCAGCCTGGCATGTGTCACGGGAGCTTTGGGAGCCTTTGGGTGCCATTGTATAAATTGAAGCCTATGACAAATAAGAGTTTCCTGCTCAAATTTAACCCGAGGAAAATATTTTAAGGCTATTCAAGATGGCGGCTAAGAAGGGCCTAATGACATATGGGTAACTATGCGTTGATATTTAAGCCGCTAAGGTATCAAAGGCGCTTAAATTTTCTTAAGTCACGAGAAGCAAGCAAGGTTGATGCACAAAGGTCATTTACTTAAACCGCCACGTGGACGGTCGTGGTTAAACAAATTCGATGAGGCAATTTTTTACTTAAGGGTGGAACAAACAGGTTTCACAAATTGCGGCTATTATTTTGGATCAAACGGCTGCTCGAAACAAAAATTTCTAGACCTAGGATCGGGCATGCATGAAGTTCATAGGCTCTAACGGGCCTCTCTGGCAACGAAAAGGATCTATTTGCATTTGGAAATGGGTGCGAAACAACCACCGCAATAGTTCTACACTGTCTGAAGATCAAAAGGGGGCATTGGAGGTAAAAACTATCAAGGGTTTGACAAAGGATTACTTAACGCCGATTTAACTCAAGAAGCCTTAATGCAGATCTAAAACAGGGGAAGAAGGGAACTCACAGATGCAGACTGGCTGCGGAGGTCCGCCGTTGTTGTTTTTTCTGGTCAGGATCAGGTTCATGCAGCGGCCGGAGTCGGTGAAGACGAGGAGCTTCGAGGCGGCGGCGGCGGCGGAGCTCGAGTAATGTAGAGACAAAGAAGAGGAAGAGGATGACCGAAGGGGAGAATGGAAGACCTAGGTCGGTTTATTTATAAGGGAAGACTGACCGAGACGGCGCGAGAAACGAGGAGACTAAACATTATTATCCAGCCGCCCCGACGCCGGTTTTCAAACGGTCAAGAAAGCAAAGATCCGCTGGAGGATATGGCGAGTAAAATATGAATTTAAGCAAAGATGACGCTACGCAGGTTAACGCGATCCGTAAGATGACGCTATGGCAGGTTAAAACCTTTTGCACAGTGTATATCAAGGTTTATTTCTTTAGTATTTTAAGATTGACATGAACCGTTCAAATCAATCTGGGCCTAATGTTGGGGATATAACTATTTGTGTAAGCCGCCAAGAGGGGCCGGGTTACGCAAAGAAGACTCATCAAAGAAGCCTAAGGCCAAGCATGAAGATGGCGGTTCAATAAAGGGTCTCAGGGTTCGCAGCGTGCTTAAGGCCCATAGTGGTAAACCGCCATAATGACATGACTTGTATCATAAGGTAGAATTAACTAGTCACCGAGCCGACACTGCTTATGAGCCGTCGACTCTTCAGAGGCCGAGGGCGCCCACCCGTATATAAGGGGACGACTTGTCAATGGCTTAGGGCAAGAAACAACTCATCGAGAGCCGCATAGCGTATTCGCCCCCGTTATCGTAAACCTCAGCAATACCAACCCAACTAGACGAGGGCTTTACCTTCACCTTAAGGGGTCAACTAGTATAACTCTCTCGGTCCTTTGTCCCGATTAACCCTTTAAGCTTCCTAGTTATGGCTCCACCACTAAGTCCTCGCAAGAGGACATCTCCGTGACAATTCCACTACACTATCCAACAACACATACAAAGTACTTCTAGCTTCATACTTGTTCTAGGTAAAGCGAACGCAAGCGCATGAGAGTTGTATCGTGGTCAGAACTGAGGGAATATTTGTACTACCTTTAGCTCTTCGCTGGGTTTAATGTGCTTATTTATCAAAGAGGCTACAATTGATCCCCTATACTTGTGGGTTATCACTCCACGGTTCAAATAGTCTTTGAAGTCCCGATTCTAAGCCGTAAAGCATGGCACATCGAACTATCGAAAGTGGTCATCAGCTTTGCTCGCTGCACATTCATAATGTCCAGAGTTGCTCCCAGCTGGTCTTCCACCTAGCGGTGCTTCGTGACGAATTCTTCCGGCAGCAATGAGGATAATCTCAAGTTATGGACCCAGTCCGCAGTTGCTACCATCATCTTCAACTTATCTTTCTAGGAACACATTAAAATTCAAAGGAACGGTAGCACGCAGCCATTGATCTACAACAACATAGACATGCAAAAACTATCGTGTACTAAGTTCATGACAAATTAAAGTTCAATCAATCATATTACTTAAGAACTCCCACTTAGATAGACATCCTCTAGTCATATAAATGATCACGTGATCCATATCAACTAATCCATGTCCGATCCTCACGTGAGATGGAGTAGTTTTCAATGGTGAACATCACTATGTTGATCATATTCACTATATGATTCACGTCGACCTTCTTCGTCTCAAAGGTTCTGAGGCCATATCTGCATATGCTAGGCTCGCCAAGTTTAACCCGAGTATTCTACGTAAAACTGGCTTGCACCCGCTTTATGTGAACGTAGAGCTTATCATTACTACCCATCATCATGCCATGTCTCGCACGATGAACTCAGAGCAATGGTGCATACCAGGAGAACACTTATACCTAGAAATTTAGTGAGAGATCATCTTATAATGCTACCATCGCACTAAGAAAAATAAGATGCATAGAAGATAAACATCGATCCAATCAAAATAAGTGATATGATATGGCCATCATCATCTTGTGCCTTTGATCTCCATCTCCAAAGCACCGCCATGATCACCATCGTCACCGCTTGACACCTTGATCTCCATCGAGCATCGCTGTCGCCTCGCCAACTATTGCTTCTACGACTTTTCGCTACCGCTTAGTGATAAAGTAAATCAATTACATGGCAATTGCATTTCATACAATAAAGCGACAACCATAAGGCTCCCCGCCATTGTCATAACTTTTACAAAACATGATCATCTCATACCACAATTTATATATCATCACGCTCTTGACCATATCACATCACAGCAAGCCCAGCAAAAACAAGTTAGACGCCCTCTACTTTTGTTGTTGCAAGTTTTACGTGGCTGCCATCGCTTTCTAGCAAGAACCATTCTACTCGCGAATCAACCACAACAATGTTTCGTCAAGTGTGATATTTAACCTTCAACAAGGACCGGCCAGAAGTCAAACTCGATTCAACTAAAGTTGAGAAACACACACCGCCACCAATTGCGCGGCACGCCGGTAGAACCAGTCTCATGAACGCGTCATGTAATGTCGGTCCGGCCGCTTCATCCAACAATACCGCTGAATCAAGTAAGACGTTGGTGGTAACCAAGATGACTATTATCGCCCATAACTCACTGTGTTCTACTCGTGGATATAACTTATGCATAGACCGGCTTAGATGCCACTGCTGGGGAACGCAGATTTCAAAAATTTCCTACGATCACGCAAGATCTATCTCGGGAGATGCATAGCAATGATACGGAGAGTGTGTCTATGTACCTCATAGACCGAAAGCGAAGCGCTTAGTAACGCGTTGATGTAGTCAACGATTCACGATTCAACCGATCCAAGTACTCGAACGACGCCACCTCCATGTTCAGCACACCTTCAGCACGACGACGCCCCTCGTTCTTAATCCAGTTGAGGATGAGGGAGAGTTCCACAAGACGACGGGTGGCAGGACGGTGATGATGAAGAAGTTAAAGGCAGGCTTCACTTAAGCACTACGACGATATGACCGAGGTGTTAAATGTGGAGGGGGCACCGCACACCGCTAAGAGAAGACTTCTGTGCTTTTAGTTCCCTCCCCGTGATATAAAGGAGGGGGAGGAGGAGACTGCCCCTAGGGGTGCGCCAAGTGGGAGGATTCCTTCCTTTTCCTTTTCTCGAGTAGCAAAGGGAAAGAGAGAAGGAGTAGAGAGGAAAGGCAAGGGGGCGCACCACCTCCTATGGTCCGCCCTCTTCTTCACTAAGGCCCATGTTGGCCCATTACCTTCCTGTGGGGGTTCCGAACTCCTGCATTCAAACTTCCCTGAAACCATTCCGTGTCCGAATGTAACCTTCCAATATATGAATCTTTACCTCTGACCATTTAGAGACTCTCGTCATGTCCGCGATCTCATCCGGACTCGAACAAACTTTGATCATCAAACCCATAACTCATAATACAAATCATCATCGAACGTTAGCGTATGGATCTTACGGGTTCGAGAACTATGTAGACATGATCAAGACACATCTCCGTCAATAACCAATAGCGGAACCTGATGCTCATATTGTCTCCTACATATTCTACTTAATATCTTTATCGGTCAAACCGCATAACAACATACGCCACTCTTTTGTCGCCGGTATAAACATTTGCCCGAGATTCAATCGCGGATCATCATACCTAGTTCAATCTCGCTACCAGCAAGTCTCTTTACTGCCCCGTAATGCACCATCCCGTGAACTAACTTATTAGTCACATTTCTTGCAAGGCTTATAGTGACGGCATTACCGAGAGGGCCCGAGATACCTCTCGATACTCGGAGTGATTTAATCCTTAATTCAATCTATGCCAACTCAACAAACACCATCGGAGACACCTGTAGAGCATCTTTTTAATCACCCAGCTTATGTTGTTACATTTGATAGCACAGAAAGTGTTCCTCCGATTCGGAGTTGCATAATCTCATGGTCGAGGAATATGTATAAGTCATGAGGAAAGCAATAGCAATAAAACTATACGATCATAATGCTAAGCTAATGGATGGGTCTTGTCCATCACATTATTCTCTAATGATGTGATCACATTCATCAAATGACAACACATGTCCATGGTCGAAACTTAACCATCTTTGATTAACAAGCTAGTCAAGTAGAGGCATACTAGAGACACTTTGTTTGTCTATGTATCCACACATGTACTAAGTTTCCTGCTAATACAATTCTAGCATGAATAATAAACATTTATCATGATATAAGGAAATATAAATAACAACTTTATTATTGCCTCTAGGCATATTTCCTTCAACCGCTTATGAGTCCGGCCAAAGAGGTTGAAGATATTCCGCCGCATCACCGATGACAAGGAAGAAGAAGACCATGATGTTATTCCCCAGCTGATCTAGTTGTTCAAGGTAAGTGATTGTGCTAGACCCCCACCATGAAGCCACTGTTGAGGAAAAACGCGGCCCGCCACCAATTACCATCGATGAAGCCAATGACGTTGTCATGGCTGAAGATAATGTTCAACCCAAGTCAATGATGCCACGGAAGACAATGCCCGACATCCACCTCGATGTGACTTTTCCTCCCTTGTGCCTCACACCATGGAACGCGTGATTCTATCATCGTGAGCTTGTTACTATCAAGTGGCCAATTTTGACGCCCCAACCGCTTCTCGTCCCCAATATGACTATCATGTGGAGCAAAGGCTCTCAAATGCGTAAGCCAAAGCCCAGCTACCAAGGCTTCCAAGTGTTGTCACTACACAAGGCCCTTCAAGAAGCTAAGCTGCAGAGAGCACAACACTTTCTTCTCGACAAGGTCAAGAACCCCTTCAAGAAGCCAAAGATTTCATCCGACAGTTCGAGCCACCAACAAAGGAGCTACTATTCATGCATTCTCTACAATCAAGACAGGATTTTTCCCCACAAACGCCTTTGACTGTGATGCCGCTGTCGGGCTGCCATGCCTTGAAGAATTCCTAGATCGCCTCGCGGAGTTGTGCGCTCCCATTTGTCAACGATAAGGAGCACCGGAATGAAGAGCTTTTCTACAATTCTATGCCACTCTTCAAGTAAATATGCCCTAGAGGCAATAATAAAGCTATTATTTATATTTCCTTATATCATGATAAATGTTTATTATTCATGCTAGAATTGTATTAACCGGAAATTTAGTACATATGTGAATACATAGACAAACAAAGTGTCCCTAGTATGCCTCTACTTGACTAGCTCGTTAATCAAAGATGGTTAAGTTTCCTAGCCATAGATATGTGTTGTCATTTGATGAACGGATCACATCATTAGAGAATGATGTGATGGACAAACCCATCCGTTAGCATAGCACAAATGATCATTTAGTTTTATTGTTGATGCTTTCATCATGACTTATACATGTTCTCGACTATTTAATTATGCAACCCCTAATACCGGAGGAACACCGAGTGTGCTATCAAACATCACAATGTAATCGGGTGATTATAAAGATGCTCTACAGTGTGTCTTCGATGGTGTTTGTTGAGTTGGCATAGATCGAGATTAGGATTTGTCACCCGAAGCTCAAGAGGTATCTCCGGGCCTCTCGGTAATGCTCATAACTATAAGCCTTGCAAGCAATGTGACTAATGAGTTAGTTGCGGGATGAAGTATTACGGAACGAGTAAAGAGACTTGCCGGTAACGAGATTGAACTAGGTATGATCAAACCGACGATCGAATCTCGGGCAAGTAACATACCGATGACAAAGGGAACAACATATGTTGTTATGCGGTTTGAACGATAAAGATCTTCATAGAATATTTAGGAGCCAATATGAGCATGCAGGTTCCGCTATTGGTTATTAACCGAGAGGTGTCTCGTCATGTTCACATAGTTCTCGAACCCGTAGGGTCCGCACGCTTAACGTTCGATGACGATTTGTATTATGAGTTATGTGATTTGATGTACCAAAGTTTCTTCGGAGTCCCGGATGAGATCACGGACGTGACGAGGAGTCTCGAAATGGTCGAGACATAAAGATTGATATATCGGACCATGTTATTCGGACACCGGAAGTGTTCCGATAGTTTCGGGTAAAATGGAGTACCAAGGGGTTACCGAACCCTGGGGAGTTGATGGGCCTTAGTGGGCCTTAGTGGAAGGAGAGGCAGCCTGCCAGAGGTGGCGCCCCCAAGCCTGCACTCCACTTGGACAAGGGGTAGGGGGCGGCCACCTCCCTTCCTTCCTCTTTCTCCTTAGGTGGAAACCTACTAGGACTTCAAAACTAGTAGGATTCCCCTTCTCCCGACATGCCTAGCTTGGCCGGCCGCCTCCCCTCTCTCCTTTATATACGGGGAGGGGGCACCCTAGGACACACAAGTTGATCTCTTAGCCGCAGTGCAGGCTCCCTCCATAGTTACACACACCTCGGTCATATCATTTTAGTGCTTAGGCGAAGCCCTCGCTACCGGTAACTCAATCATCACCGCCACCATGCCGTCAGGTTTTGAACTCTCCTCGCCTCAACTCGATCAAGAGTTCGAGGGACGCCACCGAGCTGAACGCAGTGCAGATCACGAGGTGACGTGACGCTCGGTACTTGATCGTTGATCGCAAGACGCTCGACTACATCAACCGCGCTTATTAAACGCTCCGCTTTCGGGTCTATGAGGGTACGTGGACATACTCTCCCCACTCGCTGCTATGCTTCTCCTAGATAGATCTTGTGTGATCGTGAGGATTTTTTTGAAATATTACGCTCCCCAACAAGGGCATCCGAGCCAGGTCTATGCGTAGATGTTATATGCACAAGTAGAACACAAAAGAGTTGTGGGCGATAATAGTCATACTGCTTACCAAAGATGTCATACTTTCATTCGGCGGTATTGTTGGATGAAGCAGCCTGACCGACATTACATGACTGCATTCATGAGACTGGTCCTATCGCCGCAGCTTCCGCATTACGGGTGGCTAGTGGGTGTCTATTTCTCCAACTTTAGTTGAATCGAGTTTGACTATGTCCGGTCCTTGTTGAAGGTTAAAACAGCACACTTGACTAAAAATCGCTGTGGTTTTGATGCATAGGTAAGAACGGTTCTTGCTAGAAGTTGACGTAAAACTTGCAACAACAAAGTAGAGGACGTCTAACTTGTTTTTGCAAGGTTTGCTGTGATGTGATATGGTCAAGACGTGATGATATATAAATTGTGGTATGAGATGATCATGTTTTGTAGAAGTTATCGCAACCGCAGGAGCCTTATGGTTGTCGCTTATTGTATGAAATGCAATCGCCATGTAATTTCTTTACTTTATCACTAAGCGGTAGTGATAGTCGAGAAGCAATAGTTGGCTAGACGACAACGATGCTTCGATGGAGATCAAGGTGTCAAGCCGGTGACGATGGTGATCATGACGGTGCTTTGAGATGGAGATCAAAGGCACAAGATGATGATGGCCATATCATATCACTTATTTTGATTGCATGTGATGTTTATCTTTTATGCATCTTATTTTGCTTAGTGCGGTAGCATTATAAGATGATCTCTCACTAAATTTCAAGGTATAAGTGTTATCCCCTAGTATGCACCTGCTACAGTTCGTCGTGCCGAGACACCACGATGATGATCGTGTGTGATAAGCTTACATACAACGGGTGCAAGCCAGTTTTGCACACGCAGAATACTCGGTTAAACTTGACGAGCCTAGCATATGCAGATATGGCCTCAAAACACCGAGACCGAGAGGTCGAAAGCGTGAATCATATAGTAGATATGGTCAACATAGTGATGTTCACCATTGAAAACTACTCCATCTCACGGATGATCGGACATGGTTTAGTTGATATGGATCACGTGATCACTTAGAAGATTAGAGGGATATCTATCTAAGTGGGAGTTCTTAAGTAATATGATTAATTGAACTTTAATTTATCATGAACTTAGTACCTGGTAGTATTTTGCATGTCTATGTTGTAGATAAATGGCTACTGTTCCTTTGAATTTTAATGCTGCTCCTAGAGAAAGCTAAGTTGAAAGATGATGGTAGCAACTACATGGGCTGGGTCCGAATTTGAGGATTATCCTCATTGCTGCACAAAAGAATTACGCCCCGAAGCACCGCTAGGTGCAAGACTCGCGCAGAACAACACCGACGCTAGAACGTGGCAAAGCAAAGCTGATGACTACTCGATAGTTCTAGGTACCATGCTTTACGCTTAGAACCGGACTTCAACGACGTTTTGAACGCCATGGAGCATATGAGATGTTCCAGAGTTGAAGTTAATATTTCAAGCAAATGCCCGGATTGAGATATATGAAGTCTCCAATAAGTTCTACAGCCGCAAATGGAGGATAATAGTTATGTCGTTGAACATATACTCAAAATGTCCGGGTACCACAATCACTTGACTCAATGGGAGTTAATCTTCCGCTGATAGTGTCATTGATGTAGTTCTTCAATCACCGCCACCAATACAAAAGCTTCATGATGAACTATAATATGCAAGGGATGGATAAGACAATTTCGAGCTCTTCGCAATGCTAAAGATCATGGAGGTAGAAATCAAGAAGGAGCATCAAGTGTTGATGGTTAACAAGACCACTAGTTTCAAGAAAAGGGCAAAGGGAAGAAGGGGAACTTCAAGAAGAACAGCAAGCAAGTTGTTATCATGAAGAAGCCCAAGTCTGGACCTAAGCCCGAGACCTGAGTGCTTCTACCGCAAAGGGAGTAGTCATCGAAGTGGAACTGCCCCAAGTATTTGGCGGACAAGAAGGATGGCAAAGTGAAAGGTATATTTGATATACATGTTATTGATGTACCTTACTAATGCTCGTAGTAGCGCCTGGTATTTGATAACGGTTCTATTGCTCATATTTGCAACTCAAACAGGGCTACAGATTAAGGGAAGATTGGCTAAGGACGAGGTGACGATGCGGGAAATGGTTCCAAAGTCGATGTGATCGCTGCCGCACGCTACCTCTACATCTACCTTCGGATTAGTTTTAGACCTGAATAATTGTTATTTGGTGCCGCGCTAGCATGAACATTATATCCGGATCTTGTTTGATGCGAGACGGTTATTCATTTAAATACAGAGAATAATGGTTGTTCTATTTATATGAGTAATATCTTTATGGTCATGCACCCTTGATGAGTGGTCTATTTTATTAAATCTCGATAGTAGTGATACACATATTCATAGTATTGAAGCCAAAAGATATAAGTTTAATAATGATAGTGCAACATATTTGTGGCACTACCGTTTAGGCCATATTGGTGTAAAGTGCATGAAGAAACTCCATGTTGATGGGCTTTTGGAATCACTTGATTATGAATCACTTGATGCTTAAGTAACCATGCCTCATGGGCAAGATGACTAAGACTTTCTCCTAACAATGGAGCGAGCAATGACTTGTTGGAAATAATACATACCGATGTATGCGGTCCGATGAGTGTTGAGGTCTCATGGAAGGTATCGTTATTTTCTTATCTTCACAGATGATTTGAGCAGATATGGGTATATCTACTTGATGAAACATAAGTCTGAAACATTTGAAAAGTTCAAAGAATTTCAGAGTGAAGTGGAAAATCATCGTAAAAAGAAAATAAAGTTTCTACGATCCGATCGTGGAGGTGAATATTTGAGTTACAAGTTTGGTCTTCATTTGAAACAATGTGGAATAGTTTCGCAACTCACGCCACACGGAACACCACAACGTAATGGTGTGTCCGAACGTCGAATCAAGACTTTATTAGATATGGTGCGATCTATGATGTCTCTACTAATTTAGCACTATTGTTTTGGGGTTATGCTTTAGAGACAACTGCATTCACGCTTAAATAGGGCACCATCTAAATCCATTGAGACGACACCATATGAACTGTGGTTTGGCAAGAAACCCAAGTTGTCGCTTTCTTAAAGTTTGGGGCTGCGATGCTTATGTGAGAAAGCTTCAACCTCGATAAGCTCGAACCCAAATAGGAGAAATGTGTCTTCATAGGATACCCAAAGGACACTCTGGGTACACCTTCTATCATATATCCGAAGGCAAGATATTCATTGCTAAGAATGGATCCTTTCTAGAGAAGGAGTTTCTCTCAAAAGAAGTGAGTGGAGGAAAGTAGAACTTGATGAGGTAACTGTACTGCTCCCTTATGGGAAAGTAGTTCATCACGTAAATCAGTTCCAAAGGATTCCTACACCAATTAGTGAGGAAGCTAATGATGATGATCATGAAGCTTCTGATCAAGTTACTACCGAACCTTGTAGGTCAACCAGAGTAAGATCCGCACCAGAGTGGTATGGTAATCCTGTTCTGGAGGTCATGTTACTTGACCATGACGAACCTACGAACTATGAGGAAGCGATGATGAGCCCAGATTCCGTGAAATGGCTTGAGGCCATGAAATCTGAGATGGGATCCATGTATGAGAACAAAGTGGATTCTTGTTGACTTGCTCGATGATCGCAAGCCATAGAGAATAAATGGATCTTCAAGAAGAAGACCGACGCGACGGTAATGTTATCGTTTACAAAGCTTGACTTGTTGCGTAAAGGTTTTCGACAAGTTCAAGGAGTTGACTACGATGAGACCTTCTCACCAGAGTGATGCTTAAGTCCGTCCGAATCATGTTAGCAATTGCCGTGATTTTATGATTATGAAATTGGGCAAATGGATATCAAAACTGCATTCCTTAATGGATATCTTAAAGTAGAGTTGTATATGATGCAACCGTAAGGTTTTGTCGATCCAAAAGGTGCTAACAAAGTGTGAAAGCTCCAACGATCCATTTATGGATCTGGTGCAAGCCTCTCGAGTTGGAATATACGCTTTGATAGTGTGATCAAAGATATGGTTTTATACACTTTGGAGAAGCCTCAGATTTACAAGAAAGTGATTGGGAGCTCAGTAGCATTTCTAATATTATATGTGGATGACATATTGTTGATCGAAATGATATAGATTTCTAGATAGCATAAAAGGATACTTGAATAAGAATTTTTCAATAAAAGACCCTCGTGAAGCTGCTTATATATTGGGCATCAAGATCTATAGAGATAGATCAAGACGCTTAATTGACTTTCACAAAGCACATACCTTGATAAAGTTTTGAAGAAGTTCAAAATGGATCAACAAAGAAAGGGTTCTTGCCTCGTTACAAGGTGTGAAGTTGAGTCGACTCAATGCCCACCACCCATAAGATAGAGAGAAAATGAAAGTCATTCCCTATGCTTCAGCCATAGGTTCTATCATGTATGCAATGCTGTGTACCTGCACCTGATGTGTGCCTTGCTATTAGTTTAGCAGGGAGGTACCAAAGTAATCCAGAGTGGATCATCGACAGCGGTCAAGAACATCCCGAAATACCGAAAAGGACTAAGGATATGTTTCTCATTTATGGAGGTGACAAAAGCTCGTCAGAATGATTACGCCGATGCAAGTTTTGACACCGATCCGGATGACTCTAAGTCACAAACCGGATACATATTTATATTGAATGGAGGAGCTGTAAGCAGGTGCGTTCCAAACAGAAAGGTCAGGGTGATCTACGGTGAAGCAGAGTACATAGCTGCTTTCGAAGCATCAAATGAAGGAGTCTCGGATGAAGGAGTTCATATCCGATCTAGGTGTCATACCTAGTGCATCGGGTCCAATGAAAATCTTTTGTGACAATATCGGAGCAATTGCCTTGGCAAAGGAATCCAGATTTCACAAGAGAACAAAGCACATCAAGAGACGCCTAATTCCATCCGCGATCAAGTCAAGGAGGGAGACATAGAGATTTGCAAGATACATACGGATCTGAATGTTGCGCACCTGCTGACTAAGCCTCTCTCACGAGCAAAACATGATCAGCACCAAGACTCCATGGTGTTATTATCATTACTATGTAATCTAGATTATTGACTCTAGTGCAAGTGGGAGATCAAGGAAATATGCCCTAGAGGCAATAATAAAGTTGTTATTCATATTTCTTATATCATGATAAATGTTTATTGTTCATGCTAGAATTGTATTAACCGGAAACTTAGTACATGTGTGAATACATAGACAAACAGAGTGTCCCTAATATGCCTCTACTTGACTAGCTCGTTAATCAAAGATGGTTAAGTTTCCTAGCCAGACATGTGTTGTCATTTGATGAACAAGATCATATCATTAGAGAATGATGTGGTGGACAAGACCCATCCGTTAGCATAGCACAAATGATCATTTAGTTTTTATTGTCGATGCTTTCATCATGACTTATACATGTTCCTCTAACTATGAGATTATGCAACCCGAATACCGGAGGAACACTCAAGCAGCTATCAAACGTCACAACGAATCGGGTGATTATAAAGATGCTCTACAGGTGTCTCCATTGTGTTTGTTGAGTTGGCATAGATCGAGATTAGGATTTGTCACTCCGTGTTTCGGAGAGGTATCTCTCGGCCTTCTCGGTAATGCTCATCACTATAAGCCTTGCAAGCAATGTGACTAATGAGTTAGTTATGGATGAAGTATTACGAACGAGTAAAGAGACTTGCCAAGAATAAGATTGAACTAGGTATGACGATACCGACGATAGAATCTCGGCAAGTAACATACCGATGACAAAGGGAACAATGTATGTTGTTATGCGGTTTGACCTAAAGATCTTCATAGAATATGTAGGAGCCAATATGAGCATTCAGGTTCCTCTATTGGTTATTGACCGGAGAGGTGTCTCGGTCATGTCTACATAGTTCTCGAACCCGTAGGGTCTGCACGCTTAACGCTCGATGACGATTTGTATTATGAGTTATGTGATTTGATGTACCAAGTTTGTTCGAGTCCCGAATGAGATCAAGGACGGATGAGGAGTCTTGAAATGGTCGATAAATAAAGATTCATATATTGGACCATGTTATAGGACACCGAAAGTGTTCCAGATAGTTTCGGGTAAAAACGGATTGCCGGAGGGGTTACCGGAACCCCCCGAGGAGTCGATGGGCCTTAGTGGGTGTCGGTGTCAAAATCATGCGATCTCGGTAGGGGGGGTCCCGAACTCGTATGCCTAGGCGGATGGTAACAGGAGACAAGGGACACGATGTTTTTACCCAGGTTCGGCCCTCTGCGGCGTGTAATACCCTACCTCCGCTTGATTAATATTGATGATATGGGTAGTACAAGAGTAGATCTACCACTAGATCGTGAGAGGCTAAACCCTAGAAGCTAGCCTATGGTATGATTGTTGTTGTCCACGGACTAAAAACCTTCGTTTATATAGACACCTAATAGGGCTAGGGTTACACAGAGTCGGTTACAATGGTAGGAGATCTACATATCCGTAGACGCCAAGATTGCCTTCCACGCCAAGGAAAGTCCCATCCGACACGGACTAAGTCTTCAATCTTGTATCTTCATAGTCTAGGAGTCCGCCGACGGTGATAGTTCGCTATCCGGACACCCCTAGTCCAGACTCCTCAAGAGGCTCTCGAACTGTGCTTCAATGACGACGAGTCCGGCGCAAGATATTGTCTTCGCATTGCAAGGCGGGTTCCTCCTCCTAATACTTCATAGAAGGTTTTGAACACCAGATAGTGTCCGCTCGCAAAACAAGTTCCATATACAACCGTAGAGAGAATAACTTTTGCACAGATTCGCGACGATTCCGCTGGGCGTGATATCACACCACGGCCAGCCTTTATATTAATCATTTTTACTGCTCCACCTCAGCTCGCTTAGCGAGGCGTGTTTCTGGCACGCCTTATCAAAGCATAAATCATGCCCCTTATTCCGGATTCTCATCAATACGGACGTAGGAACCCAACCGCGCCATTGATTGCGCGCTTTGGGAGATAAGCGAAGTTTTATCAAATGGTGGGGACGATAGTCATTCGGCCCCCATATAAGGGGATAAGGATCCACCTTTCACCCACGCCTTCCTCCTCCCCGTTCATCCATTTCGCCAAGACTCGAGCTCCAGCGCCTAAGTCCGCAGACACCCCACCTCGACCTTCTCCAACTATGTCCGAGCGGAGGCAGGATGGCCTCCGCCACGGAGGGGCACATCACAAGATCATGGAGGCCGGATACTTGTCCCATGACATCGCTGGTCGGGCCATCTGACGAGGGGCAACCTCATCCCACCCCTGTGCTCCATGAGAGGGTGATGTTCTCACCCACTTCCTCCGCGGACTAGGTTTTCCACTTCACCCAATTGTCCGGGGCTCATGTTCTACTATGGCCTGATTTCCATGATCTCGCCCCAAACTTCATCTCAATATCTCGACGCTCGTCGTGGTGCGTAGGCCTTCCTTCTGATCCAACCCCACTTCGCTTATGGTTGAAGACCTTAGCGCTGCCAAAGATAGTGGGCGGCCGACAAAGCGGAGGCGGAGGCGCTTATGGTGGGCAGGATGCCCAATGTCCATTGGCTCGAGGGCTCCTTCGTGGAGACAATAAAGGGTGGCAATCGGTGGTTCTACATCACCGAGCCATGACTAAATGGGCGGCGCCCCGACCAGATCGGCTCCCCACACGGCCTCATCATGGAAAGAGACGGGCCTGGGGGGTGATTCGAAGAGCTGACCGGACTCCAAACCTCGTGTCCAAAACCCTGGTGGACAAGAAGCTCAAGCTTGTCCACGTAGTCCGTGTCATGCTCATCCGCCGGATTCTCCCATGCCAGAACGGGCTTTTAACTTGTGGGAGTTTGATCCGCACAACACCGAATTCTGAGCCGCTTCTTCGACACTACGCATTTAAGATGCCCGGAAGGTGCTGTTCAAGGGCGCCGGTTCCCGCATCCGCCGCTAACAAAGATCGCGGATACAGCCTCGCAGCCAAGCGGGCGAGGTTATTTTACCCTTTACGGACTCTTTTTCATAGATAGACTCTAGGTGGATCTAAAACTCCCTAATCTTTGACAGATCTGGTTGAAGACGCCCGGACAGATTAATCGTCTCCTTTTGCCGGAAGACTCCAGCGGACGCCCGATTGACGGAAGCTCGGCCCCGCACTTCTTATGTGGTGCCGAGAAGAAGGCCAAGAAGGAGGCCACGGAACTCAGCGGAGCTCCCGACGTCAGTGCCGCCGATTCTCAAGGCGTAATCTTCTCCCGAGGACGAGGAGGAGGAAAAAGAAGCCTATCTCTCCAGCCGGGGAGGAGAGAAAAGGAAGGCCGCCTAACCGGGAGGCCGGAGGGTCTAAGAAGGAAGGACCTTCCTCCGGATTTCTCCCCCAACGCCGACTAACGACGAGGAGGAGGGCTAACAAGGGCCAAGCCCCGGCTAGATCGTAAGTGTCCGGATAGCCATGGCTTTTGTATCATTGCATCGTGGTTTCTAATGCCGAACAATCATGCAGCCCGCCCAAAGACGAAGTTCGCCGCTTCGCCGAAGCGGGTCCCTCGAGTTCGCCGGAAATGGAGAGTACTTCTCTCACTTCGCCGCTTCGCTTCACGCTATGGACGACGCCGAGGTGGTGCCCCAAGGTGGCTCTGGTCCAGAGGAGGTGGCGCAGAGGCGCCGCAAGGCAACCTCCCGACCTGTGCCCAGGGGCAAGACACCTGTGGCTCTAAGCTCCACCTCGCCCGACTCCATGCCGAACCTTCAGCAGTTCCGAGTCCCTAAGCGTCCCTTCAGAAGAAGGGTAAGACGCCGGTGTCCCACGCCCAACCGGAGGCACCGGATAAGCATCGGAGGCGCTTAACAGGCCCATCGAGGAGGAGGACCGCGATCGCGCAGGAGTGCGGTGATCCTGACAGTTCAGTCCGCCAAGAGCGGGCTGACCAAGCCTCGTACTCAACCTTCTAACAAAGCTTTGAGGTAAGCTTAGAATATGTAAAAATATTACCGCGATAGACAGAGTCTCCCGATGCTTAGTTCGTGTTCGGAAAGAAAAGTCGGACTGAGGATCTAAAAAGATATACGCAGTAAGTCTAACATAATTATGTCAATATGGGAATGCAGGTTGCCCCGATGACCTCTCGCCAAGACCGACCAAGGAGGTCAATGCATTGAAGGAGAGCCTCGACCGTCCGAGAACGAGCTCGCCAAGCCAAGAAGCAGCTCAAGGACAAAGAAGGTAAGTAATACCTTAGTAAAGAAAATACCTTAGAAAGGATTTGGTTGCAAAAATGACAGGAATAACGTGGTTGTAGGGCCACGAACGAGGTGGCACTTCTAAGGAAGCGGTGTTTGCGGCCGAGCAAGGCGGCCGCAGAGCGCACTCCAGCGAGAAAAGCAGAGGAGCGGTGGCGGAGGTGCGGAAGCTCCAGTGCTCGTGGAAAAACACGAGAGTTGGAGCGTGACTCAAAGACTCGAGAGTCCGAGTCGCCGGCTCTTGAGAGTGCCAAAGCCGCTAAGGTCAAGCCCAAAAAGCCCTCCAAGAAATTGAATCATTAAAGAAGATAGCGGCGTAAGGCATTCTTTATGCAAAGCAAGAATGTAAAAGTCAATTACCTATTACTTACCCGGATTCAGAGTTTCCAGAGCATTCGCAGATTTGCCCCATAGTGCGCCCGATGCGCGCGTGATTCTACCGCTACCAAGGAGGGAGCTCGACGGAGAAGGTATTCTGTCTCAAGATGTCGAGGCCGACATCCGGTGCCTTAAGCGACCAAATGAAGAAGCTGGTCGAGCTCCACAGGTCGCCGAACAGCCATGAAGGGCCTTATAGTTTGGCTGTACACAAGCCATGCCCGGAGCTACTTTGGGCTGGTGGGCTACCGATGGACGCCGTCCATGGATTGAAGCATCAAGCGCCCGCTCTGCATTGAAGGTGCTCGTTGGGCCCTTCGCCCGCGCTAAAGTGCATCGGGCAAGCTGGATGTGGAGAAGCTTGTGACGGACGGGCCATCGAAGGGCAAGGAGCATCACATCGCTCAAATGTACTACGAGGGCCTCCTCAAGGGTGCCCGCCAGATAGCGGATGAGTGCTCCAAAGATGTAATTTTGAATAGACTCAATTTGTTATCCCAGACGCTGAAAACTTGTTCATATGCGCTAAGCAACGCTTTGTTGATTTAAAATATTACCTTCAGGCGCCGCTTATCAAATTTGAGAGATGGCAAGTCGTTATTTCAATTTCATGCCACGAAAGCGCCGGGTGTTCGGATAAACTTGAGCGCTCTTGTTCCCATTCTGTCCATTGAGGGCAGGCGCTCAACGCAACGTAACAAGGCAACCGGACTTATAATGCTTGAACACTCTCACTTAGCCATAGAATTCTATAATTTTAAATTTCTCAAGCCCCTAGTATTCGAAGACCGAAGTTGGGCGCTGTCCACGCCTTTGGCCGGACAATTCCTTGCCTCGCCTAAGCGCATAAGTCTTTAGGGACCCGAAAAACCTTCTCGAACAGCGATCGCTCTCGCCTATCATGACGGTCAGCTTTAGCTTTCCATCGAGGTGCTCAACCCAGCTCAACCGGGCACAATCGCAGTGGTTCTCCCAAGGCTACCTTAGCCGATATAACGGAACGTAAGGTACCAAAACATGGGAGCCGGGCAAACCCAACTAATGACCCAAGACATGATTCGAGCCGATGCATATAATGCTATAAGTTCGGGTGCCGACTTGTGAAAGTGTTCGACTTCTAACACCATATTCGGGAACTTAAGCCCCGGTGTATTGGTCGCACTAAAGTGTACGGTGCAACATGTCATGAAATGAACATATATATAAATAAAGAAAGAAGTGCAATAATAGGCAAAGCTATGTATTGTTTATTCAAAAGGACCGCAATAAAAGCGTAACGATACAAATAGTGCGATAAGCAAGGGATGGGACTATTTAACATGTCTCGCTTCGGGGTAAGCTATGGATGGTATGTAAAAAAGGTATAATGCTCAAGTAGAGACCACTGACACTCGACGCAGTTTTCGCTTCCTTGGTTGTTGCATCGCGTGAGTTCGCGCCAACGCCGCACGTGGCTTCCGGAGAACAGAGTCCCGAAAGTAAGAAAAAGAAAAAGAAAAGAATGACACAATCGGAGCCCCGTGTGATTGAGCCGCATTCTTGGGCGTGCCGGGTCGTGCTCCTCCCCTTATGCCCATGGTATTCCAGAGCGTAGTTATGCACGGTTAGTAATCGCTTCGCAACTTCGCGAGGGCTGGGTTAATGGATTGCTACGCTGCGGTTTGATCGTACAGCGGTCTTGTTGTAGGTTACTCCCGCCGCTTTGGCGTGTCCGATTGTTTATTGGCCGGATCGAGAATTGCCTTAAGAGGCTGTTCGCACTTCGCCACAAGGGCGACTATATGCTCCTCCGCTCGGAGAGCGCTCGGTGTTTCCATCGACCGTGATTATGCCTCGAGGGCATGGCATCTTGAGCTTGAGGTATACGAAGGCGGCACCGCATTGAATTTTGCGAATGCTGTTCGTCCGAGTAGTGCGTGATAGCCGCCATGAACGGGACTATTTCAAGATTAACTCTTCGCCTCGAAGTTATCCGGGATCCAAGACCACCGAGTGTAATCTGAGCCTGTATAATTGGCCTCTACACCTGGTATGACGCCTTTAAAGGTCGTTTTTGTGGGTTTAACCCTGAGGGTTCTATGCCCATTTTGTGCAATCAGATCCTCGATAAAGCAGGTTCAGGGTTGCCACCGCTGGCCCATCGTGACTCGTGAGGGAACTTCCGATAATTGGGTCAAGGACCAATGCGCTAAACCGCCGTGGCGGATGCTAGTGGGTGGTCCCTTCGATCAAGGTGATCGGGCAGGCAGACCATGGGTTGAACTGGGCGATCGCTCCATCGCAGATACGCCCTTTAGCGCACGCTCGCTTCCCTTTGGGTATGTGGGTTGCGATATCATGTTCACCGTCCGCACTTGTGTGGAAAGCCCTTCGCCCTCTATTGTTCAATCCGGGCTCTTCCTCGCCATCGCTATGCAGCCCCTTGTCGTTGAGTTCGGCGCATTAGCTTGCCTCGTTGTTTGAACACCCAACAACTCGCTGCAGTGGTTGGCTTGAGTTTTCGGGGTGCCATGTATCCGCACAAGCGATCGAGTATTCAGTCCAAGTTGGACGGCCCCGGGTATTTCTTTTGATTGGCTTCTTCCGCCGACCGATTAGAGCCTTCAATCCGCATTTACCGCCAGATCTTCAGCATTATCATCGCGCACGCGGGCGCTTATGCTTGTTGCGACGCGACCGCCATTGCTGTCCTTGGTATCCGAACTATCGTGGTGTTTGGCCAAGGTTGTTGCTTCGAGCTAGCCAGTTGTCCTCCTCGCCGCCAAAGCGGTCATGAGTGTGGTAAGGGCTGCCACGTGATTTCGCTTTTCCCCGCCCTAGGTGCCGGGCTAGCCACTCGTCGTGGATGTTATGTTTGAAGGCTGCTAGCGCCTCGTGATCCAAAAACAATGATTTCCATCTGATTTTCTCTTTGTTAGGAACCGCTGCCCGTAATTGTCTGCCGATTCTTCTGGTCGCTGAATTATATGGCTAAGGTCATCGGGCCTCGGTGGTCGCACATATGTGCCCCGGAAGTTATCAAGGAATGCGGCTTCCGTGTCCTCCCAACAACTAATTGATTTCTCGCCGCGGCTGTTGGAGCCAATGCCGAGCTGGTCCTTAAGCTTAAGTGGGAGGTATTTGATGGCGTAGATCATCACCAAGCGGCCATGTGGATATGGAGGAGATAGTCCTCGATCCATACCGCTGATCTCGTGGTTCCATCGTATGATTCGATGTTTACGGGTTTGAAGCCCTCGTGATTTGATGATCCATTACTTCATCCTGTGAAGCATAGTGGGTGTGCGGTACCTCAGATGGGTTATATCATCATGCATCGCCATATGAGCTTTGTCTATTGTGTTCGCCCGCTGGGTTTGTCAGTATCCGGCGTGACGGGTGATCATGCCACGTCATGGGCACCCACGCCGATCCGTAGATCGATCTTGTATGTTTTGCCTTATCCTCCAATCTATCGCGCAAGTCCGGGCGAAGTTTTCCCTGCCTTGGAACTTTTTGAGCGGCGCCGGGCGTGGCTTGAGCGGAGGGCCGAGAGCTTTGTCTATCGCGTTCCACGGGTGGCCGGTCCTGCCATGTCGCATGCGCTGGTGACTTGGGTGCTTCCTCCTCTAATCGAGGCAACGGCCCGCGCTTGGGGGTAGCTTTTGGAGGGGCGCTCGAAAGTTCATACTCTTCGCCGCAAGGACTTCAGTCCATCCGTCACCTAGTATGTCTTGGTCAGCTCTAAGTTGTTGCCTGCCTTTCTTGAGGCTGCTTGCCGCGGGCCATATGCCCGCGCTTGAAACGCTCCTCGCTCGGCGCGGATCCTCTGCACCATAAATTGCCGTCGTGCCGAGGCTTGTTTCCTCGCCTTCGGGGGAGGCGATAATTATCGCCCTCTACCTCTTTCTTTTCGCGTGACCGCTGCGGCGGATTTGCTTCTCCCTCTCATGCGCTGAAGTCCCGCTAGGAGGGTTGTCTTCGCAGACCGTCCGGAGTGTTATTATCTCCCCGTGCCGAATCACCGCTTTTGCCGTGGCGGATTTAGAGCGGCGCTACCGGTGTCGGCGCTGGCCAATGCTTTGAGGGGTCATCCTCCGCTGTTCCATCGCCGCTCCCATCTTTTGGGATGTCCACCATGTATATGTCGATGACGAGGTGGCCTTCCAGCTGCCTCTATAGGCGCTGGTCTTGGTCGCTCTCCAAAGATCGTCCGCCCATACCGCCGATGTCTTCGGAGTCGTAGTCGAGCATGTCTGTTAAATCACTGCAGGGCTACAAAGTGGGTGGTGGGTGGGCGCTGAATTTCTTCTCGTCCGCATCTTCTAACCTTCCGACCGTAGTCCCGCCAGGCTTCTCCGATAAAGAGAGAGACTTTAGTGAATCCAGGATGTCGCCAAAGGGCGAAAGTGTCAAAGATGTCCGCAAGCAAGGAACTCCATGACCGGCGCGCCAATCGGATTCGACAGGCAGGGCACTGAGGGTTCGAGTCCCGGAGAGGAGTCCGCACCTGGAGTCACGGTCTTCGCAGCGACAGGATGGAGTTCGCCTCAATCGCCGTTGAGATCGTAGAGTAGCCCCGAGGCGGTGTCCAACCACTCGCCCTCGATCAGAATCCGCCCGGATTAGGGTCGGAGCGGCATCGTGCGCCTCGTGGAACCGTTCGGGCAGGCAGAGCTAGATCGCATCTATCGATGGCAAAGGCGGCATCGCTTCGCTGCGGCTCGAATCCATCAAGATCAAGTCTCCGCGACATCGGCCGATATAGTTCAACTCTCCAAATCTGACCTGATGGCCAGGGGCGAAGCTGATTCCGCTTCCAGATGGCCGCTTAATTGCCCGCAGGCAAAGCCACCGAATACAAAGATCTGTCCGGGAGAAAAGTCTCACCCCGACTCGCGCCATTGTTGATGATCAAGCGATCCATCGGGCCTATCGGGTGACGCATAATGCAGGAACTCTCAATGAAAGCACCAATGTCGGTGTCAAAACCAAGGTGGATTCTGGTAGGGGGTCCCGAACAGGCTGCCTAGGGCGGATGGTAACAGGAGACAAGGGACACGATGTTTTTACCCAGTGTTCGCCCTCTCGATGGAGGTAATACCCTTACTCCCCGCTGATTAATTATTGATGATATGGGTAGTACAAGAGTAGATCTACCACGAGATTGTAGAGGCTAAACCCCAGAAGCTATCCTATGGTATGATTGCTGTTGTCCTACGGACCAAAACCCTTCGGGTTATATAGACACCTAATAGGGTTAGGGTTACATGTAGTCAGCTACAATGGTCGGAGATCTACATATCCGTGTATTCCAAGCTTGCCTTCCACGCCAAGGAAAGTCCTATCCGACACGAATGAAGTTCATGTGACGCTTCTCGATTCAATCGTGACACTAATCATGCACGCAAACGCAGTAACGCATCAAGATCAGTACTCACGGAAGATATCACAACACAACTCTAAAAACATAAATAAGTCATACAAGCATCATAATACAAGCCAGGGCCTCGAGGGCTCGAATACAAGTGCTCGATCATAGACGAAATGGCGGAAGCAACAATATCTGAGTACGTACATAAAAAACAAGTTTGCCATAAGATGGCTAGCACAAACCGGGATATAGATCGAAGAGGCGCAGTGCCTCCTGCCTGGGATCCTCCTAACTACTCCTCGTCGCCGCCCGCTGCACGTAGTAGTAGGCGCCTCAGCAGTAGTCGCCATCGACGCATGCTCGCCCTCGGCTCCATCGTCTCGTCGCAGAATCGAGTAGAGATAGGAAGGGGGGAACAAGGCAACCGTGAGTACTCATCCAAAGTACTCGCAGCAAGGAGCTACACTACATATGCATGGATATATGTGTAAAGGGCCATATCAGTGGACTGAATCGCAGAATGCCGTAATAAGAGGGGATAATACACGCCGAAGACTACGCTCCGCAGCCTGCCTTGCAACATGTAGAAGAGAGTAGACCAAGTCCTCCAAGTAGCATCGAGATAGATAATCTCACCCGACGCATCCCTCCTCAGAACTCTGAGAGAGAGCCACCATCGGTTGTATCCGCACTTGAAAGGTGTGTTTTATTAAGTATCCGGTTCTAGTTGTCATAAGGTCAAGGTACAACTCCAAGTCGCCCGTTACAAGATCACGGCTATTCAATAGATTAACTTCCTGGGGTGCCCAACTTACCCAAAGACGCTTGTTCCCATTTGGCCGAACACTTTCCCGGTCATGCCCGCCGCGAAGATCAACACGCCGCAGCCCTACCTAGGCTCAAGAGAGGCCAGACGCCGGTCAAACCTAAGCGCCGGGGTCCGGGCCCATCGCCTCGAAAGCAACTCGACGCTATGACGCTGCCGGAAGCCAGCCTAGTTGCTTCTAGTCCATCCGGCCCCGGCCCCAAGGCCACGGCGTTTCGCCGATACCACGACGCGATACCCATAACTACTCCCGAGAGGTTAGTGCGATAGGCTCAGAGCTAACCGATCAAATACCAAGATCTTGTTGCTGGAAGTATCCGCGAACGCCAAGGCCAGGCCCACCTCTCTCCAGGCGGTCTCAACCTGCCCTGCGCCCGCCAAAAGA